>JABYQF010000010.1:1200000-1602842 GCA_022606195.1 Trametes polyzona | reverse complement strand
CCTAAAAACCTAACCCTAAACCCCTAAACCTAACCCTAACCCTAAACCCTAACCCTAACCCTAACCCTAACCCTAACCCTAACCCTAACCCTAACCCTAACCCTAACCCTAACCCTAAGGGTGGTAGAGGCCCATGTCGAGGTCGTCCTCCTTGGGCAGAGAGCTCGGGGGGACGATGTGCTCGTAGAGCGTGTTCCAGATGGCCTTGAGGTCGTCGACGATGTCGTCCTGCTCCTCGTCGTGGTCGACGACGTTGAGGAGGACGTCCTCGATCACCGTCGTCGCGTTGGTGAAGACGTTCGTGTTCGCGCTGAACACGGCCTCGTACTCGGGCTTCATGATGCCGGAGGCGAGCATCATGTCGACGCCGCGCACGAGCTCCATTTTGTCGCAGAGCCATAGGTAGAACTGGACGAGGAGTGTGATCGCGGTCAGTACGGCGTAGAAACCAATGCGATAGAAATGTAGAACGTACGTGGCGGGGCTGATCGTTGGTGTTGCTGATCGCATGCGGGTTGATCATGAACTCGCGCATGTTCGATGTGTGGTCCCAGACCCAGGGATACTTTGACGCGACGGTCGCGTCGACCATGGGATCGATCTGACGGCTGATCTGTGGAGCAGAGTGAGCCGTGATGAAGATAGATTCAGAATGCGCGCAAGTAGATTGTATACTCGCGCACCAGCGCAAGTGCGCTGGTGCGCGTATGCGCGCGGGGACATTGTAAACTCGCGCACCAGCGCAAGTGCGCTGGTGCGCGCATTCGCATAGTAGGATTGTACACACCCGCACCAGCGCATGTGCGCTGGTGCGCGTATGCGCGCGGGAACACTGTACACACGCGCACCAGCGCACATGCGCTGGTGCGCACATTCGCGCGGGTACATTGCATACGCGCGCACCAGCGCAAGTGCGCTGGTGCGCGCATTCGCACAGGACATTGTAAACTCGCGCACCAGCGCATGTGCGCTGGTGCGCGTATGCGCGAGGGACATTGTAAACTCGCGCACAGGGACATTGTATACACGCGCACCAGCGCACATGCGCTGGTGCGCGCATGCGCACATGGACATTGCATACACGCGCACCAGCGCATGTGCGCTGGTGCGCATGGTCGAGAGAAAAGAACGGCACTTACCCATTGCAGTCCGTACGACACACTCGCAAAGTGGTCGTATAGGTCTTGGATGAACGTCGCCGTTGCCAGAGGAAGGTCGTACCCCTGTCCAAGCTCGCGCAGACGGCGCACCCACATCAGTCGCCCCTTCGCCCCCTTCACAGTCGTCGCAGTCTGAGGCCCCCACGCGCAGTGAGGGACCATGCTCTCCCAGGACTCCGTGACCACCGCATCGACCTGCGCCCAGTACGCCGTCATCGCCCCCTCCCAATCAGGCGTCGACGTCTGGAGCATGCACCCCATCGCCGGCTTCACCGTCTGCACGTAGATCTCGTCGATCTTCTTGACCAGGTCGGCGTGCCACACCTCGTCGTCGACGACGCCCTTCTTCATGAACGTCGCGTACGTGTCCTCGTACGACAGCTTCACGTTCCCCGCGACCTTCGTCGCGCGCTGCTTCGGCGAGTACTGGAGGTACTTGACGTAGTTTTGCAGGCGCGTCGTCGTCGGCGAAGGCCAGTCGCCGCTCTTCGCGACGAACACCATCTCCTCGACCACGCTCTCGAGCATGTCGAGCCAGATCTGCGGCGCGCAAAAACGAATCCCTCCGTGAGCAAACGAACATAATCGCGCGCGCGCGCGAATAAGAGAGAATTAGGTGGACGCACCCCACCCGCCGTGTCCGGAGGCCTCACCGACACAGGCTGCTTCGTCCTCGGATCCGTCACCGTCTTGGTGACGCTCTGAGCCTTCGTGACGGGGCACAACCGCTTCTTCAGCGCGTCCATCTTCAGGTGCTTGCCGTCCCGCATGTACGACAGCTGCCCCGCCAGGTTCACAAAGTCCCATGCCCGCGGCATCTTCAGCAACGCGCCAAAGCCGCGCTTCTGATCCTGCGGCGCCAGGACCTTGCTCAGGATGTGGTCCTCCCAAGCGTCCGTCCCGATCGGCGCCCGCACCACCTTCTTGCCGCTCGTGCTCAGGTACTTTGCGTTGTACTCCTTGATCGCGGACAGCGACAGCCAGAACCGCTCAAGCTCCGTCTGCTTGAGGTTCGGCATCTCGTCGTTCATCGAGAGGTACTGGCCCATCTCGTTGTCGACGTCCTCTGCAACGTCGCATCGTGTCAGTGAGAAACAACGTCGTCTCAAACGCGTGCCACTCACCCGCAGCGAACACCTCGGTCAGCCACAACATCGGCTGCGCGAGGGTCTCTTCGACCTCGGCGAGCCGCTGGCGCAGCGTCGCCAGCGCCTCGTCCGTCTCGTCGCTCGCCTTGCGCTTGCCCAGCTGCGCGATCTTCGACGTCAGCGTCTCGCGCGACTTGTCCAAAGTCGCGCGGTACTCGATCAGCGCCCGCTGCCGGTGGTGCCCCCAGCGAGCTCGATAATCTGCTCGCGCGCCTCGTCGGTGAACACGATCGGCGGCGCGCGCGTGCCTTCCGGACGGTGCGCCTGAAGCGCGTCCAGCTTGATGAACCGCCGCGGCACCACTATCGGGATGGGGCTCTCCCAGTCCCAGACGCCCTTGAAAAGGAGCTGCTTCACAATCTCCTTGACGCGGAGGGGCTCGATCGGCCGGTTGTTCCACTTGCCAAAGTGCAGTTTCACCGGCGTCGGGTCGATGAGGTTCAGGGTGCCGTAGCCCAGACGCATCTTCGCCGCGCGCTGCGCGAGCACACTCCGCCTCTGCTCCTGCTCCTGCATGCCCTTGACGTCGACCCCGAGTTTCACCTCGGTGGGCTCGCGCTTGACCGCACGCTCCTCGCTGTCGCGCGCCGTCTTCTGGCGCGTGCGTGACGTTTTCTGTAAACGGCGCAGCGCGTGAGGCACATTCGTACCGAAATCGTACATGGCAGAGCAAACGCACCTGGGTCGCCGGCCCCTCTTCGTCCCCCGCCACCGTCTTCGCACGCGACCCGGCCTTTTTCTTGCCCTTCTGTGCGCGCACAACGGTTGGGAGGTCAGCATGTGTCGGCGTGAACGCGGCGCTGCATTGCGCACCTGTGTCCGCGTCGTTTGCGCGTCCTCCTCGTCTGGATCCACCTCCACAATATCATCCTCCTCTTCCTCGTCGTCCTTGTCATCCTCGTCCTCGTCATCCTCGCGGTCTTCGGGCTCCCCATCCGCGGCATTCTGTGTCGCGCGCGCCACGGCCTTGCCCTTCTGTAAAAACCCCAAATGTCAGCGAACCATGCGCGCGTACATCGAACACACCGCGCACCTTTGCGTTCGCAGACGCCGCGGCCGCCTTTTTCGCTTTGGCCTCGGACGCGATCGCCCTGGGCGCGGGTTGGGCTTGCATGCGCGCGCCGGTTTTCTGTTGCAAGTATGTGTCGATTAGCGAGGGTGCATGGAGTACGAGTGCGCGCGGACGTACCGGGCGAGGCTTCGGCTTCGGTTGGTCAGCTTTGGGGGGCATGTTGACAAGCGCGAGTTGTTCAGTAGAGAGAAGCAGAAGTTCGGAAAGCGTGAGCGCACAGTGCCGAGGTGGTAAGAACTCAAACGCCAGCGCGTCCAACGTGCAGACGCCGGCGCACGGCGCGTGCAGACGCCGACGCATGGCATGCCTGCACTGCAAGGCCACGCGCGCGCGGCGGCGGCCGTGTGGCGCCTGGCGCCGCGCACCCGCGCACTTGCGCCACACTTTCCTAGGCCTAACCTAGCTCAAATGTGCGTTCATGTGCTGTGCGCGCGCGGCGACGGCCTGTCCAGGGCGTAGAACAATGTAATGTACGTGCGCGTGTAGCTTAGCAATGAAGAAATGAGGATATCACCCCTCCGAGGTGCACGAAACGGAAACGGCACATTGTATTCTTTCAGCGCACCAGCGCATGTGCGCTGGTGCGCGCGCGCACGACACATGGTGTCCATTTCGCGCACCAGCGCATGTGCGCTGGTGCGCGCACACACAACACATGGTGTCCATTTCGCGCACCAGCGCACATGCGCTGGTGCGCACAACACACGACACATTGGTATTCATTTCGCGCACCAGCGCACATGCGCTGGTGCGCGAACACATACATACAAATACTACATACGCGCTGGCGCGCAAGCCCACGCTTGCGCCAACACACCAGCGCTCCGCGCACTGGCGCATGTGCGCTGGTGCGCTGGTGCGCCACTCAACGTGTGCCATGATTGCAAAGGAGCGGCTCAATCGCGTGCGCCCGCTATTCGTCCGCCAAGCTGGTGCGCTGGTGCGCCACTCAACGTGTTCCATGATTGCAAACAGGCGGCTCAATCGCGTGAGCCCGCTATTCGTCCGCCAAGCGTATCATATCGTGTGTCACCTGGCTCCGCACAATTGGGCAAGGAACGCGATCAGAAAAGCCTCCACCCTGGCGCGTACATCCCTCGCTCTCCACGGAATACCGTCGCCCGTCCGCTCGCCTATACCGCTAGACCGGCTCATACCGATCGGCACCAAAATGCACAGCCTCCTGCGATGCGCGCGCGCGCCCCTCTCAATTTCCAGCCCCCCAAGACTTGCTGGCGCCGGTCGCTAAGGAGACTGACACCGCCAACACGTGCCGTCCATCGTCTCATACCGCCACGCCCTCGTCCCTGACCCCCCTAACGCCATCCTCCGCTCGCGCCACCTCCGCGCTCTACATCATCATGCAGGCTCCCGCTCCCGCCCAAACCTTCGGCCAGTGGCTCGACGCACAAAACTGGGAGCAAACCCTCCAGCGCCCAACGACCAGTGCGGCCCAAAAGACTCCTTCCCTCAAGGAAGAATACACCTACCACCTTTTCGAGAGGGTCCAGCGCACCGTGAATCTCCCCTTCATCGTCGACCATCAAGCGCAGGTCGCCCAGCTCATGAACAGAACCGACATCGTCCCACCCGTCGCAGTGCAGTGGTCGATATTCGCCTCAAAGGGGTACAACTACCACTCCGAGTCCGAGCTCGAGGTCCTACTCGGAAGGTTGTGGGACATCCTGAACAACGGCATCCCGGACGACCAGATGGCATTCTACCCGCCGTCCGTCCGAAACGCCAATTGGATGACACGCACGGTCTACAGCGGCTACAGCGGCGGCCACAAAGGAATCCGGTTCGACATCGCCGCGTACATTCAAACCGCGTCCGAACATGGCGCCGACGACACCACCGACTTCGTCTACCTCCTCGTGGAGACAAAGACCGAGCGGGCGCTCCGGGATAAACTCGTCGGCCTCGAGGCGCAGATTGAAGCGGGCAACATGCCCAACATTCCGGTGCATCAGCTCAGGCCCGCAGAGCGGATGCTCGTGCAGGTAAGCCCGCGCTCTCGAATGTGTTTCGGAAAACGTGCACCGCAACTGACGGCGCGCGACCGTAGGTTTTCACTCAAGCGCGCACGACGGGTTGTGAGACCGCCATTTTGATGGGCCACGACACCGTCTACGTCATTCAGGTGGTCGACTCGACCATGTACATCCAGGGCCCACTGTACCGGTACGCGGACCAAGGTCGCAACCCTTTCACCATGCGCTTTGCGATGGAGGTCTTGGCGAGCGCCTTTTATGTGAGTGCCATTACGCTCCCGTTGGTGCCGCGTTGGGTGACGTTTGATACGCTCCAGCATCGCGGGGCAAAGTTGGCTGAGCAACTTCAAGCCTTGCACGCCCCGGCGACCGCGCTCACCACGCCCAGCCGCTCCAACTCACTGTTCGGCTGCTTCTCGCAGTTCATGCGCGGCCTCAGGCGGGTCTGGGACGAGGTGCGCTTGGCGACCTGCCGGTCGGTGCAGGTCCGCTACCCGAACGGGACCGTCGTCAAGTACGATCGAAGCGAGGACGCCCTCACCGGACCCGTGGCCTCGTCGCGGCTGTACCCGCTCCTCCGGCGGCTCGGGCAGGACGTCTTTGCGACGCTCAACGTGGAGGTGGACGAGTGCCTTGACGGGGGCGAGATGACGTTTGCTTGGCGCGGCACCATCGGCGCGACCTCCGTGGTGATCAAGATGGATCTGATGCCCGTCGACAATTGGACGGAGCGCGAGGTGACGCGGGAGTGGAACCGCCTCGCGTTCGCGTTGCCGCGCGATGCGAGAGTGGCCAGCGCGCTGCCGATCCCGGCCTACTACGGGCTGTTCGAGGGCGCGCAGGCGAGCATCATTTTGATGTCCGACTGCGGCCACCCGATCGACAACTTCCCCGACCTCGAGGAGCATCTGCAGTAAGTACTTTGATAGCGAGGGACCGTCCTGGATCATGCAGCACGCTGATGTGCCTTGCCAGTCACGCGCAAACCGAGGCCATCGCGGAGATGGAGAACGCGGGAGTCGAGGTGCGGGACATCGCCGCACGCAACACGGTGTTCGACGGGACGAGAGTGCGAATCATCGACTTTGTGTAGGGTTCGTTCTCGGTCACAAGGCGGACATGGGATGTATCATACACCCTGTATCCATGTATACCCATATACCCATATGTAGTTTGAGTCTCCGTATTTATGGAGGATTTATTTTTGTTGTATCTTCGGGCGCACGACTTGTACGATCCTTATGTGTGCATGCGCGCACTGGCGCAAGTGCACTGGTGCGCTCGCGTACGATCTTTATGGGCGCGTGCGCGCACTGGCGCATCTGCGCTGGTGCGCCGGTATACAATCTATGTGTGCGTATACGCGCACTGGCGCAAGTGCGCTGGTGCGCCGGTGTACAATCCTTATGTGCGCATACGCGCACCAGCGCATGTGCGCTGGTGCGCCGGTGTACAATCCGTATGTGCGTATACGCGCACCAGCGCATGTGCGCTGGTGCGCCGGTGTACAATCCCCCATGCGCATACGCGCACCAGCGCACATGCGCTGGTGCGCTCGATTACGTCCCTTGAGTGCGCGCGCGCACCACCGTTCTGGACCGCGCCACTCGCATCGCGTTCCGCGCGATGGTCGGCGAACTAGCCGAAAAAAGCGCGCCAGGAACATCACGGCTACGTACGTGCGCGTTACCACATCGAACGAGTCCCGGCCGACCGGATCAAACAATTTTCTAACAAACCTAACAAACCGCACTTTGATGCCCGTTGCCAAGGACATCAACAGCGGCGCCAACGCGCATCATCTCTTGTCACCTACCACCACATCCCCGCCGTCCATACCACCACCTCCCCGCCGTTCAACATGCAGGCCCCCCTTCAGGCTCAGGCTCCCCAACCGACTCTCGCACAATGGCTGTCTCAAGAGTCCTGGCCCGTTTGCTCCGAGCTCCGGGGAACAAACTCTCGACAAAAGGCTCCTTCCCAGAGGGAGACGTACCAATTCAGGTATTTCGACAGGGTGGAGCGCATGAACGACTTACCCTTCTTGAGTCTTCATCGCCCCGCCGTCAACCAGCTGCTCGCACGCACCGACATCGTACCCCGCGTCGCAGCACAGTGGGACGCGATCCGCGGGGAGCAACTGGCCTACCGGTCCGAGTCCGAGCTCGAAAACCACCTCGCCCTGTTGTGGAAGGCGCTCAACGTCGGTCTTCCCCCGGACAACGACAACCAGTACCCGGACGAGATCAGGAACGCGCCGTGGAAGCAGCGCAAAGTCACCGGCGGCTACAGCAGCAACGTCGCCGGGATCAGTTTCGACATCGCCGCATACCTGCAAACCGCCCCGCAGTTCGGTGACCCAGCCACCTCCGACACCGTCTACCTCCTCGTCGAGGTCAAGAACGAGAGCGCCATTCTCAGAAAGGTCGACAACCTTGAAGCGCGCATCGAGGCGAACGTCATGCCCCAACTCGAGCTCACCGAGCTCACCGAGGCGGAGCAGATGCTCGTTCAGGTGAGCACGAATCCTCCGCCCCCACCGTTCTCAAACGCATGACTGAACTCGTGTTTTCTGCACAGTGCTTCACGCAAGCAAAGGTAACGGAATGCGAAGTCGTGGTCCTCATGGGCCACAATTACGTGTACCTCCTCCAGGCCGTCGAATCCGAGCTGTTCGTTCAAGGCCCGTACTATCGCTTCCCCACCCCCGGTCAGCCAGCGTTCACCCCGCTCGACGCCATGCGCGTCTTGGCGAGCGCATACCTCGTGAGTGTCCGTGCCCGCTTCGCATGTCTACCTGAGCTCACTTTGGATGTCGTCTCACAGCATCGCGCATATGTGATGGCTGTCGCCGAGCGCCGCATTCCACCCATCCCGTCGACGCCCGCCATCCCTTCCTCAGCGCTCGCCGCCACCCTGACGAGGCTCGCGCGTGCCCTCAGGCAAGTTTGGGACGAAGTGCGCCTGGCGACCTGCCGGAGGATTCGCGTGCGCTACCTGAACGGCCACATCGTGACCTACGACCGAAGCGAGCCCGCGCTGACTGGGCCCGCGGTGTCATCGCCGCTGTTCCCCGTCATCCGGCGGCTTGGACGCCACTTGGCCAGGACGGTGACTCTGGACGTCACCGAGTGCCTCGATGGCGGGGAGTTGGCGACCGCATGGCGCGGCACCGTCGGCGCGACCTCCGTCGTCATCAAGACCGACTTGATGTTCATCGACAACTGGACGGAGCGCGAGGTGACGAGGGAGTGGGAACGCCTCGCGAACGCGTTGCCGCGCGACGCGCGAGCGGCCAGCGCGCTCCCGATACCAGCCTACCACGGGCTGTTCGAGGGCCCGCGCGCGAGCATCATGTTGATGTCGGACTGTGGCGAACCCATCGACAACTTTCCAGACATGGGGGAGCGTCTGCGGTAAGTGCCGTCTTCATGTTTCTTGTCTAGACTTTGAACTCACCGACGCGACCGAACGTCCCATCAAAGGAATGCGCAAAGGGAGGCGATCGCGGCGCTGGAGAACGCGGGTGTCGAGGTTCACGACATTGCCGGGCGCAACACGGTGTTTGACGGAACGAGAGTACGCATCATTGACTTTGTGTAAGGTTTGACATGTCCTCGCTGCGTCTGCGAATCTCCTTCTGTCGCCTGTACAATTGACGGACATGCTATGGTTGTCGTTGTATCTTTGGGCGCACCAGCGCATGTGCGCTGGTGCGCCGGTGTGCAAATCCCTTTGACTCATGCGCGCACTGGCGCACTTGCGCTGGTGCGCGCGCATACAATCTATCAATGCATGTGCGCGCACCAGCGCAGATGCGCTGGTGCGCTGGTATACAATTCGCTGTGCGCATACGCGCACCGGCGCACTTGCGCTGGTGCGCGCACATACAATCTATTCATGCGCGTGCGCGCACCAGCGCATCTGCGCTGGTGCGCTGGTATACATTTCGTTGTGCGCATACGCGCACCGGCGCACTTGCGCTGGTGCGCGCACATACAATCTATTCATGTGCGCGCGCGCACCGGCGCATCTGCGCTGGTGCGCTGGTATGCAATGTCCCTTGGCGCATGAGCGCAGTGGCGCAATTGCGCTGGTGCGCGCGCATACACTCTATCCATTCATGTGCGCGCACCAGCGCAGATGCGCTGGTGCGCTGGTATACAATGTCCGTTGGCGCATGCGCGCACTGGCGCATTTGTGCTGGTGCGCTCGTATACAATTCATTGTGTTCATACGCGCACTGGCTCATTTGCGCTGGCGCGCTCGTATACAATGTCTGTTGGCGCATGCGATCCCCTGTTCACATACGCGCACCGGCGCACTTGCGCTGGTGCGCGTGCATATAATCTATCCATGCGCGTGCGCGCACCAGCGCAGATGCGCTGGTGCGCTGGTATTCAATATCCCTCAGTGCTTACACGCACCAGCGCATATTACAATCTATTTGTCCCTATGCGCGCACTGGCGCATCTGCGCTGGTGCGCGCGTGCACAATCTACCTCTACGTGTGCGCGCACTGGCGCATATGCGCTGGTGCGCTGCTACGGGGGCCATCTCCCTAACCCTCACCTTAGAGGGCTAGGTCTAACCCTCACCCCCCCTACTTTTTCCCTATAAATGTCATCATCTGCTTGTAGTGTTAGTTCTGATCAAAAAATGCGAAAATTGGAACTCACCTGGAGAGGGCTGCCTGGGGACAAGGGGAGGAGAGGCAGGGGCAGGTGGAGCTGGGGGAACCCTAGCCAGGAGTGTTTTGAGGTTGTCAAACAGCCCCTTCAACTCTTGCCTAGTTGAAGCAGCTGCCTCCTCAATCCTGCGCTCAATTGAAGATAGCCTGGGCTCCAGCTGCTCCTTCAGGCCATCCAGCACAGCCTGAGCATCAAACCCTTGCTGAGGAGCAGCCAGGAGACGCTCTGGGGCTGCCTGGAAGTGCTCACGCCCAGCCACATCCAGTGGAAGCAGTTCACCACCTGTAATACTTCAGCAGCTGACTTATTGCACAATATTTGGATGCTTACCTGGGACCAGATGGAGCACCCTGTGCCACATCACAGAGGTCTTGAGGAAAGGACCAATATAGTCCTCAGCCATGCCAGTGGATGACAGGTCAGTCACCCCATAGCGCAGGGTGTCCACTCGGTGTGAATGGCCTGCCTGCGCCGCATCCACTGTGTCCTGGTCCTCCAGCCACATCTCCTCCAGGCCAGCATGCTTGCGCCGCAAAGGGGTGGAGCACTGGCGCCATTTCTGGATGCCAAGCTCAACACCCAGATGCTCCCCAGTCCAGCGCTTCATGCCAGCAGAAATGTCGTCACCGATGAAGGGTTTGTCATAGTTGACAAACAGGAAGTCCTGGTACAGGGCCTTCACCTTCACATCTCCAGGGTAGAGGACACTGGCACAGAGCTGGGCAAATGGTCGACAGATAGCCTCCTTGTAGATGAAGACAGCAGCCAGGGCAGCATTGAGGGAGTGGGGGATGACACGATCAAAGCCTTGTGCCGCACGCATCTTGTGGTATGTGCGCATGAGCACCACATGGTTGTCAATGATGCGCAGGGCACGAAGCATGCCACCAGGGGTGTTGGCAGTGGGCATGGCAGTGAGCTCCGTAGTCCGACCAGGGGCTCCACAGTTCATCTCCGCCTGGATAAGGCAGAGAAGGTTGAGGCGAGCGAAGGCATTCAACCATGCAGACATAGCCATAGCATTCCAGACCACCTTGCCATTGCGAACAGCCATCACGAAGCGCCTATTGAGGGCAGGGGTGTGCAGGACGTGGTCGGCAAGCTGGTCAACAGGGCCAAGCGCCTCAGTATTCACCCGGTCTGTGAAGAGCGAGTAGCCAGCTTGCTTGTTGCCCATGTCGTCGCAGAGGGAGGGGATGTCGATGTGAAAGGGGTGGCCAAAGAGAAGGGTGTCGACTAGCAGGGTCCTAGTCTCATCTTCCAGTGCCCCTTGGCACTTGCGCAGCGCATCAAGACTGACCTCATGACCCATGTAGATCAGGGTCGTAAAGCCAGTCTTGTCCTTCCAGATCATATTCGGCTCGTTCTGACTGGACATGGTAATGCTGGACGCCCGGTGTTGGAGGGACTTGAGGGTGTGGAAGGTGGACTCTAGCCCCTTGGTGAACCAGGGCCGGAGGGCGCGAGCAGAGACCACAAGAGAGGGCTGGCCAGGGCTGTCCAAGCGCTGGTGGCACTCGTACAAGAATGTTAAGCGCTGGAAACATGTTAGTGCAAGTCATGTTTCAAAAATGGTTGACTTACCATGTCATACATGAGCTTAGCAAAGACGCCAGTCACCTCCTCTGGCTTCTTGAGGCTGCCATCCACATTGACTTGTGTATGAATGACAAAGCGCACCGTGGGGTCAGGGAACTGGTTGTCCCGGGTGGGAGTCCACTCGCGCATCCACAAGCCCAAAAGGAGCTGGTGAATGGCAGCCATCACCTCCTCCACCTCCTGGTTTAGCGCCTGGCGCAGCGCAACCACCAAAGCCTTCACCTCAGCTGGCAGATCCAGCTCTGCCTCGGTCTGGAGCAGGAAGCACACCAGCTGAAGCACTAGGCGTGTGTAGGCACGCAAAGTGTCGTCCAGCTGGTGGCGGCCGAACGGGTGGTGGTTGTAGTCCCTAGAATGCAAGGATTAGCTGGAGGGGAGGTTGAGAAAATGGGAACTCACTCAGTTTGGGTGTCTGTATTGAGGATCTGGAGGCAGACCTCACTGCTTTGCAGAATGAGGTCATACGCAGCCTCCATATAGCGGCGGGTACAGGCAACCAGATAGAAGAGCTGGTCACCCTCCTTAGGTGGCTCAAGAAGTGCACGCATCTGCCGTATATCCTTGCCTTCAACATATTGCAGCCATCGGGTGGTAACGTGCCAAGGGCTGACATGGCGGTGGTCAAGGTCGGCAGCAGATAGGGGAGGGCGGATGTTTAGCTCATTGCGCACAGCAGCAAGGTAGTCGGCAGAGGGAGAATGGAGCTGGGCAAAGTGCGGGGTCACCTGGAACCAGGTATTGGATTGGGGTGAGTGATGACCATGGGAAAAGCGCTGCATCCAGTTGCCAAGAATATCCTGATTGCTCAGGGAGACCTGGTGCATCTGGAAAGCATGCGCAATGACATGCTTGGCATTTTGATACATCGTAGGGCAGTGAGGGCATTTGAAGCCCCATTGACGTTCCAAACCCTCGTACTCCAAAGACCCAGGAGCTGGCAATGGTGGCCAGTCGGAGAGAATGCCCTCTGCCTGCACAATGCTTTCAAGTGAGGGCTTATGAATGGTAATGCAGGAGCCCTTATGTGTTCGGGATATGTGGTTGGCAAGATTGGAGGGGATGATGACTGTGTGGCAAGACATGCAAATAAGGGACTTTAGGCGGCGATTGATCATAAAGCCCCAGGTGGCCAGAGTGCCTTCAGCCACGTCATATAGCTACAAAATGTTAGACAGGCCGCATAATATATTTCATGTTGTACCTACCTCTGAAAGGCTGGATAAAGGCAAAGGCACAGCTGGAGGCTGAATGGGTGTCCTTGACCTATCCGACTTTTGACCAGGGCTTTGAACCAGTGACATTGGCCGAGGGGAGCCAGGGGGTGTGTGTGGTGTAGATGGCCTAGATTGCTATATGAATTCATTTTAGTATGGATTGGGAAGCTATGGGGCAAATCACTTACAGCAGGGGTAGGTATAGGTGTGTCCACCTCAGGAATAGGTGGAAGGACCTGTGCAGCAATCTGAGGTGACCATCATTAATTAAAATATAAATGAAAATATATTAGTATGCCCCTTACCTGCCATTGGTCATTTTTCGTCTTTCTAAGGTGCTTAAATAAAGAGTTGTGGGTAGGAAATGTTTTGGAGCAGAGCACCCCCTGAGCATTAATGCATCTACAGATAATATGATAATTAGACCCCCTTTGAATAGGAATCAGAGGGCCATTCTTTGATAAGGGATGCTGATGAACTGAAAATGGAAATCTAGTGCAGGTCCTTGTATGAAGGCTCAAGGCACCTGAAACAGCTTGAGAACAGTGAGGGCAGCTAGAAGCAGCAGCAGACATGATGAGATTTGAGGTAGCTGAGAAACCAGGGTTGGGTGGTGATGGTTGAAGGTCAAGGTGTAAAGAAGGCCCATCAATTGATTTATATAAGGGACAAATATTTGTATACAGGGCCAAATAATGAAGTGGCTTGACATACGGTTCAGGTCAGATGACCCATCCAAATCACCTGACCTTCGCAGATTCTGCCAAGATCACATGACCTTCACAGATTCTGCCAAGATCACCTGACCTTCGCAGATTCTGCCAAGATCACATGACCATCAGCTGATCACCTGATCTTCGCAGATTCTACCAAGTCATATCATAGTGAACAGCTTGTTTGGAATTACATGATTTGTGCATGAATATGGTTAACTAGAAATGTGAAAGGCTATAGGCATTTGTGGACCCTTAAGTAGCAAATTGTTAATATTAAAATGCGGAAAATTGACAAATATAGATCAGTCCAGTTGGTGATAATGCTGAAACCTAGCAGTTACCTGTGCTGTGTAGCCCTGCTCCATAGCTATCCAAAGCACTTTTGTATCTGGCAATATCTGCTCTGCCTGCCAAGATATCAGCCTTGTGCCAATCTTGCGCCAGGCTAAACTGAGTTGGCGCAAGGTCAGTATCCCAGCCAATAATATGGCAAATATTACAAAAACAGGTGCATTGTGTAGCCCTGGTTTATGACTACTCAGAACACCATTGCATATGGCAATATCTGCACTTAAGGCCAAGATATCAGCCTTGCGCCAACCTTGCGCCAACCCAGGTCAGCCAGGCGCAAGGTTGGCGCAAGGTCAATATCTCAGTCAATATTGCAGTGAATGATGTGAATCTAGGTGCATTGTGTAGCCTTGGATAATGGCTATCTATAACACTCCTTTTTGTGCTAATATATGCTCAAGATAGTAAGACATTGGCCTGGGCGTGCTTAGGGTGGTATATTTCTAGACCTTAAGCTATAGCCTCAGAACCAGGTGCATATTGTAGCCCTGCTTCCTGGCTATCCAAATCACCCTTGCATTTTCCAATATCTGCACTACCTGCTGGAATATTAGCCTTGCGCCAACCTTGCGCCTGGCTGACCTGGGTTGGCGCAAGGTTGGCGCAAGGCTAATATCTTGACCAGTACTGCAGCAAATGCTAAGGGACAAACTGCGTTGAATAGCCCTGATTAATGGCTATCCAATTCACCCATTGCACCTGCCAATATCATTTCTGGAGGTTGAGATGTAGACCTGCAGCAGATGATGTCAATGTTTTGCTAGAATTGCAGCTATCACCTCGAAACCATATGCATCTTGTAGCCCTGCTTCTTAGCTATTTAATACACCCCTTAAACATGCCAACACTGGCAGTGCCTCCCAAGATATGGGCCTTGCGCCACCTTGCGCCACCTTGCGCCTAGCCGGAATTGCAGGCGCAAGGCCATATCTCCATAACGGCTGCAGGTATAGCAACGAAACCAAGTGTCAATCGTAGCCCTTGATCAGGGCTATCCAAAGCACCCCTTGCGCCTACCCTTATGAGGCCTTGCTGGTGAGTTATTGGCCTTGCGCCAACCTTGCGCCTCCCCACTTACGTAACCGGCCCGGGTTATATAGATAGGCCATAACTCGGCACCCAGGGCAGCTATGGACACGAAACAAAGTGCGTTGTGTAGCTATTGAACAGGGCTATCGATCGAGGTCATTACTTCCATGGAAGTAAGGGGTCATGCCAAAAGTAGGTCCTGACCCCGGTGGAAGTAAGGCCATAACTTGGGAACCAGAGCAGCTATGGCCACGAAAACACCTGCACCTTGTAGCCCTGATCCGGGGCTATCAAAAAGAGCCCTTACGTCCATGGAAGTAAGGGGTCCTTGACGAGATACAGCCTTACTTCCATTTCACCTCCACCTTACTTCCGCGGAAGTAAGGCCATAACTCGGCACCCAGAGCAGCTATTGCCCTGAAACCACCTGCATCTTGTAGCCCTGCTTCCTGGCTATCCAGAACACCCGGTACTTCCATGGAAGTAAGGGGTCCCTGAGGAGATATGGCCTTACTTCCGTTTACTTCCATGCATCTGACGTCAGATGCACGGGTTATATAGTTAGGATGATTAAAATGCGGCAATTTTGAAGACATATATTTGTGGGGCTAAATAGAAACCCTGGAGCCTTTAAACTATTTTTACTACATAGTTATGCTCCAAAGCTATCAGAAAGCCTGCTTATCTTCATGGAAGTGAGGGGTATTCGAGAACATACGGCTGACCCCCCTAGACGTAGGGGCATATCTGAACAACCATGGGAGCTACTGGCCCGGAAAAAATACACACAGTATAGGGCATACAGGGCTAATATATGAGGTCATTATCTCTATGGAAGTGAGGGGTTTTGCAAAAAGTCGGTCCTGACCCTTATGGAAGTAAGCCAATAACTCGGGAACCAGAGCAGCTATGGCCACACAAACATCTGCATCTTGTAGCCCTGCTTCTTGGCTATAGAAACGACCCCTCTCGGCCATGGAAGTAAGGGGTTGCTGGTTAGATATGGCCTTACTTCCATTTACTTCCAGCTGACCCCCCAATGGAAGTAAGGCCATATCTCAGGAACCAGGGCAGCTAGTGGCTCGCAAAAAATACACAGTGTATAGGGCATATAGGGCTATTATATGATGCCTTTACCTCCATGGAAGTAAGGGGTACCTCAGGAAATATTCCCTCACCCATGTGGAAGTAAGGCTGTAACTCCGGCACCAGAGCAGCTATGGCTATGGGACCACCTGCATATTGTAGCTATGATTCTGGGCTATTGAAACGACCCCTTACTTCCATGGAAGTAAGGGGTTGCTGGTGAGATATGGCCTTACTTCCATGGGGGGTCAGCTGGAAGTAAATGGAAGTAAGGCCACATCTCAGGAACCAGAGCAGGTATTGGCTCGCAAAAAATACACAGTGTATAGGACCCTTGGGGCTATTATATGAGGTTGTTACTTCCATGGAAGTAAGGGGTAACTCAAAATATATTCCCCCACCCACATGGAAGTAAGGCCACATCTCAGGTACCAGAGCAGCTATGGCCATGAAACCACCTGCATCTTGTAGCCACAGTCCTGGGCTATCAAAACGACCCCTTACTTCCATGGAAGTAAGGGGTTGCTGGCGAGATATGGCCTTACTTCCATTTACTTCCAGCTGACTGCCAACCTGGCACATGGAAGTAAGGCCATAACTCGGCACCCAGGGCAGCTATGGACACGAAACAAAGTGCGTTGTGTAGCTATTGAATGGGGCTATCGATCGAGGTTATTACTTCCATGGAAGTGAGGGGTCATGCCAAAAGTAGGTCCTGACACCGGTGGAAGTAAGGCCATAACTTGGGAACCAGAGCAGCTATGGCCACGAAAACACCTGGAGCTTGTAGCCACAATCCAGGGCTATCAAAATGAGCCCTTACGTCTATGGAAGTAAGGGGTCCTTGAGGAGATACAGCCTTACTTCCATTTCACCTCCACCTTACTTCCGCGGAAGTAAGGCCATAACTCGGCACCCAGGGCACCTAGAGCCCTGAAACCCGGTGCATCTTGTAGCCCTGCTTCTTGGCTATCCAGAACACCCGGTACTTCCATGGAAGTAAGGGGTCCTTGAGGAGATATGGCCTTACTTCCGCCGACACACCGGAATGTTACATAAGATTCCCGGGTTATATAGTTAGGAAGTAAGGGGTCCTTGAGGAGATATGGCCTTACTTCCGCCGACACCCCCGGAACATGACGTCATGTTCCCGGGTTATATAGATAGTCTCTTAAAGCCCTACCGCTCTACAAGAACGCTACATCGCTGTGGGTCGATGGCTTCTACAGCAAGCCCCTTTCTTGAAGGAGATGCTACCGTTGCTTGAACGAAACCATGGTATAATGGTCTTGCTAAGCAGATTTGTGCGTTCCTTGACCTGGGCAGGATACCCGCTCACATTGTGCTGTGCCATAGATCGATCGGCATGCCCGCCAAGGGCGTGCGACTGATGTTGCCACCTTGAAGGCCAAATTACGAGATTGGATTCCGATTATTCGGATCCCCGATCCAAATGAAGACGGCGACAATAACTACGAGCCCATTATCTTCACACCATTCAACTCGAATGGCCAGTTCGATACCGACCGTTCGAACTGGGGTTGGAACAGTAAGTGGACGGCACGTTTGCTGGTTTGGCTATCCATGCGGAACGACTTCGACCAGAACATTGCACGGTAAGGCAAGCATTACGTCTGGCGGTGATTGAGTCAATCTGACCCTCCGATATGCAGCTTTCTCGAACACGTTCGTTGTGGTCATATCAAGGTTACACACTCCGGATTTCCAAGTTTCTTGTACGACGATTTCAGCGGCATTGTCAGCAGTAATCCCAAGGACTTCGAAGACGGTCTCTTTCGGGGCTCCATTATCTTATCTGTTGAGTACTACTGCCGTTACATTACGTTCATCTGCTAATATTACTGTCAGGCATTCCGTTGCATATGGACCAGTCCCGAGTCGGCATCCAAACCACCTGGCACACGAGGCAGGGGGCGCGCCTCAATAGCGCGCATGAACGGCATTACAGAAGTCACCGCCGAGAACATCAGGTATGTAGCCTGCCTGGTAAGTCGCTCTCCAGCCTCATGTTAAGCGATCCGATGGATTCATGCCTATGCCTTATATCAGATGCGATTCCTCCTTTCGTCAGAGGCGGCCTGGGACAAGCAAGATGCCAGGGTGTTCAACGGCGCGGGGTTTTTCAACAATATTGTAATGCTATTTGCCAAGCGTCCTCGGTTCGCCAGAAGTGTCCTGTCATTCTATCGGGAGTACGTTCCCTTGCCACTTGTATCAGCAGCCACACTGACGACGCTCCTCAGGCACACATATGGCGCGTTGCTTCCCGGGGATACGCTCTCATCTGTAAACGAGTTCGAACAGCTTCTGGCATCTCCCGAGTGTGCGGACTCAGAGTCTGTCACGGACGAAGCGGCCTAGCCCCCCGTGTGGCCCCTACCCTATCTCCGAGTAATCATTCCCCCCAGCCCGTTATCCTCCTAATGCCTGATACCTCGATGCAACGTGTTGTGTGTGTGCAGTGTAGTGACCATAGACCAATACCTGTACTACGAGCTCGATCGAGTCAATACCTATGCCCCCTTCATGCACGATCCCGTGCTCCGTATCAGTGCCATGGAATTGATCTGGTTGAGCTATACTATTAGTCCAGGGACTGGTATCAGAAACAGCTTTTAATTGAATGCATTGCTTCGGAGCGCATCCATGCAGATGCATACCTTGTGAGTGCATCCAAACAGCCCAATCATGTGCCGTGTCTGCAAGCAGTCGGGCCGCTTTGCAATCAATTGCCAATACCGGTCTATACCATGTAAACAACTGCTTAAATTACAACTGATTTGGCGAGTTACGTTCGAACGCATGCACTTCCATGTACTTCCATCTCCAACACAATTTCGCTGATGACTGGGCGCGATCCGACGTAGCAAGTGACCTGGTCCAACCAGGTCGGACGCGCTATAGGGCGCTCAACGGAGGGCGACAATTCCTTGGCGTAATTTATTGCATAAGGAGAACGCCATAGACCGGAAGGAGCCAAACCACGGAGCCAATTCAAGAGGCGATAGCGCACCTAGTTGGGAAACAAATGGTGAGAGGCCCAAGTGTATCGAACGAACTCATCCCGCCCGGCCCCTGGGATGCTAGCATGTGGCCTAAAGAGGATGAAGGGCGCATGCGGCGAGGGCGTTGTTCGAGGATCGATGGGGGACTTTCCCCTCCATCTCGGCGGATCGGTGTGTCGGTCACATCATTCTCTCCGCGGTCTCTGGCGCTATTCGCCTGCCTTGAGAGCGGGCCTGCGGAGAACTCCGCGACCGTCACCCTACTCAAATCTTGTTGCGCCGCTGTTTTCGTACTCTTCCAATACCCTCTCGGAGGCGCACGGTAGCTCGAGAAAGGTACGAGCAATGAAAGATCTGGCATTTCCGTACTCAGCGGTGACCTGCTACTCGCACCAAAGTCAACTGTACGCGCAGCGCGGCGTCGGAGAGGTGTTCGGACGAGCGGGCTCCGCGTCGCCTCGAGCTTCGAATCCGACATTTTCGCTGGAAAGCTCCGATAGGGGTGTTCACCGTGAAGAGACCGTCCACGCTGTACGTAGTGACGACGCGGGTGTGCCGGGAGTGTACACCACGCAACCACTCAGCGTCGGACGTGCACCCAACGTCGTATGGCACGCGCGACCCGCGCCCAGAACGCCGCGGCCGTCATCTTGTCTGTGCGGTCGGCGAGGGATTTGTACGTTGCGTAGGTAAAGGAGGCGGGTGTCCGATATGGTGAGTCGCATGAGGACTGGAGGATGCGCTTTCGCGTAAGAGCGCTTGATTTCTAGGGTGAGCTCGACGTCAGTCTTCCCCCCCCCTGAAGCGGGTGGGAATAGGCAACGTTGATTGGGGGGCAGAGGCTCTTCTCATGAAGCCACCAACGGACGTGAAGGATCGCGGATACTAGACGCGTCTCGAACGCTTCGTACCCTCGGGCCTCAACAAGGACACGGCCCGTGCGAGTCCCGAGGTCGGTCGTACAACCTCTTCAGCGGCGGAGGTATTAACAAGTCCGTATCTACGTACCAAAGGATGTCTCCAGGCGCGTTTAATTGCACTCGTCGATGGAGCTCCGGCTATGCAACGAGTCATGGACGTAGAACTGAGAAGGAATATAACATCTTCCTACGCCCCGCGGTACTCCTACATAGCAGACGACGCGACTGCGGCTCCCACGTTCATGAAGACCATACTGCCCAACGGAACCTCTCCTCAACGCACACGGTGTTCCTTTCCGGAACCACAGGTCACTCTGCGCATTGCCATCGCACGTCAGGCGCCGCACGCCTGCAAGGATACAGGATGGTCAGCTCGCAAGTCACGACGACCCCACATACACCGGTCTCAGCCCGGGATGTGCGCACGCGAATCTGCTCCTCATCAGAGATCGCGAAGCCGCGCAAGCACTCCAGCCGAGACACTGTACATCGATGCAGTCTCTGGAGGACCTCGCGCTCACCGTTAGCTCGACGCCGTTGATCCCGTGGACGATCACCTTGCACGTCGGGAGGCCCGAGCACGTCTTGCATTCGGAGTCGACTGTGCACCCGAAGCCGCACGGGAGCTGGCGGCGTCCGAGCGTGAGGGAGGCATCCGGTTGGGGCGACCCGCATACGGCGCTGATGTGGGTTGTGAGAAGCGCGAGGATGAGTGGGAGCATGGGGATGCGCATTGTGTATGGGGAGTAGTGAAGGCAAAGGTTGTCTTCGAAAGAGTGGTTCGTGGATTCATTCGCAAGGCGGTGGGTGTGCTGTGTGGTTTGTACTTCCTGTATGCTCCGAGGCGACGGGTGGTTACCTCAGACGCAGAGCACGACGATCCGCCCGTACAGACATCGCAGGCGAGGACGGGGATACGGAGAGGTTAGTTGAGCATGGTCTGAATTGTACCTTTACCCGGAGAGCACAGAGGGGTGTCAGGACTCGAGTCCACTGGCATGTGCGGCCGCAGCTTTGTGTGGCAGGGGTGTCATACGCACACGACACCTGGCCTTCAGGGAATGTACTCGCGATGTCGTGGTGTAAGCGACGAGCAGGTACGTGAATGCAGGAGGGGCAAAGTGCATGAAAATAGCTGTGGTAGTGCACACGTTTTAGCCGTATCCCACGGACTGTCCAAAGTCAACTTGACGTTCTCGTTCGGCGTACATCCTCCCTGGTTGAGACGATTTGCAAGCAGGTGCTCGTAGTCACCGGTCAGGCACAATAGCGGTGTAAGCTAGCCAGTGCATGCCTGTGAAAAGTTCCGAGCCCGCACTGTAAGCAACCTCACATGGACGTAGACTACTGGGCGAGTACGACTGACCGTGCCGCCACCGAGGGTAATGGGGCGCAGGACGCACTTGGTGTCGGGGCAGACGTTGATGCAGTCCGCGTCGGCGAAGCAGTCGAACCCGCAGGGGCGAAGGGCGCCCTCGGTGAGCAGCGGGTTTGCGGACGCGGCGAGAGGGATGAATATGGCGCTGAGAAGAACGGTGGCGGTCGTGGCCGTCTGGAGGATGGTTGATGCAGATAAGCGCATGGTGTGTAGCGGAACTGGGGTGGGCGGGCAGGGTGAACAGTGGCAAGGGTGAGGAGGACATTGAAGGGGTAGAGGAGTGGATGCTTACTTGGAAATCTTGGAAATCGCAGTGGGCACGACGAGCACATCCACAACAGCCTCGACTATATCTGTGCCGCCGACGCCGAGCATGCCAGACGTTACTTTGTACAACCTGGACGTAAGGTTCTGCAACTAACGTTATTAGCTCAGAGTACTGGCGCACTCGGAGCGAGAGCGAAGTCAGGTCGTGAACAAAGCTGCTCAAAAGAGCAGATCAATGACTAAATTGCCCTCGTGCTGGGTAGGAGACGCTACGACCCGAGTGGAATGCGTATGGCCATCGGTATCGTTAGGAGTGGTGGGTGGTGGTAGTAGCGGCCGCGAAACAGAGACGAGATCGTTGAACGTGTTCACTGCCGAGGACGGTACGCCCGGGTGCGAAGAGAGCGAGCGAGTGCGATCGGCGTGGACCTGGCTGCTCGTCTGCCGCGGTCGCATGGAGTCACTGCTACCTCGTTAACTCGCCGAGTGCTGTGACCTACTCTAGGTTCGTCGCGGGCTGCCTATGAGCTGGGTTGGCGGCATCTCTGCCGTGTATCATCCTCACAACTGCCGCTGTCTATCCGCCGCGCACTGCATTCCTAGTGACCTCAATCAAACAATCAAGAACAGAATGCCAGGCTCCGTCGTCGTGACTGCTAGGAACGCCGACTGTACGGCGAAGGCTCCTCGATGCATGCCGCGAGTCTACACCTCCACGAATATGCCCGCCGTCTCGTACATCGTCACGAACCGAATATAGGAGACTTACTCCCGGCTGTCGATCAACCGCCGCCTCGACCACCAGTGCCCCTGCGAACGTAGACAAGCTCGGTGAGCACGAAGGTCCACTTCGTCTCGCAGCGGTCATGTCTGCCTCTGCCTGTTCCAAGGTACCTCGCGCCGCACGCCGTGTGCTGCCCAGTCTCACAGTTTCCGGGCGCCGCCGGGGATCTCGAGGTCGTAGACCGGGGATGTAGAGGAGTGCTGTTGGCTGCGGATTGCGCGTCCACGGACGTGCCCGTATCTACCGCGGCCTTCTTTGGGTGGGTCTTGTAGAGTGGCGGATGGTCCCATATAAACCCATCTTGAAAGAGACGAAGGTGCTTTCCAACGACGGCATGTCTTGGGGGATGGGGGTGGGGGGTCTTCGCTCTTGCAATGTCCTCTTCTTCTGAATTAGTGTGTGGTATTATGTTTTTCGCCCTCCTACGCACAACAGTTCATCTCAAAAATGCCCATGCGGAGGGCTAGGAGGAACACATGGTGTCGAAGTATAGGGCCTGGGGGTCTTGTACGAGCGGGTACCCTTCGTACTCCCGGCGGGGCGGTTCATGTACGATGTACTTGAACCGAGAGCCGACGTCGTATTCTTCCGCTCTATAACCCATCCTCGACCATCCCCCCATCAAAACCTCTTCCAAGATTTGCGACGACGGGCTCCATTCTTGCACCCTGCTCGGGTGCGCTTTCCTTCTCGCTGATCTGTACTTCGTCCCTTCGTGGCGGCGATTACTGTCGATCAGTGTCTGGGTTGACTGGTACAGGCCTCCCCAGAACGATGGTATTGCGTGAGTTCGACCAAACGGTAATACGACCGATAGGTGATCCTGGTGATTGTGTGCCTGTACCTTCGTCGTCCGGCTCGGTGATGTTCGCAAGTTCAAATAAGCGAGGGCGGACCGAGGTGTAATAGCTGTGGCTGTGTTGTGATGGAATGACATATTGAAGCCGAGGTCTCATCTTTTCTCCTTCCCCTCATCTCCTCGTCTCGTCCTCCGCCCTCTCCTCTCTCTGCCGCTCCGCTCCACACTCACGTACGGCGACCGCGGCTGCCACGACGGCCAACACGACGACGAAGACAAGGCGTGTGAGGATTGGCTTTGGAGCGGAGGGCACGCGGTCAGTGCAAGACTACCTCTCACTCCCCATCTACCCATCACCACCATTCTGCCCCGCGCCGTGCTCAGGTCTCGCGCGACGGCGACGGCGACGACCACGCCGAGGAATCCTACCCAGGCCTTCGCGACGACGCGAGCCATGCCTTACGACGCTCATGATGCCCGCCGGCACGGCCTTCAGGCCGCTTCATACGCTCTACTTGCCCTCCGCCTCCTCGGCCGCTTTGTGCTGTATGTGCTCGGCGTGCCTCTCCTCGGCCAGCTTGCTAGCTTGCTACTCATCTGGTGGTACGCATACGGCTCTCTCCTCGTTCACCTCGGCAGCGTCTGGGAACCCGGCTTCCCCAGACCTTGGACGGCATGGATCGCCTTCCTCTCCGCGCTCCCCATCTGGGCTGCCCTTCAGCTGCTCTGGCTCCTCTTCGCGCTCGGTCTCCAGCGGCACTGCGCAGCGCGGATCAAGGCCTGGCGGAGACAGCACCATCCGGAGGGATACATGATGCTCGACCCGCGCGGGGGCGGCGAGGAGGAAGACGAGCGCCCGCCATCATCGCCCAAGTTCCCGCCGCAGCGCGCGCGCGTGCCGAGCCTCGCCACGCTCTGGTACGCCGCCCAGGTCGTCCTCTATCTCGCGCTCGTCCTCACCGGCATCGATGCCGTGCGGCACTACGAGCACCCGAACGACGTCCGCCTCCGCCCTGAGCTCCAGCGCGCCCTCGCCGCCGACCGCGCGCACCACAACCCGGCGGGGTACGCGCCCCAGAAGGAGCGCATCTTCATTGCGGCCGCGTTCCACCAAAACGAAGAGGTGCTGCCGTACTGGACGCGGAACATGAAGCAGGTCATCACCTACCTCGGCACGGACAACGTGTTCGTCTCGATCGTGGAGAACTACTCGAGCGACCGCTCGCCCGACCTCCTCCGCGCGTTTGCGAGCGACCTCGAGGGCATGGGCGTCCGACACCGCGTCCTCGTCCAGGACGAGACCGTGAAGAAGCCGGAGCACGTCGAATGGAACCCGCGGATCGAGTTCCTCGCCGCGATCCGCAACCAGGCGCTCGAGCCGCTCCTGTCCGCGGCCGCACGCGGCGAGCCGGCGTACGACCGCGTCCTGTTCTCGAACGACGTGTACGTCGAGCCGGAGAGCGTGCTCGAGCTGCTCCGCACCCGGGACGGCGACTACGACTTTGCGTGCGGGCTCGATTTTGGGCACTTTGGCGCGTACGACATGTGGGTCCTCCGCGACCGCGTCGGGCGGCTCACCGCGGGCATCTGGCCGTACTTTTTCGACGCCGCGTCCGCGGAGGCGCTGAAGAACGAGGAGCCCGTCCCGGTGTACACATGCTGGAACGGCATCGTCGCGTTCCGCGCGGACCCGCTCCTCCCCGTGCCCGCGCGCGCGAACCACACGCTGTCCCACGCGCCGCTCGCGCGCGCCCCGCCTGCGTCGCACCCGATGAAGGACGCGCTGGGGCGGTCCCCCGCGGAGACGGGCCCGCTGCGGTTCCGGGCGAGCGCGCCGGGCGAGTGCTACTCGTCCGAGTCGTTCCTGCTCCCGTACGACTTTAGGGTCGTGATGGGCCTCGAGAAGGTGTTCGCGAACCCGCTCGTGATCACGGGCTACGTGTGGAAGTACTACACCTGGCACAAGTGGGTCCTCCGCGAGCGCCACGTCAAGTGGTTCGTCGAGCGCGTCTGGGCGGGCGCGTGGATGCAGGACAAGCGCATGGTCGTCGGTGACCCGAAGCGGGTCTGGGTTTGGGAGGGCGTCGAGTGCCATCCGTGGTGACGATGGCGGGCGTCGTCCGTGTTGTAGCTAGCTATCCTGTCGGTGTATAGGCCGTGCCGTGTAACTTACAGTTGTTGCCGGGTTATCGTTAATGCAGACTGCTCGTGCTCTCGATTCAGAGAGGGTGTATTGCGCATGAATTATACGAACGTATGTCTAAGCACTCCCCGTCCATCCGTCCTGCTCTACTGCTGCAGCTGCCTGAACGACGCAACCAGCCCGTCGTCTCTCCTCACAGGCCCGAACTTGAGCTGCTCGAGCCCGTGCGTCTCCGTGCCGATCACGCCGTCGCCGAGGAAGACGCTATCGGGGATCGCCTCGAGCCGGACGAGCTCGCGGCGGACGTACTCGACGACGGTGGCCATGAGCTCCGGGTAGGCGACGTACTTGTCCGCCTCCCCGGGCGGGTAGTCGTGCACGCCCGAGCCGTCGTCCCGCCGCTCCTCCGCCTCGAGCCCGCCGCGGCGCTTGACAATCTTCGCGAGCGGCTCGACCTTGCTTCCCGCGAGGTTCACCGTCCGCCGGAAGGCCGCCTCGTCGCTCGCAGTGTTGGGGTATGCGATCCCCCGTGCACCGCGCGCCCCCAAGAGGTTCCGCCAGACGGCAGCGGCGAGCTCGGCGTCGGAGCGGACGAGGCCGAGGTCAAAGGACATGCCCATGCCCTGCCACTGCTCCTTGAAGATCTTCATCTGGCGCGAGACGAGGCTCTCCGGGGCGCGACCCCGGGGCTTGGGCCGGTTCGCGGCCGGGTTCGCGATGCGGTAGAATTCGCTCGGGCGCGTGTACGGCGCGAGGTTTTGGGCCGGGGCGAGGGATTTGGCGGAGACGGGCTGGAGGACGGCGCGGACACGGTCCTCGACGTCGATGAAGAAGTGGTCGATGAGACCTTGGACAAAGTGAACGCCTTGCGGGGCGGGGAGGGCGCGCAGCCGGACGGTGAGCATCCATACGTGCAGGTTGGTGACGGTGAACCAGGACTGGAATGTTGGTGGAAGATGGCATTCTGTCGGGAGGGAGTGTCAGTGGACATGCATCAGTCAAGAACGGTAGGGCAAACGCGAATAGGTTGCGTGCATCCCGTATACACACTGCAGCGGCGGCAGGAGAATACACGATCACGGCGGCACTGCACAGACGCGGGCTGATGGCACGAACAACTCAAGAGATCGCCTTATGAAAGGTTTGCAATGGGATGTAGGCCGTTGCAAGATGCAGTGAGAATGGTTGGACGGGTTGTATGCGTAAGTGCACAGAGCTAGGAAAGATGAACGGAGCGCCAGAATACGTATAACATGGCGACTACGGCAGGCACACTGCGGATGCTCGCTAGCAGCTCCACCTCGGGAGCGAGAGAGGAGTCCTGCAGACGCGTCAGGGGACTTAGACAACGCGCGAGGACGCGGCACTTAACCGTGGACGCTTCATGGTCGAATGTGCAGGCCCCACATCGACAGCATGACTAGTGTCTGCAGAGCTAGGAAGGCAGAGGGCGCAGTGGGTAACAACGATTCGTTGAAGACGTGTTCAGAAGAGAGTCCAATCAAGTGCATATAACCACTTGCGAGCGTCGGTTTGCCTTCCCAGATCCCGCCAGCGGCGTCAGGTGCAAAGCGAGAGCCGGTGAAAGATGATTTATAGATATAGTGTTGGTACTGACCGTCTTTCCAAAACGCAGCCTCGTCATCTGGGCGAGGGATGCAAAGCTCCGAGTACATGTTGTACGCTCGCCTGCCTGCATACTGTTTTGCGCTGCCATAACCAAGGAGGCCGGCAAGGGAGAGGAACGCCTTTTTTGCAGCGGGAGATTGCCTGATCGTTTGTGAGAGCCATG
Source organism: Trametes polyzona (assembly GCA_022606195.1). Classification (NCBI taxonomy): domain Eukaryota; kingdom Fungi; phylum Basidiomycota; class Agaricomycetes; order Polyporales; family Polyporaceae; genus Trametes; species Trametes polyzona. Next base: position 1,575,673 of record JABYQF010000010.1, on the reverse strand, counting down.
TCTGCGGCGGGGGTGGTGGTTGCCGTTCGCTCGTGGACGGTGTAGAAGAGGAAGAAGAGGTCTCTGTCGGCGGTGGTGATGACGGGCCCGCGGAGGACGGCGTTTGTGAAGTCAGCGAGCGGGCATGGCGGACAGCAGATCGGGCGACGCGGTGCGCGGGGACAGTCCGCAGCATTCTGCGAGACGAGGACGGCGAGGAGGACGGCGAGGGCGGGGAGGACGACGACGACTCCGAGGACGCGACGGGCGAATCGCGTCCGGCCCAATTTCGACGTCACGCGTCTGCTCCCGTCACCGACCCGGCAGCGCACTTCTAACACGGGTAAGAAGAGAAGCTAGCTGGGCTTATTATCGCTCTAACCGGTCGGGGCACGTCGGGGGGCGTCGGGCGTTACGTGACATGGTGTGACCGCGTGATTCTAGACTGTTCTGTGGGAAAGCGGCCTTAAGAGCGTCACCAAAACTTCGGGTGCGCCGTGTCATTTCCCTCCTCTCTTTCCTCTCGTCGTCGTTGCTCTCGTCCTCGCCGTCGTCGCTCTCGCCTTCGCAATGCACCACCTCTCTGCTTCCTCTTCTGCCGTCCGCCGCCAGGCCGCAAAGGCCGTCAAGCCCGTCCTTGCACGCGGCGCGCACAAAGAGATCAAGTTCTCCAACGAGGGCCGTGCCTCCATCCTTCAGGGCGTTGACGTCCTCGCGAATGCTGTCTCGGTCACGCTCGGTCCCAAGGGTGAGCACTGCGCAAGACGCGCGCGAACGCGAACGCTTTTGAGCTCACGCGCGTCCCCACAGGCCGCAACGTCATCATCGAGCAGCCCTTTGGCGGTCCCAAGATCACCAAGGGTAAGTTTTCTCTACGCATACTTCGCGTCACGTATATTCACCAGTATATTCGCAGACGGTGTCACCGTTGCAAAGTCAATAACGCTCAAGGACAAGTTCGAGAACCTCGGCGCTCGGTAAGGCACTCTGGTCAGCCAGTTATACGCTATCTCGCTAACCTCTCGCAGTCTCGTCCAGGATGTTGCTTCGAAGACAAACGAGATTGCCGGTGACGGTACCACCACCGCTACCGTCCTCGCTCGTGCCATCTACTCCGAGGGTGTGAAGAACGTCGCCGCCGGCTGCAACCCCATGGACCTCCGCCGTGGTTCCCAGGCCGCCGTCGACCGCGTCGTCGAGTTCCTCTCCAAGCAGGCGAAGACGATCACCACTACCGCCGAGATCGCTCAGGTCGCGACCATCTCCGCCAACGGCGACGCCCACGTCGGCAATCTCATTGCCCAGGCAATGGAGAAGGTCGGCAAGGAGGGCGTCATCACCGTCAAGGAGGGCCGCACCATCGAGGACGAGATTGAGATCACCGAGGGCATGCGCTTCGACCGTGGCTTCATCTCTCCCTACTTCGTCACCGACGTCAAGAGCCAGCGGACCGAGTTCGAGAAGCCTCTTATCCTCCTCTCCGAGAAGAAGATCTCTGCGCTCCAGGACATCCTCCCTGTCCTCGAAATTGCTGCCCAGGCCCGCCGCCCGCTCGTGATCATCGCCGAGGACGTCGACGGCGAGGCCCTCGCAGCGTGTATCGTCAACAAGCTCCGTGGCCAGCTCCAGGTCTGCGCCGTCAAGGCCCCCGGCTTCGGTGACAACCGCAAGTCCATCCTCGGCGACCTCGCCATCCTCACCGGCGGCCAGGTCGTCACGGAGGAGCTTGACATGAAGCTCGAGAACGTGACGGCGGACATGCTCGGTTCGACCGGCGCGATCACGATCACGAAGGAGGACACGGTGATCATGAACGGCGCGGGCTCCAAGGACGCGATCCAGGCGCGCTGCGAGCAGATCCGTGCGCTCATCGAGGACCGGACGACGTCCGACTACGACCGGACGAAGCTCCAAGAGCGGCTCGCGAAGCTCTCGGGTGGTGTCGCGGTCATCAAGGTCGGCGGCTCGTCCGAGGTCGAGGTCGGGGAGAAGAAGGACCGGTACGACGACGCGCTGAACGCGACGCGCGCTGCGGTCGAGGAGGGTATCCTTCCCGGCGGTGGTGTCGCGCTCCTGAAGGCGTCGCTCGCGCTCACGTCGGCGTCTCAGGCGGGCCAGCCCTCGCAGCCCGCGTCGCCCGACGCGAAGCCGATCCCGACCGCGAACTTTGACCAGGACCTGGGAGTGTCGATCATCAAGCGCGCACTGACGCAGCCGTCGCGGACGATCCTGAAGAACGCGGGCGAGGAGTCGTCAGTGATTGTGGGCACGCTCCTGAACTCGTACGGCACCGCGGACAAGTTCTCGTGGGGCTACGACGCGAGCAAGGGCGAGTACGTGGACATGATCCAGGCCGGTATCGTCGACCCGCTCAAGGTCGTCCGGACGGCGCTGATCGACGCGGCCGGTGTCGCTTCGCTGCTCACGACGAGCGAGGCGTGCGTGGTCGAGATCGAGGACCCGAAGCCCGCGCCGGCCGCGATGGGTGGCGGTATGGGCGGTATGGGTGGCATGGGCTTCTGAGCGCGTAATTAGGCGTGCTCGGCCGGTCGACGACGGGTAAAAAGTACTTGTCCCCTTCTCTTATACCGCACTTCTATCCCCTCCCAACCCCATCTCCCCCTCCCCCCTCCCGTTGTCGTCTCGGATTAATGGTCGGTCTACGGTGCTACTGCTATGATATACACATACATACGTACTATTCGCTAGTGTACTTGCTTTGTTTCAATCACTGTCGCTCACGCATGCACGAACTCCCTCTGCAATGACACCACATCCCCGCTCTTCTGCGTTGTGTGAGGACATGGTCCGAGGCCGGAGCACAAGACGCGCCAGAGGATGCGCCAAGTCCGAGAAAGTCGGACGTGGACCGGGCCTATCGCGCGTGCTGAACAGATTCTCGTTCGACCGCGCGCATCGATCGCAAGCACTCGGCCCATCGCGCCCTTATTATATATTCCCTCCTCTCTCTCCTCCTGCCACTGCATACCCCCATCTCTGCTCCAATGGCCGACGCAAAAGCCCTCAAGCGCCAGAAGTTCGAGGCCGTCTTCGCTGTACTGCGCGACGAGCTCCTCGCGTACCTCAACCAGGAGGGCATGCCCCAGGACGCCGTCGACTGGTTCCGCAGGGTCCGTCCCCCGTCTCTGCATCGCGCTGACTCCAGGTTGACGCGATAGGCTCTCTGTAGAACCTGGAGTACAACGTGCCCGGCGGGAAGCTCAACCGCGGGCTATCTGTGGTCGACTCCGTCGAGATCCTCAAGGGCCGCCCGCTCAGCGAGGACGAGTACTTCAAGGCCGCGCTGCTCGGCTGGTGCATCGAGCTTGTACGTGCGCTCCTCTCCCCCCACTTCGTGCGTGCATACTAACCGGCGCGTGAACGCGCAGCTCCAAGCCTTCTTCCTCGTCTCGGACGACATGATGGACCAGTCCGTCACCCGCCGCGGCCAGCCCTGCTGGTACCGTGTCGAGGGCGTGAACTACATCGCGATCAACGACTCCTTCATGCTCGAGGGCGCCATCTACTTCCTCCTCAAGAAACACTTCCGCACCGAGCCCTATTACGTCCATCTCCTCGAGCTCTTCCACGACGTGCGTCCCCCCGTTCGAGCGTGCGCGTATCCCGATGTGGGCTGATGAGGGCATGTGCCCCGTACAGACGACGTTCCAGACCGAGCTCGGCCAGCTCATTGACCTCATCACCGCGCCCGAGGACCACGTTGACCTGAGCAAGTTCTCGCTCGAAAAGTGAGTCTCGCTCGCCTGCGCCACGTGGCGCGCCTTGTGCTCACCTCGCCCCCGCGCGCAGACACCAGAAGATCGTGATCTACAAGACCGCGTACTACTCCTTCTACCTCCCCGTCGCGCTCTCGATGTACATGTGCGGCATCCCGCACCGCGCGACGGACGACCCGTACGCGCTCGCGCAGTCCATCCTCATTCCCCTCGGCGAGTACTTCCAAGTCCAGGACGACTTCCTCGACTTCGCCGCGCCCCCGGAGGTGCTCGGGAAGATCGGGACGGACATCGTCGACAACAAGTGCTCGTGGTGCGTCAACACCGCGCTCGCGCTCGCGAACCCCGCCCAGCGCAAGGTGCTCGACGAGAACTACGGGCGCAAGGACCCGCAGGCGGAGGCGCGCGTCAAGGCGCTGTACGAGGAGCTCGGGATCCGGGACAGGTACGCCGAGTACGAGGAGAACGCGTACAAGCGCATCCTCGCGCTCATCGAGAAGATCCCGGAGAAGCCGCAGCCAAAGGCGGGCGAGGTCGTGCTCCGGCGCGAGGTCTTCAAGGTCTTCCTCGACAAGATCTACAAGCGTCAGAAGTGAACGGCGGGCGGCGGTGCGGATCTCAGGTGTATGTATATAGACGTGTGTTGTAACATTGGCAGCTCTTTGCCCTCGGATCGACGTTGCCTACTCCCACCCGCTCCCGGGGAAAAAATGATGTCGAGCTCACCCTAAAGCTCGAGCACTCTTACGCGGAAGCGCATCCTCCAGTCCTCATGCGACTCACCATATCGGACACCCGCCTCCTTTACCTACGCAACGTCCAAATCCCTCGCCGACCGCACAGACAAGATGACGGCCGCGGCGTTCTGGGCGCGGGTCGCGCGTGCCCTACGACGTTGGGTGCACGTCCGACGCTGAGTGGTTGCGTGGTGTACACTCCCGGCACACCCGCGTCGTCACTACGTACAGCGTGGACGGTCTCTTCACGGTGAACACCCCTATCGGAGCTTTCCAGCGAAAATGTCGGATTCGAAGCTCGAGGCGACGCGGTACCGCGTGCCCCAACACCTCCCACGCCGCGCTGCGCGTCTAGTTGACTTTGGTGCGAGTAGCAGGTCACCGCTGAGTACGGGAATGCCAGATCTTTCATTGCTCGTACCTTTCTCGAGCTACCGTGCGCCTCCGAGAGGGTATTGGAAGAGTACGAAAACAGCGGCGCAACAGGATTTCAGTAGGGTGACGGTCGCGGAGTTCTCCGCAGGCCCGCTCTCAAGGCAGGCGAATAGCGCCAGAGACCGCGGAGAGAATGGTGTGACCGACACACCGATCCGCCGAGATGGAGGGGAAAGTCCCCCATCGATCCTCGAACAACGCCCTCGCCGCACGCGCCCTGCATCCTCTTTAGGCCACATACTAGCATCCCAGGGGCCGGGCGGGATGAGTTCGTTCGATACACTTGCGCCTCTCATCATTTGTTTCACAACTAGGTGCGCTATCGCCTCTTGAATTGGCTCCGTGGTTTGGCTCCTTCCGGTGCATGGCGTTCTCCTTATGCAATAAATTACGCCAAGGAATTATCGCCCTCCGTTGAGCGCCCTATAGTGCGTCCGACCTGGTTGGACCAGGTCGCTTGCTACGTCGGATCGCGCCCAGTAGAAAGGTCTTCGACGACATAGTTTCCCCGGGCATGCCGTCGCCGCCGTCGCCCTGGGCACGTTCTCTGGACCTCCGCCACGAGCGCCACCCGAGGACGGCCGCTGCAGCCGACGGCGAAGATGATGAGGTCCACGATGAGGTCCACACGTTGTGGTGCAATAGCGTTGACCTGCAGGAGGGATACGCCTTCGATCCCGGGAAGCCTTCGGGTCCTCCGAAGCCGTCGAAGGCGGCGGTAGGCATCGGAGTCGACCGCGCACGGGAATGGTCGTCTTCGACGACAACGAGCAATCGGTAGACCGCATCGCCGTGTCCACAATGTCTCTCAGCCCCTCGTGGCACGGAGGGCATAGATGGAGGAACGCGCCCATCGCGGGCATCGCTGAGGGATAGGGGTGGCGGCGACGATAGCGGATGTGAGGGCCTCGCTGACGCTGTCGGGAGCAACGAGAGGGGTCTATCTATGGTCAGTCCATCGAGACGATGCGTTGGATACGTACTGATCGCCCAACAGTGCGCCCGACCGTCTACGCCACCTAGCGGTCGGGCACGCGCCACCCTCGTACCCACCCTCCGCATTTCGCACTCCTGATCTCCGCGGCGGCTTCCCGGTCAGCTTGCTTGTGATCTGGCCTGCGCATTGTCACGCCATGTGTTCGCGTGCTTCTAGCGTCTGTGGTCGCAAACAGGCGTTCCGGGAGGCCGACTGCTGACCGTCAACCATGTGGCGGACGAGGAGGCTCACGAGGAGGGCGCGCACTTCGGGTGGTTCCGGTAGCGTTGTTGTGCCAGACAGACTTGCGATGGCTATCCGGACCACACCGCCCAGATTTAGTCTGCTAGGCTGCGTCGTCGAGGCCCGTTCAAAACGAAGTGCGCGGTCGACGCCACAAAGCCGCTGTGGCGGCGGAGAGAGCGCACAGTGGTTCACGCCCGGGCCACCAGAGCCTGGCACGAACGGGTGCAGTCTGTTCGGTGTTGATCTTGTGCGAAGCGATGCGCCTCAGCCCTCCGGCACATGGTAGGTGTAGCTGATGGGCCAAAGTCTCCAAATGCCCCTCCGCAATCTCTGCCGGGGGCAGCCTGAGGAAGGTAAGCTGGGGCATAGTGTTTTGGCAATAGCTGCCGTAGCATTTGCTCTTCCAGCGGCCCCGCGCGCGGAGTACTTGCAAACACGGGACGCCTTGCAGAGTGTGGTGCCGGGGACTATAGCTGGTGGCGTGTGTACGTCGCCCAGTGAACACGGTGGTGGGGACTCGGGCGAGGGCTCTCCTGAGCTTGGAGCTCGGGCCATATGCATGACTCGGTGACCATCACCAGGTGCCGATCCGCCACGCGCGCTCGGTCTGGGAGGATTAGACTAAGACTTCTGACTGGGACGCGGACGCAGACTGTGCCAACGTCTGCCCACATCCACGTGAGGTCCACAGGAGCAGACACCTCTGGACACTACGTGTGTTTGCAACACTCCCAGAAATGCAATACTGTACGTTCATCAGTGTACATAACAGTGACCTGATCATACGAGTTCCAGGATTGAGTCGGGGACGGAGCTTGAAATTGGGCGGAGAACGTCGGACGGCGTGGGGGAGAACAATAATATTTAAGATGAGCACGCACCTTGTCCTCCGCTTGCCCTCACACTGTGACTCACACGCACCGCACAAGGACCGATATCGACGAGCACGGAGAGTACAGCGCGAGACCTCTCCCGTCATGGACATCCTCTCCTACCTCTGGACCCGCCTGAGCTCCTTCATCCGCGCCGTCCTCGGTCTCCCACCCATACCCTCTCGCCTCGTCCAGCAGGTCGTCCCGGTCATCGGTCGACCCCCGGTCATCGGTGTTTCTCTGGCGCTGACGTTGTACACGTACCCTGACATCCTCTATGACATCCTCCACGGCGTACGCATCTGCCGCATCCGGCTCAAGAAGCGCACTGGCAAAATGGGCGAGCACGAGTACTTGCTCATCGACGTCGACGACGGCGCCCTGCCAATTCCCAGCTACCTCGGCCAGGTCGTTGTCGAGCGTTTGTACAAGCTTCCCCATTCTGCCTACTCCTACCTCCACGATACCCCCACGCACTGCCGCGACCACATAAACTTCGCTCCCCCCAACACCTTCAGAGACCTGACCGTCATCGACCTCAGATTCCGCGACGAATCCCCAGGCCCTCTCTTCTACACCCTCCTCCTCGCTGCAGACGTCGTCCACGCTCACTTCCCGACATCAATCCTCTTACCCCGCCAGTGCTTCTGGTTCGCCGGTTCGCTCTTGTGTATGCTCCTCGACAACGCCGTCGATCCCGCCCTCACTCGCTCCGGGGCGTCCACACACTTCGCTTACGCATACGACCGTTCTGCACCCACCGCAGATTCCGTCGTCAAGGCGCGAAGGGCAGGCACATTCAAGGAGTTATTCCGCCTCGTCACGAACCAGAGCATCGACGTTCTGTACTCAACCGAATTGAAGCCAGCTTTTGACAAGAGAAAGGCTGAGGTCGACGGAATCATCTGGCAAAGGCTCAAGGAGTTCCGATGGACTGCGTTCGCGCAACGGGAGATCGCGCGGATCAAGGAGGAGCTCGCGCGCGAGTTGGCACGCAAGGATCAGGAGCTTGCGCTCAAGGATAAGGAGCTTGAGCAGATGCGGAAGGAGGTTGCTCTGCTCCAAGCCAAGTACGGCCAGGAGTGATCCGTTTGCACAATCGTTCATCTTCCTGTATCTCTCTCGTCCTTCGTTCGCCCGCAGCCAGGCACTGCGCCGGGCCCGGTCGCTGCGTGTACATGTACTGCCCAGCCACATCCTCTATGTCTCGTCTGTTTAATGTCAATAAATGTCTCCCCGAGCTATCTTATTGCCCGTCAAGCGTTCGTCGCTGAACGACGCTCTCGGAATCGCTATTTCTCTGTACGCACTGCCATTCGCGCGCGCACGTCCGGGATCGAGGAAGTACACTGTCAAGAAGTACACTGTATTCAACATGTCCCTCTCGCGGACCCAGACCGCCTACACCGACGAAGAGCCCGCCCGCGCGGCCGTCCAAGAGGTGTTTGACTGGGCACCCTCGCGCCTCCTCGCCCACGCGCCGCGCGGCGTCCTGAGAGTCCAAGACAGTCGCGAAGACCAGGACGGCGTAGCGCCTAAGTAGTAAGTACTGCGCGGTGTTCTTTGCGACGCTCCAGATCGAGAGCTCTACCGAGAACAAGGTCAATTGCCCGACCGTCCTACCTCGCTGACAGCCCCAGCCCGCACTCGCCAGCTCAGTCGATTGCGTGTGATGGGCTGAGGCGGAGAGATCGAGTACGGGCAGGGGCGGAGGGCATGGGTGATGGTGAGCCATCCCTGGTCGAAAGCAAGCACGGGCGCGCCGGGGCTTTGGCCTAAAGCAGAGCGTTAGCGGGCTCAAGGCGCAACATGCGGCTAGGGTGAGAGCCCACCTCGAGGAATCACCGTCGTGCGAGGCACTCGTCCATGGGCACCAGCGTGCCACATCCGCGCCGAGGCTACCTCGCGTTCGACCGCTGCCGTCGCCCGCGTAATGAAGAGCCACAGCCCGCCATAGAGCACGTCCGCACAGATGACTTTTTGTGTGGCGAGCACACCGCGGCGACACAGGACGATAAGCACTGCATAGTACTGTCCCGACAACAGCTACCGTTTATTGATAGCTAAGCCGGACGATCTGCCCAAGCCCAGGAAGTCATCGCCATATATCACCATAATTCACTCCGACCCAGGTAGCCACATCAGACTGTGGCTCGACGGTCTGCGTACATGTCCAAGATCCGAGCCACTCGTCGGCATGCAGACTGGCAAGTGACGGCAAGCTCGGGCCACCTTGATCGCGGAACACTCTCAAAGTGCTCAAACCGAGTCTCCAGCGAGGGAAACATGTATGCTCTGCGCTCTATCCATGCAAGAAGCCGGAAAACTCATGAGTTGAGGCGACAACATGCCCTCGTCTGGGTATGGGGCGGTCCAGCGCACGTCGCAGGGAAATCGTGCATGCGCGTTGACGTTTGAGCCTCGAGCCGTGATCCTCTGCAATCCGGCTACGCCGACCGATACAGGCCCTATGTCCTGCCTCTCCTCGCGTCGGGTCATGCAAGGCTGCGTCTGCATGCAGCCAATGAATTGACCATCTGGAACTGCTCGCCCAGGCTGGATCACGCTCATAGTATAAATAACACCGAGCACGCACATCGAGAGCGGCATCCCCCTCATCGACATCTACTGAGCCACGAGTGAGTCCTCCCCGTTGACTACGCATGGCCCCATCCCAACGCTCACCCGTCAAGCAGCCCGCGCCTTACCCAACCCCATAATGCATTTCCTCACCGTCCTCCAGATGGCCCTGGTAGCCCTCGGCGTCGGCGCGTTCACGGCCGCCGCCGCACCAAGCGCGAACACTGGCGGCACCCTCGAAGACCGCCAGCTCGGCCGCTGCCTGATGCGGCCGTGCACAAGCAACGACGACTGCGCCGGCTGCGACGGGCTTGTGTGCGACATCCTCACCAATCCCACTGGTGAACCCGCCCCGATGGTGAGTGTGTACAGATCGTCTTAGACGGCCACAACGTCGATGTGCACCGCTGATGGCACCGTGCGCGGTACATTATGTAGTTCTGCGTGGCAAACATGTGACGTGGCTGAGAAGCCGCGCGAGACCTTGTGCGCTGTAGTCGGGAGGCCGGAGAGAACGTGGAGAGTAAGGCAAGGATTTGAGGGAGACGGTGACGATGAGAGGCGGTTGAAATCGAGTAGTATGTTGTGAACGCCTATGCTATGTGTTTCTCATGCTCGCGGTATCGGTCTTCCTTCGCTGGTCATCATCACCAGGTAAGACATTGTTACGTATCGGAGGTTTAATCCCTCTGGACCACCCTTGATAGATTTAGATGAGCCACGAGTCAGGTCACAGAGTTCAAGCTATGGGACTTACCCCGACCTGCAACAAGCCCTGCGGAAGGTAGCGTAAACGTTTAAGACGCCATTGTACGAGCAGACTCGTGGGTATCACTCGCTGAGACGAACGGTGAGTGACCACCACCTGTTATACGCACTCAAACATCCCACTCGGGTCGCTACCGACATACCCTCCCCTAGTGCCTCCGATTGTTGCCTTGAGGCTCCGACGCACCCCGCAGATCCGGTCAATAGAGAAGAAGCAGAAAGGACCTGCACGCAATGACCCGGTGCCCCTAGAAACCTACACGAAGCGGCCTTCAGTGCAGACAGTGCATGCATCCGAGTGCAGTGAGCGTGACATCTGTGAGGTATACCGAGAGGCAGAGGTGACTCACATATACATGGACGGTTGCATCACATCCCTCCAGCAGAAGCTCAGTGCATCAGCCTCGTTGACGTCGTGGATCTGTGCTCACCATACGTATCCCCGGACATATCTTGTCGGAAACATGATGTGAAATTCGTGGTTTCGCACCAATTCGGACCGCGTCATCCTCGGACCGCGACCGCTGCGACTGCCACCACGCCTCCGATTTGCTCAATCTCGACGCCCGTCAAGGCTGCATGCTGCAACCGCGCGGGGGCGATGTTGACTACGGCGACTGTCCCACTGACACCGCGCGTCCGCCAGTGTCCGACGAGATTGGTAGCACGTTGAGCTCAAGGAGTGGCGCTATGTCAGGCCCCAACGCTGACTGTTCCCTGCAGTTCTGCATTCCTGAGCCATTGGAGTGTCGTTTCGCGGTTGCAGGTCGTAGAATGGTCGTAAAGGGGTGTGGGTCGCGCGGACGTCGAGCGAGTTGTGCCTGGTAGAAAGCAGGTTTCAGGGATTGGGCTATAACAGCGCGATAACTCACGAGTATTTCATTAGTATACGGTATATGGTGACTGGCAACGCCTGCAAGGTCTGAGGACCAATTAGTCAGCAAGCGCTCGCCGGAAACCTGGTCTTGAGCGCCTACCTGAGTATGTCGCGCGCGCCGCCACAGGCATCGCGCGCGACTCGCACGTTGTGTGCGAGGCATAGTTCCCCGGCGCAAACCGTACGTTATAGGGCAAATAATCTATTGGTATTATGATGCAGTCTAATGTGAGAGTAGTATTAGCAGAAATCTAGAGCTGTATTGGTGAGACCTTGCGCCGTCTTTGGCTTAAATGGTGAAGACTCATTATCTGGATGTGGCTTGCGCGGGTTATTCTCATGCACTCCAACGTTGTTAAAGCTTACTATTATAGCTTTAGGGGCATACTGTACGTGTTCGCGGGTCGACCGCCCTTACGAGTACCCCGTAGCAACAGCTCGCTCGTACGGCACGTGACATCGCGACCCGCGCGCGAGCATAGGTCGTGCGCGTCGCGCCCTGAGGCGCCCATAGGTTCCAGCACCGTGCGTGTTTCCCGCTCACCTTGCCTTCGCGCAGGTCGACTAACTCTCGCGATCTACTCTGATGTAACGAAACCAACTTTTGGCTAATAAATTCCGGGGGCGCGCTTTCTGTTGCAGCAGGAACACAGTCTAGAACTACCAAGCAGGCCCGTTTTTGCACTTTTTTTCTATACGATCTCTTACTCACACATTCACGACTGTATCCCGACGCTTTTCGGAGCTTTCTATCCAGTCGTGGTGGGGGAAACCAATCTCCACCTATGGGACCACTTTCTTTGGGCGGCAAGGTAGATAGCAAACACGGACAAACACTTTCACGCTCGCAGGCATTGCCAGTCACCAGTATACGTTGCTTGCATCTCTTGGTGGCCAGCGGGTGTTCGGCCCGGCATCTCGGACCGCTCCCCATCGCCCGCCGCCACCGCTCACAGCGCCGTTGTGGCGTGAACCCCCGACCTCACTCGAGACGGCGTGCACACAACAGCCGTGGTGCCGATGCGAACGTGTACGCAATCGACAGTGTACCTCCACACTCACAGATGTGCGCTGATGGAGGAATGGAGGATAACAGGGCAGAATGCCCGAGCGGCGGTGGCGTTTCCGAGGTGGTGTCCATTCTCTGGCCTGGGTCGCTAGTGAGCCTCCTCAACACAAGGCAAGCGGCAGACGGCCTCCTTCTCTGCCAGGGGAATGCGAGCAGAGGGAGCGACGCAGCGTTGGCCAGATCACAACGAGGCTGACCGGAAAGCCGCAGCCGCGGAGACTCGGAGCACGAAATGGGGGGGTGAGTATAAAACCTCCGAGGGCGCATCTCACGGGGTCGCATCCCCCTCTCGTTCGCTCCCCCACCGTCGCGGTTGCCCCCAGCCACTGATCCTCTCCGCTTATCCCGCAGACCCTGCGACCGCTACATACCCGCCACTAGATACCACTGGCTACCCGGCTCGCCGTCGCGGGCCAGTTCTCGGGCCTAGGGCTGGCACGGACGTGCGCGCCACCGTCGGTGCAGGTGGCGTACGGCATACTATGGGTCATCGGTACGTCGACGCCATACTAGCTCGTCATATCGACCATCAAACATGCCTCCGGTGCCCCCGATAGCTGCATTGAACTCATCGCCGTCGACGCCACATCGCGATGGCATATCGCCAGCGCCTTCGACGACGACCTTCGTCGGGCCCGCCAAGTGCCCGGCGGATGCTAGCACTGCCGCATGATAGGGCCTTCCGGCAGTGTCGCCGCCACCGAGTCGAGGATGAGGGTGGCGTACATCGCGATGGATCGGAAGTCCTGAAGACGCGTCGAGGTCAATATCACGGCCTGGTGGAAGCTATCCGTCGTACGCATGCCGCCGTACGACTGCATGTCAGGACCTCCCGAGCTCTTCGCCGAGACATACTCTGGTGGCGCCCTAGGACGAAGTACTCACCGACGCGGCCCAAGGCCGAGAGAAAAGGAAGCATGTACTCAAACACTGTATGAAGTGCCGACGCCGATGCCCACAGCCTACAGTACACATACATTATGGCCACGACTTGGACCGGCGTTGGTGGAAGGGTCCTACAGCCAGGCGCCATCATGAACACCGTCGACTCTGCCACCGACGATGCCGGATCGGGCAACGACCACTTCCCTGGTGAACCCCGAGGGATGGCACTACACAGTCGGCGACGAATGCAATGCAGAAGGAATGGGACGTGGAGAAAGGATACCGTTCCGGCTATGGCGAGAATGTCGCCAAAGACGAAGCGGTCGACCAGAACGAGGACTGTCGCAGACGAGGAACAAGAACCGACAAAGGCGGTACACAGGATCTTATGAAACGACGCAGAGGCAGGACGAACCTACCGTGCACTCGCCGAAGACGTGATAACCACTAAGGGCGGGTACGCGGTATCGACCGCGACAAACAGACGCACAATTCAGACACTGCTGCAGGGTGGCCGCCCAAGAGCATAACGTGTTGAAGGCGCGAACACTATGAAGCGACGACGTAGTCGACTCCCGGCCTAATATCGGGAGGCTCCGCATGGAAGGATACTGGCGAGGGGCAGCCGTGCACAAATGAACGTGTGGACGTGATCGGGGCGTACCTCACTCCGTCAGGCCGACTTCCTGTGTATATAGGACAGAAAGAAGACGATGCGAGGCAATGAGCGGCAGAGAAGAGACATTCTAGCATACGGGGCCTAACGTCGGCCACTGTGCGACATAAAGCCAAGCGCCTTGGAAGGAGACACGAGGAACAGGAGTATATGGGCTCCTCACTACAAGACCTAAGAGTTCCAAATCTCACGCACCTGAGCATGCCATATTGCTTCCTGCCCGGTGGTCGACATCGTCGTGGAGGGGTACGGTATGCCAAGAAGGGACGAAAGCTTGAATAAGGAACGTACAGATGCCCGTCGCAACGCGGACCACAGCCTCAAGGCAAGAGCAATCTACGAGACAGCACGATGCAATGACAATGTCCGAGTCGTGCTTCTCAGGGAGTACCACTGGAAGAGCTCAAGAGAGACATACCGATGCAGAACCTCAATGACTCCCACCCGCCGAGCGACACAGGACCAGGGCCAGAATCATCAGGACATGCATACAAGAGAAAGGAAGCTTCCCGCAAAGCCCAGAACGAAGGGAATGTAGGACTGTCCACAGTTCATGGCCAGGCGCGGAGGGACGAAGGTCAGGTAGCTAGCATCGATCCGACTAGGACAAGTGCAGGATAGGAAGTAGACTCGAGACAGAGCGCGTGTTTAGCCAGCCATAGCGTAGAGTACCCATCTGAAGAATGACGTGCGAGCAGACTCAGCAGAGGCCCTTTCAGCATTAGCGCTGACGGCTTGGTCGAATCGTTCTCAGTCTGGAACCCTAACCTCCGCTCCCAGTGACCGGCACACGCTCAGCATCCGTCTTTTCGAGTTGATACGTCGCCGAGGCGGGGCCCATCAATGCACCTCCGCGATTCAACGCCTCGAACGCTACATCTGGGATACTAACGTGGCCAACACTTGTCATTCAGGGAAGCTATTTCTCACGAACCTCACCTCCCCTGGTCTAGTCCTTCCACGTCCGTCACGGGTAGCGCAGACTGGCAGTCTGGACGTTGTGGCGGCTTGACGAACAATTCCGTCTGTACCAGTGCGTTGGAATAGGCTGCCAAGGTACGCCCGTCCTTCAACAAGATTCCTGATGGCGGACCCTCTGCACTTGCCCAGTACCGGGCGATCGCAGGATACGAGTGTATGCAGGACACATGCGGTGATGACTATCACTTCGAGACGCTCGCATCCTGTGGCTCGCTTCTGTCGTATTCACCGCGACCCCACATTTCGTTTGATTGTAACCCTGTACGCGCAATATTTGCTGGGTTGCAGTCAATCTGCCCCATATCCTCTATCACGTTCGTCGTATTGCGGGCAGCCTCCTATTTCGGTTTTTGTCGCAATCTCCCACATGTATGCGACCATCCTCAGCAAAGGCGGTGTTTTGCCAAGACGGCTCGCGGTATTAAACGAACTTCCGGTATGGTATGGATTCTTCGGATTGCGGCATGGGGCTGACTAGGTTTCCAAGTGCACGTGCAGAGGCGCACGTCGTAACCTCTTCTTTGTTTCCGTGAGCCCGTGTGGCCTCGAGTATGCTGACCAACGTCGATTGCTAGACATGATGATCCGCAAAATCATGCAAATTGCTGCGCGGCGTACACTGAGGTGTTTTCCGTCCGCGCTTGCCCCCATCGTTCGCGCTCGCTTAGATGTCGCCGTCTTGAGGGCCCCATTGCACGAGGTCGCCGCTTGCGCTCGAGGTATGTTCTCATGCTACGTTTGTTCATATATCAGTAACGTCGATAGCACCAACGTGCATATGTCCAGGTGCCGCCATGGCCCCGCACCGCTTCGACTGCCTGGTTCCCACGTGGTTGGCCTATACATCGTATCGCCCACCTAACGGCCAGTCTTGCATAATCCAATGATATCGCCATTCGCGGTCCGTCGCAGGTGTTTGCCCCCCATCGACCCTGGCGCGACGCCCTGGTCGCGGCGCGGGCCCTCAATCTCTCGAGCATCCCATCGGCGGGCACGATTGTTTGATACCCTTGCGTCTTCCGGCGTTCGCTTCCTAAATAGGTGCGCCGTGGCCTCCTGGACTGGTTCCGTGGTTTTACCCTTCCCGGTGCATGCCGTTGTCCTCCTGCAATAGCCCACTCGGAAAGATCGTCGGCCTTCGTCAAGCGCCCGATAGCGGGTCCGACCTGGTCGGACTATGTGACTTCCCGGGTCCGGCCATTTCCAGTAAGAAAGTCCTCCGCGGTCATAGTGCACCCGTGTATGTCCAGCTCTGCGGTCGCCGTCGCCCTTTTCCCGGGACCTCCGCGACGAGCGCCACCCGAGGACGGCCACTGCAGCCAACGGCGAAAACGATGGCGTTCACGCTGAGGATCCACACGTCGTTGTGCGATAGCGTTGATCTGCGAGATGGATGGTATGGATACCGGCGAGCCTGCGGGTCCTCCGAAGCCGTCGAAGTGCACGCCACCCTTATCGGTGGCGGAGGCGAGAGGCGCACTAGAGTCGACCGTGCACGGCTATGGACATCTTCGACGACGATGGGAGACTGGTAGACCGCATCGCCATGTTCACAGCGGCGTTCAGCCACTGTTGGCGCGGAGGGCATGGGTCGAGGAACGCGCCCATCGCGGGCATCGATGAAGGATCGGGGTGGCGCCGACAGTGGCGGCGGCGATGGCTTTGCTAACAGCGGCGGGAGCAATGGGTTATCGGTTCATGGTCAGCCCATCGACAAAATACGTTGGATACGTACTGATTGCCCAGTAGTACGCCTGACCGTCTACGCCACCCAGCGGTCGGGCACGCGCCTCCCTCCAGCGTCCGCACACGGCGGCGAACGGGTGGCGGCGATCGCCCGAACCGATAGCGGTCCTATAACCTCGCAGTCAAACTTGCAGGCGCAGGGGACATGGTCGGAGGAGATTATGGTGGGACGGAGGAGAGAGAGATGTGTTTCCGCGAGGTACGCCCGAGCCTTCATACCCACCCTCCGCATTTCGCACTCCGAGTCTCCGCGGCGGCTTCCCGGTCAGCCTCGTTGTGATCTGGCCCGCGCGTTATTGTGCCATATCTTCACTGGCCTCTGGTCTCGGAGGAAATGGCTTGGAACTCCGAGAGGCTGACTGCTGACCGTGAACCATGCGGCGGACGAGGAGGTTTGAGCTGAGGAAGGCGGCTAACGGAGTTCCGGGACGTGGCCGGGGTTCGGAAGCGTTGTCGTGTTTCCCATCCGTACGATGGCTATCCGGACCTCATGAAATATAATGTCCTTGAGATGGGCTGTGTCACACAGTACGTCCGCTGAGCTGCGTTGCTGAAGCTCACTCGGGGCGAGGTGGACGGGCAACGCCACAAAGCCGCTGCGGCGGCGGACGGAGGGGCCAGGGCGCCTATAGATCGCCCGCCGCCACAGCGCTGTTGTGGCGTCGACCACGACCTCACTTGACACAGCGTACACAGTGGTGCCGATGCGTCTACAATCGACCGTTCACCGTCTCCCTGTGAGGCGCGCGACGCATATCGAGTGCGCTGTGATAAACGACAGCAGGGAAGAACCAGGAGGCGGTGGCGTCCCCGAAGTCACGCCCATCCTGCGATCTGGCAGGCTGACGGTCAGCAGTCGGCCTCTTCAACCCAGGGCAAGCCCTAGGCAGCCTCGCTCTATGCTCTTAGGTTGCGAGGAGAGGATGCGACGCAGCGTGGTCCCGATCACAAGGAGGCCGACCGGAAAGCTGCAGCGGAGACTCGGAGCGCGAAATGCGGAGGGTGAGTATAAAAGCTCCGAGGGCGTACCTCGCGAGATCGCATCCCTCTCTCCTCTGCTCCTCCACCATCGCGGTTACTCTCAGCCAGTACTCCCCTCCGCTTATCCCACACACTCTGCGACCGCTATCCGCCACTGGATACCACTGGCAACCGGCTTGCCATCGCAGGCCAGCGCTTGGGCCGGAGGCCATCAAGGACGTGCGCGCCACCGTCGGCGTCAGTGGCGGAGGGCACACTATGAAGATCAGTGCGTCTACACCATATCAACTCATCTTACCGACCACGAAACATACCTCCGATACCCCTGATAATAGCATCGACCTCACCATCTCCGACGCCACATCGCGATGGCATATCGCCTGCGCCTTCCTCGACGTCCCGTATCGGGATCGCCGCTCGTCAGAAGGGGGTATCCTTCAGCGCTGTCTTGCGATGAATGCTGTCGACGGACACGTAAGCCGTCGCTCGGAGGGATCGACGGGCAAGACGATGCAGATGCTGCCGCCACCGAGACGAGGATGAGGGTGGCGCACATCACAATGGTTGGGAAGACTTGAGGCGCATCCAGGTCAAATCAAATCCTGTTCGAAGCTATCCATCGCACGCATGCCGTCATACGACTGCATGGCAGGACCTGCTCCACGCTCGTCGTCGAGGCATACTCCGGTGGCGCCCTCGGACGCAGTACTCACCGACGAGGCCTGCGGTTGAGCGAGGAAATCATAAACATGAACACTGTGTGGTGCGCTGACGACCATAGCATACACGTACACCATGGCGACCACTTAGACTCTGTGCAACCGACAATGCCAGATCGAGCGACGACGACGATTCCCGTGATGAAACCCGAGGGATGGCACTGCACAGTCGGAGATGAATGCGGTGCAGACGGAAAGGGAAGAAGCGAAAGGATCTGGTTCCGGCTACGGCGAGAATGTCGCCCAGCAAGTCGGGGACGAAGCGGTCGACTAGAACGAGGACCGTCACAGGCAAGGAACAAGGGACACCGACGGTGGTACACAGTGCCCGATAGAACAAACGCAGAAGGTCAAACCTATTGGGCACTGGCCAGATACGAGATACCCGGCAAGGGCGGACTGGCGGTAGCCACTGCAACCGACAGGGGCATAGTCCAGACGTTGCCGCTGAGTGGCCGCCGAGTGAAGAAGGATGACGTGATGAAGACGTGAACGCGATGAAGCGATGACATAGTCGACGCCGGAGGGATACCGGCGTGGATCAGCCGTGCACCAACAAACGTGTCAACGTAACGGGGACGTACCTCAATTTTTCTGTGGAACTTCCTGTGAAAATATGACTGGAACAAGAAGACGCGAGGCAACGAGCAGGAGAGGAGAAGCACGCCAGCTTGCGGAATCCAACACCGACCACTGTGCAATACACCTCGGAATACGGCACAACGGACAATTTAGATGAACTGATGCATATGAACCCTAAACTGCAAGACCCACAAAGATCCGAATACCACGCACCTGGATATGCTATACTACCTCCTGCCCAGACCCATGACCTCGCCATGGAGTGATACAGCATGCTGAGCAGGCATGAAGGATCAAAAACGGAACGTGCCAAAGCTCGGTGCAACGTAGACCAGAGCCTCGAGAGGAAAACACATTACAAGACAGCAGTACGTGATAATGATATCGTGCTCTTCGGGGATTACCACTGGAAGAGCTCAAGCGAGACGTACATCAGGAAGATCGTAGAGAGTCCCAACTACCGAGCGACACAGGACCAGAACCAATACCATCAAGACATAAGCGAGCGGGAATCAAGCCTCCCACAAAGCCCAGACTGAAGGAGGATGTAGGACTGTCCACAGTTCATGGCCAGGCGTGGAGGGATGAAGGACAGGTCGCGAAACACGTAGCTAGCATCGAGCCTACGAGGACCAGTCCACGGTAGGAAGCAGAGTCGAGACAGAGCGCGCGATCAACCAGCCATGGCCTAAAGTATCGATTTGTGTACCGTGGCAGAAGGCGTGAGCGATTTTTGAGCTGAGAACGTTATCGTCGGGAGCAGAGGCCCTTTTGGCATTAGCGCTGGCGGCTGGTCGGAGCAGCTCGGAGCCATTCTGGAACCCTAACCTCCGCTCCCAGCGACCTCAGTCGTCCAGACACTGAGCGTCCATCCTTTCTAGATATGTCCCCGAGGCGGGGCCTATTCCTGCACCTTCGCGATTCAACGCCTCGATTGCCACATCCCGGATACTGACGCGGCAAACGAATGTCATGTAGGCGAACTGTCGCGCACGACAAGAGCGCACAACCCACCTCCCCTGCACCTAGTCGTTCCACGGTCTGTCATCGGCGGCGCATGCTGGACGTTGTGGCGGCCTGGCGAATATCTCCGTGGGTACAATAGGATGCCAAGGTACACCCGTCCTTGAAGGAAATTTTCCTGATGACAGACCATTTGCACATGGGCGATCACAGGATACGAGTGTACCCTGGACGTGCACAATGCCATCACGCGTTGATGACCCTATCCCTTCTAGACACTCGCGCTCTGTGACTCACTTCTGTCGTGTTCACTGGGACTCCACATTTCCTTGGATTGTAACGTTGCAATCAATCTGCGCCATATCCTCTATCACGTTCGTCGTGTTGCGGGCAGCCTCCTATTTTGCTTTTTGTCGCAATCTCCCATATCTATGCGACCATCCTCAATGAAGGTGGGGTTCTGCCAGGATGGCTCGCGTTATTGCCAATTATCTTCCGGTATGGTATGGATTCCTCGGATTGCGTAGCATACAACATAGGGGCTGACTAGTTTTTCAAGTGCACGTGCAAAGGCGTACATCGTACCCCCCTTCGTTGTTTTCGTGCGACCGTGTGTCCTCGAGTACGTTGACCAACATCGCTTGCTAGACCTGGTATTCCGCAAAATCACGCAAGTTCCTGCATGGCATATACTGGGGTGTTTTCCGTCCGCGCTTGCCCCCATCCTTCGCGCTCGCGTAGATGTCGTCGTCTTGAGGGCCCCATTGCATGGGTCGCCGCTTGCGTTCGAGGTATGTTCCCATGCAAAGCTGATTCCTATCTTGGTAACATCGAATCGTGCATATGTCCAGGTGCCGCCGCGGCCCCGTCCCGCTTCGGCTGCCTGGATCCCACATGGTTGGCATATGCATCTTATCGCCCAAGTAACGGCCAGTCTTGCATAATCCCAATGATATTGCTATTTGCGGTCCGTCGCGGGTGTTTGCCCCCCATCGACCCTCGAGTGATGCCGCGGGCCCTCAATCCCTCCAGCATCCCATCGGCGGGCACAATTGTTCGATACCCTTGCGTCTTCCGGCGTTCGCTTCCCATCTAGGTGCGCCATCGCCTCCTGGAGTTCCGTGGTTGCGCTTTTCTCGGTGTACGTCATTGTCTTTGTGCAGTACTCGCTCGGAGGGACCGCCGGCCTCCATGATGCGTCCTATAGCGCGTCCGTACACGGCCGAACCACGTAGCTTCCCGGGTCCGGCCATATCCAGTAGGAAACACCTCCGCGGTCATAGTGCACACGTGCATGTCTAGCTCCGTGATCGCCGTCGCCCTTGGCCGGTTCCCAGGACCTCTGCGACGAGCGCCGCCCGACGACGCCCAGCCAACGGCGCAGATGACGACTTCCACAGTGAAGTTCACACGTTCCTGTGCGAGAGCGTTGGACTGCGAGAAGGATATGGTGTCGATGCCGGCGAGCCTCCGGGTCCTCCGAGACTGTCGTCGAAGTGCACGCCACCCTTGGCGTTGGCGGGCGGAGCACCGGAGTCGACCTCGCACGGCGATGGCAATCTTCGACGACGATGGGAGATCGGTATGCCTCATTGCCGTGTTCACAGTGTCTCTCAGCTTCTCGTGGCTGGGAGGGCATGGGTCGAGGAACGCGCCCATCGCGGGCATCGATGAGGGATCAGGGTGGCGGCGACGATGGCAGCGGCGATGGCTTTTCTAACGGTGGCGGGAGCAACGAGAGGGGCTGAACTATGGTCAGTCCATCGAGAAAATGCGTTGGATACGTACTGATCGCCCAGAAGCGCGCCCGACTGTATACACCACCAAGCGGTCGGGCACGCGCCTCCCTCCAGCGCCCGCCCGCGGCGGCGAACGGGTGGCGGCGGTCGCCCGAAATCGATAGCGGATCTATATCCTCGCAGTTGAACGTGCAGACGCAAGAGGCATGGTTGGAGGAGATTATGGTGGGACGGAGGAGAAAGATATGTTTCCGCGAGGTGCGCCCGAGCCTTATATACCCAGCCTCCGCATTTCGCACTCCGAGTCTCCGCCGCGGCTTCCCGGTCAGCCTCCTTGTGATCTGGCCCGCGCGTTATTGTGCCATATGGCTTCTGGTCTCGGATGAAATGGCTTGGAACTTTGAGAGGCTGACTGCTGACCGTGAACCATGTGGCGGACGAGGAGGTTTGAGCTGAGGAAGGCGGCTAACGGAGTTCCGGGACGCGGCCGGGGTTCGGAAGCGTTGTCGTGTTTCCCATCCTTCCAATGGCTATCCAGACCTCATCAAATCTAATGTACTTGAATGAGCTCTGTCACACAGTACGTCCGCTGAGCTGCGTTGCTGAAGCTCGCTCGGGGCGAGGTGGACGGGCAACGCCACAAAGCCGCTGTGGCGGCGGACGGAGGGCGCCTATAGATCGCCCGCCGCCACAGCGCTGTTGTGGCGTCGACCACGACCTCACTTGACACAGCGTACAAAGCGGTGCCGATGCGTCTACAATCGACCGTTCACCGTCTCCCTGTGAGGCGCGCGACGCATATCGAATGCGCTGTGATAAACGACAGCAGGGCAGAACCAGGAGGCGGTGGCGTCCCCGAAGTCACGCCGATCCTGCGATCTGGCAGGCTGACGTTCAGCAATCGGCCTCTTCAACCCAGGACAAGCCCTAGGCAGCCTCGCTCTACGCTCTGAAGATGCAAGAAGAGGATGCGAGAAGAGGATGCGATGCAGCGCCGTCCTGATCACAAGGAGGCTGACCGGAAAGCCGCGGCGGAGACTCGGAGCGCGAAACGCGGGGGTGAGTGTAGAAGCTCCGAGGGCGTACCTCGCGTGATCGCATCCCTCCCTCCTCCGCTCCCCCACCATCGCGGTTACTCTCAGCCAGTACTCCGGTCCGCTTATCCCACACACTCTAAGACCGCTATCTGCCACTGGATACCACTGGCAACCGGCTTGCCA
The DNA here is from genome assembly GCA_022606195.1 of Trametes polyzona. Taxonomy (NCBI): domain Eukaryota; kingdom Fungi; phylum Basidiomycota; class Agaricomycetes; order Polyporales; family Polyporaceae; genus Trametes; species Trametes polyzona. The sequence goes on along the minus strand of JABYQF010000010.1, from coordinate 1,552,905 downwards.
CCGCAGGCCAGCGCTTGGGACAGAGGCCACCAAGGACGTGCGTGCCACCGTCGGCGCCAGTGGCAAAGGGTACACTACGGAGCATCAGTACGTCAATACCATCCCAGCTCGTCTTACCGACCACGAAACATGCCTCCGATGCCCCTGATAACAGCATCGACCTCACCGTCGTCGACGCATCGCGATGGCATATCGCCGACTTCCACGACTTCCTGTGTCGGGCCTTCCAAGTGCCCGGCGAATGCTAGCACTGTCGTGCGATGGAGCCTGTCGACAGTCAAGTAGGCCACCGTTCGGCGAGATCGAGAAGCAGGACGACGTAGATGCCGCCGCCACCGAGACGAGGATGAGGGTGGCGTACATCGCGATGAATCGGAAGTCCTGAAGACGCGTCGAGGTCAATGCCACATCCGGGTGGAAGCTATCCGCCGTACGCATGCCGTCACATGACTGAATGGCGGGACCTCCCCCGAGCTCGTCGTCGGGGCATACTCTACTGGTGCCCTGGGATGAAGCACTCATCGACGTGGCCCGCGGTCGAGCGACGAAACCATGAACTTGAATATTGCACGATGCACCGACGCCCCCGGCCCACACGGCCATGACTTGGACCGGCGTTGGTGGGAGGGTCCTACGGCCAGGCGCCATCATGGACATGGACGACTCTGTGCCACAGACGATGCCGGATCGGGCGACGACGACCGGTTCCGTGGTGAAACCCGAGGGATGACACTGCGCAGTCGGCGACGGATGTGTTGCAAAAGAAACGGGAAGAGGCGAAAGGATACCGATCCGGCTACGGCGAGAATGTCGCCCAACTAGTCGGTGACGAAGCGGTCGACCAGAGCGAGGACCGTCACAGGCGAGGAACAAGGGACACCGACGGTGGTACACAGTGCCCGATAGAACAAACGCAGAAGGTCAAACCTGTTAGGCACCGGCCAGATACGAGGTACCCGGCAAGGGCGGACTGGCGGTATCCACTGCAACCGATAGGGGCATAATCCAGACGTTGCCGCTGAGTGGCTGCCGAGTGAAGAAGGATGATGTAATGAGGACGTGAACACGATGAAGCGACGATATAGTCAATGCCAGGCCTATATCAGAATGTTCCCTACGGAGGGATACCGGCGCAGATCAGTCGTGCACCAACAAACGTGTCGACGCAACGGGGACGTACCTCAATTTCCCTGTGCGACTTTCGGTGAACATACGACTGGAACAAACAGACGCGACGTAACGAGCAGGAGAGGAGAAACACGCTAGCTTGCGGAATTCAACACCGACCACTGTGCAATACAAAGCCGAGCACCTCGAGATACGGCACAAGGGACAATTTAGATGAACTGATGCATATGAACTTTAAACTGCCAGACCCACAAAGATCCGAATACCACGCACCTGGATATGCTATGCTATACTACCCCCTGCCCAGACCCACGACCTCGCCATGGAGTGATACGGCATGCTGAACAGGCATGAAGGATCAAAAAGGGAATGTACCGAAGCTGTGTGCAACGTAGGCCATAGCCTCAAGAAGAAGTCAATCTACGAGATAGCAACATGCGATGATCACGTTGGCTTCTCGGGGAGTACCATTGGCAACGCTCAAGAGAGACGTACATCATCAAAATGTTATAGACTTCCACCCGCCGGGCGGAACAACGCCTGAACTAGGATCATCGAGGCATGCATACAGTGGAACAGAAGCTTCTCGCGTGGTCCAGAACGAAGGAGGATGACTGCCCACAGTGGATGACCAGGCGTGGAGCGACGAAGATCAGGTCGCGAGACACGTAGCTAGCATCGAGCCGACTAGGACCAGTTCACAGTATGAAGCGAAGTCGAGACAGAGGGCGCGTTCAGCCAGCCGTAGCGTAGACTATCCGTCCAGTCGAGTTGAGAACATCGTCGTCGTGAGCAGAGGCCCTTTCACAATTAGCGCTGGCGGCTGGTCGTTCTGGAACCCTAACCTCGGCTTCCGGTGACCTTCAGACGCCCAACGTCCGTCCTGAGGTCCGCTCTTCAGCTTCCACCTCCGTGAATCAACGTCTCAGTTGCCACTGCCTGGTTAACGGACCTCTCCCACCCCGTTTGCGGTATTCTGTCCACTTTCCAAGGACTTTAGCCGCCCACGGACCTCACGCACCACCTCTTACGTCTACTACTTATGTAGTCCGTCGGGAAGTTCGGATGCTCAGAACACATGGGAGTACTCTGCGCAGATACCGACCTGGCGAACACATGTCATATAGGCTAACTACTGCGCACGACAAGAGCGTACAATCTACCTCCCCTGCGCCTAGTCGTTTCACGGTCCGTCATGGGCGGTGCAGATTGGTGGGCCTGGCGAATATCTCCGTGGGTACCGGTGCTTGAAAATAGGATGCCAAGGTATACACATCCTTGAAGGAAATGTTTCTGATGACAGACCCTTTGCACATGTCCGGTACCGGGCGATCACAGGATACGAGTGTACCCAGGACGTTTTACAATGCCATCATGTGTTGATAACCCTATCCCTTCAAGACACTTGCACTCTGTAGCTCGCTTCTGTCATTTTCACTGCGACCCCACATTTGCTTGGATTATAATCTGGTCCGCACCATATTCGCTGGATCGCATCCGATCTGTGCCTTGTCCTCTGTGCACCTGACCTTGTGCATCCCTTTCATGTTGGTCGTGTTGCGGGCAGCCTCATGTTCCGCCCTTTGTCGCAGTCTCCCGTATGTGTGCGACAATCCTCGACGGAGTTGGTGCCCTACGCAGACGGTTCGCGTTGTTGTCGGAAATCATCCGGTATCATATGGTTTCCTCGTTCTTCGTAGCACATGGCGTAGGGGCTGACTGCCTTCTTCAGTGCATGTGCCGAGGCGCGCGTCGTACCGCCGTACGTTGTTTCCGTGCTTCCGATTGTCCTCGTATGTTGACCATCGTCGCTTGCTAGACGTGGTAATCCGCACAACTATGCGAGTTTCTGCGTGGCATATATTGAGATATTTTCTATCCACGCTTGACCCCATGGTTCGCGCTCGCGTAGATGTCGTCTTCTTGATGGCCCCATTGCTCGAGGTTGCCCGTTGTAAGCGAGGTATGTTCCCGTGCCATACTTACTTCTAGTCAAATGACGTCGAAAGCACCATCGTGCACATGGCCAGGTGCCGCCGTGGCCACGTCCCGCTTCGGCTGCCTGGTTCCCACATGGTTGGCCTATACATTGTATCGCCCAAGTGACGGCCAGTCTTGCATATTCCCAATGATCTCGCCATTCGTGGTCCGTCGCAAATTTTTGTCTCCCATCGACCTTTGAGCGACGCCCTGGTCGCGCAGGCCCACAATCTCGTTAGCATCCCATCGACGGGCACGATTGTTTGATACCCTTGCTGTGTCTGCCGGCGATCGCTTCCCATCTAGGTGCGCCATCTCCTCCTGGAGTACTTTCGTGGTTTCGCATTTCTCGGTGCATGTCGTTGTCTTCGTGCAGTACTCGCTCGGAGGGACCGTCAGCCTCTATGATGCGTCCTATAGCGCGTCCGTACACGGCCGAACCACGTAGCTTCCCGGGTCCGGCCATATCCAGTAGGAAACACCTCCGCGGTCATAGTGCACACGTGCATGTCTAGCTCCGTGATCGCCGTCGCCCTTGGCCGGTTCCCAGGACCTCCGCGACGAGCGCCACCCGGCGACGCCCAGCCGACGGCGAAGATGACGACGTCCACAGTGAGATTCACACGTTGTTGTGCGATAGCGTTGGACTGCGAGAAGGATATAGTGTCGATGCGGGCGAGCCTCCGTGTCCTCCGAGGCCGTCGTCGAAGTGCACGCCACACTTGGCGGTGGCGGGCGGAGCACTAGAGTCGACCGCGCACGGCGATGGGCATCTTCGACGACGATGGGGGGCCGGTATGCGTCATTGCCGTGTTCACAGCGTCTCTCAGCTTCTCGTGGCGGGGAGGGCATGGGTTGAGGAACGCGCCCATCGCGGGCATCGATGAGGGATCCGGGTGGCGGCGACGATGGCAGCGGCGATGGCTCTGCTGAGGTTGTCGGGAGCAACGAGAGGGGTCAATCTATGGTCAGTCCATCGAGACAATGCGTTGGATACGTACTGATTGCCCAACGGTGGCGGGAGCAACGTTGACAGGGTATCGGTCTATGGTCAGTCCATTGACACGATACGTTGGATACGTACTGATCACCCAGTAGTGCGCCCGACTCTTTACGCCACCCAGCGGTTGGGCACGCGCCATCCTGCAGCGCCCGCCCGCGCCGGCGAACGGGTGGCGGCGATCACCCAAAACCAATAGCGGCCCTAAATCCTCGCAGTTGAACGTGCAGACGCAAGAGGCATGGCCAAGGGAGGAGATGGTGGGACGGAGGAGAGAGGAATATGTTTCCGCGAGGTACGCCCGAGCCTTTATACCTACCCTCTACATTTCGCACTCCGAGTCTCCGCGGCGGCTTCCCGGTCAGCCTCGTTGTGATCTGGCCCGCGCGTTATTGTGCCATATCTTCACTGGCTTGTGGTCTCGGAGAAAATGGCTTGGAACTCCGAGAGGCTGACTGCTGACCATGAACCATGCGGTGGACGAGGAGGTTTGAGCTGAGGAAGGCGGCTAACGGAGTTCCGGGACGCGGCCGGGGTTCGGAAGTGTTATCATGTTTCCCATCCTTACGATGGCTGTCGGACCTCGTCAAATATTCCGTAGTTGAAATGGGCTGTGTCACGCCGTACTTCCGCTGAGCTGCGTTGCTGAAGCTCGCTCGGAGCGAGGTGGACGGGCAACGCCACAAAGCCGCTGTGGCGGCGGACGGAGGGCGCGGTTGACGCCCGCACCACGCGAGCTTCAGGCGCCCGGGCCCGAAGGCGGCTTCCCCTGGACTGACGCCTCCCGCCCCGTCCATGAGGGACGGGCACACCTCCCTTCACCATAGCGAGAGCATCGTCGGTCTCGTTTGAGAGTCATCGGCCCGATTCTGTCTCCTTGCTGGCAATGCTCGACGACTGTTCACAACGCCCTCGTGGCTATTGGTACGCACCCACGGCATGGGCACGCTATCGCATACCGCGGATTAGGAGATGGGTAACTGTACGTACGCCGCGGCGAAGCCATTTCGCGATGTTGCCCTGACAGTCAAGCACGTGTAGGGTCTTGGTTTACTTCATCGACTCTGATCCATCGCCTACGATGCTCAACAAGATCGGATGGGCGTCCTCTGCGACTTGGAGCCGAGGGGTCAACAGCTCGATATCCACTACGGCGATACGCGTTTCTGCCGTTATGCCAATACCGCAAGTTCCAGCCTAGTGGCTCCTTCGTATGAGCGGCGGATGGCACATAACATCCAGACGACGTCCAAGAATGTACCGAGCAGAGCATTGAATCGTGTTGGCCGCATGCCGGCGTTGCCTGGCACGAGTTCCCGATGGTCGGGGACAGCGTCCACGGGGCCACGCCGCACTCAGCTTCTATGTCCTCAATTGCACGTTCGCCGCGACGTAGATGTACTCCAGGGCACCAGAAACGCGTCGAAGCCGCCTTGCATTCAAACAATGTTTTGTGTCCACGCCATCGGATCGCCGGGAGGCCGCATATATAGAGCGATGTAATAGTGGAGGTCTCGAGGTACACTCCCACAACTCGCCAACCCAAGCACATCTTACCCAGCGTAATACACGTGAGTGCTGGTGGAGTAGGTAGTACTGTATGTGCCCACGTCCTGCTCACCATCGATCCAAACAGGTGCCCATGCATCCCTGCTCTATCTCTCGCGTTCTGCTTTTCGTCGGCATTGCCGCGGCCGCCACCACTCCTCGCGCACGCCCTTGCGAGCATGGCGACGGAGCTCTCTGCCGTGAGAGCCCCAGAACGGAACGGTCCGCCCCCTTCGTCAATCCCGCGGCTGCAATGTGCGGCGAAGGATGCAAGAGCAGCCACGACTGCGTCCGCGCGGGCTGCGCACAGGAATGTGTGAGAGCTGTATCAGGGAGAACGGTCAGCGCGTCATTCCTGGCAAGTGTGTACGTGCTGTTGAGACTGACGGTCCCGGGTGGTATGCAGTCATGCCTTTGAGCGATACAATCCAAGGAGTCACGCAAGCCTGCACTCACCGGTTGTTGCGCTCCGAGGGTTTCAGGGGAGGCTGTCATATTGAGGGGATGGGACTCTTGACGACTTTGGGAAGCGAGGACAAATTGGGCTATGCCACCATTCATGCCGCTGTATTCTTTGCGAGCATCCCCATGATCTGTTGTACTTCGATCGACGCTACTATGAAATGCAAAGAGTCCAGGCATAGTATACTAACAAGGGGGGACCCCGTGTCCTTGTTATGGTCCCTCGTAGATCACGCGTCTCGGAGATTTGAATACAGCCGGTTATATAGAGCTTTCAAAAAAAAGAAATAAGCCCAGATACACGACATAGCGGCACGCGCGTCGACCAACCCGTCGAATGCGCGTCTATATGGGCCGTAGATCGCCCGCCGCGACAGCGCCGTTGTGGCGTCGTCCACCGACCTCACTCAACACGGCGTGCACAGTGATGCCAATGCGTCTACGATCGACCGTTTACCTTCACTCTATCCACTGCGCGACGCGGTCCAGTGCAAACCGATGAAGGATAACGGGGCAGAAGGCCCAGGTGGCGGTGGCGTCTCCTCCGACCTGCGAGGCTGACAGTCGGCAGTCAGCCTCTCCAACACAAGGCAGGCCGCACCCTGCCTCGTTCTACCCTCGATGGATGCGAGAAGAGGACACGACGCAGCTCGGTCCCGATTACAAGGAGGCTGACCGGAAAGCCGCGGCGGAGACTCGGAGCGCGAAATGCGGGGGTGAGTATAAAAGCTCCGAGGGCGCACCTCGCGGCATCGCAGCTCTCCCTCCTCCCCTCCTCTGCCATCGTGGCTACCCTCGGCTACTACTCCCTATACATGTCCGAAAGATCTTGTGACCGCTACTCGCTGGCCGCCACTGGCAACCGGCTCACCACCGCGGGCCAGTTCTCGGACCTAGGGCTGGCACGGACGTGCACGCCACAGTCGGCGGAGGTGGCGTAGGGTATACACCGGGGCATCGGTACGTCGAGTCCATGCCAGCTCGTTGAACTGATCACGAAACATGCCTCCGATGCCCCGGATAACAGCAACGAACTCATCGCCGTCGACGCCACATCGCGATGGCATATCGCCAGCGCCTTCGACGACCTTTGTCAGGCCCGCCAAGTGCCCGGCGGATGCTAGCAATGTCGCGTGATGGGGCCCGCCGACAATTAAGTAAGCCGTCGCTGGGCGAGATCGAGAAGCAGGACGATGCAGATGTCGCCGCCACCGAGACGAGGAAGAGGGTCGCGCACATCGCGATGAATCGGAAGATCTGAAGACGCGTCAATGTCAATATCACAACGCGGTGGAAGCTATCCGTCGTACGCATACCGTCGCACGATTGCGTGGCGGGACCTCCCCCGAGCCTGTTGTCGGGGCATACTCTGATGGCGCCCCAGGACGAAGTACTCACCGACGTGGCCCGAGGCCGAGAGAAGGAGACATGTACGCGAACACTGCTTGGAGCGCCGACGCCGACGCCGACAGCCTACACATACACCATGGCCACGACTTGGACCAGCGTTTGGGGAAGGGTCCAACGGCCAGGCGCCATCTTAAACGCCGACGACTCTGTGCCACCGACGATGCCGGATGGGGCAACAACGACGACCGGTTCCGTGGCAAAAACCGAGGGATGGCACTGGAAAGTCGGCGAGAAATCTGTCGCAGAAGGAACGGGAAGAGGCGAAAGGATACCATTCCGGCTACGGCGAGAATGTCGCCCAACAAGGCGGAGGCGAAGCGGTCGACCAGAGCGAGGACCGTGACAGGCGAGGAACAAGGACCTCCAAAGGCGGTACATAGGACCTTCTGAAACAACGCAGAGGAAGGACGAACCCATCGTGCACCGGCCAAAGACGGGATAATCGCTAAGGGCCGACTGGCACACCGCGACCGACAGAGGCGCGGTTCAGACATGCCGGGTGGCCGCTCACAAACATTATGTCGTCAAGGCGTGCACGCTATGGAGCGACGACGTAGTCGACACCCGGCCTACTATCGAGAGGTTCCGCATGGAAGGATGCTAGCCACGAGCAGCCATACACAAATGAATGCGTGGACATGACTGGGGCGTACCTCGATTCACACGGGCGACTTCGTGTGAATTTACAACGCAAAAAAGCCGATGGGAGAGACATACCGGCTCACGGTGTCTGACGCCGGCCACCGCACGACATACAGACAGGCACCTCGGAGAGCGGTAGGAGGAACCAATCGAAGACTTGGTGCATTTCAGCTGTACATTGCAAGACCCGAAAGTTCGAAGTGCCACGTACCCAGATATTCTAGTTGTGGGAGTACGAATTACCGAAGGACCGAAATAGGAACGTACCAAGGCTCGGTGCGACGTAGACCATAGGCTCAAGAAGGAAGCAAACCACGAGACAGCAATACGTGAAGATGATATGGTGTATTTCGGTGAGTACCACTGGAAGAGCTCTAGAGAGACATACTACAGCAAGATCTTGTAGAATCCCACCCGCCGAGCAAGAGAGGGCCAGAGCCAGCAACATCAACGCATGCACGCAGTAGCCAGCAAGTCTCCCGCGAAGCCAGAACGAAACAGGGTGTGAGACTGTCCGGGGAAGGATGTAGGTCAAGGCACGAGACACGTGTACAGTATCGAGTGCACGGTAGGAAGCAGAGTCGGCGCTGGCGGCTGGTCGGAGCGCATCGGAGCGATACCGGAACCCTAACCTGCAGACGCCGAAACTCGGCCAGCGTCCTGGCATAGGGTACGGGGGGAAAGTCCTTCCTTTTTAACACCTGTTATTTAACAGAGTTAATAACAAGTTAATAACTGTTAAAAAGAAACAGGTCTCCTGAGCCCTGTTCGAAAGTGTGCAAAAGTGGTAGGCCTCAATGCTTCGTCTCAGATGAGACCCACAGGATGGCCGCCCCGTACTGCAGTGGTGGCGAGATATTGCAGAGTATTCCCTTGCACAGACCCCCACAAACTACCTAGCCTCCCTACTGCCCCCGTATCTTGTGGAGATCGACCGCCGCGGCGACCGGGCGGGCGCTAGAGCGCGCGGCGCGCACCACGTGATCGCGCGCGAGCCTCATATCACCTCAGTCTTCTACCACAACGACTGAGTCCATTCATTACATTGTAGACGCCTACAACCAAGCTGTATCAACTTCCCTGCGACTGCCTTGAGGTAAAAGAGTCCTACACCAAGCCCGACGGATTGAGCAGCATTGCTTCTCGCAGAAGTCGTGCCTGCTCCTCCTCTCTCCTCTAAGGCCAAATATGGAGACGGTCATCCCGGCGAGGACATGAATGATGAATCGATGTGTGCCGTCGGACAACCCTCCGGCTCCAGATGTTATTAACCCACGTTAGGAAGACTTTTTAACGTTTTTAACATGTTATTAACTAATTGGTTAAGAAGTGTTAAGAAGTGTTAATAACACGCGTTAGAAAGGGGGTCTCCGGGCCTGTGTGTTAATAACTGTTAGTTAAAAAGCGAATGATTTTTCCCCCGTACCCTATCCTGGCAAGCTCCCAGTTCGACGAGTTCGACTGGATATATCGATGTAGATTCCTCCACCTCCACGATCAATGCCTCCATGGCCACATCCGAGGCTGAAGAGATTCCTCAGATTCGTCTGCGGTGCTCTGTACACTTTCTAAGTGTTTCAGTTGATCTCGCGCATTCACCCTAGATACCATCCGTGATTGAGACTACTACGCTGAATTACCCCCAGCCATCGCACAGCTCCCACGAGTGCCTTCACGCTCTCAGTCGTCATAATCTGCCCCGCGGCTGCAACCTCCGTCGGCGCCGTACTCACCACCCGTGAGCCGGAGCTCGAGTTCAAGGTCGCCCGCTTCGCCAGACGGGGCACCGACACCCGAGTCGCTCGTAGTACGAACCCTCTCTCCCACTCGAGCGCGCGTCGCCGCTCCCGATATGCAGTCGATGCTTCATCGACGAGGACTGCATTCGGCAAGAATGCGGGATATGCAGCAACCCGATCCAAGTGTGCTGGGCATGGTGAGTTACGAGTTACCCGTTTGAATCTCACGCTGTGGCTGACATCGTCGCTGCTGTATACTTTTGTTCTGGTACGGGGACGTGAGCAGTCCTCTTGTTACGACCCCAAGTCCCTGGCTGATTGCGAGGACATGAGGAGGGCAGCGGCGCGTGTATTCGCGCGCGACCTACCACGCGACGTCGGTTGCACGTCCGACGATGCACCCTCGGGCACTCCTGAACATCACCATACACGACGTCAAGGGGCCCTGCTCGGCGAGTGCTTTCATCTAGGTCTGCCAACACAAACTCCGGAACCTCATCCGACGTGGTGTTTCGCGCCCCAAACATGGCTGGCACGCCGCGCTGCGTCGTACACCACGCTGGCACCCGCGGCGCGTCTTCATGCACCTACTGAAGCAGCTGTGCCCGCAACGCTCGACGGTCGCCTGGACCCTCTTCGACCGCGTATATCTTCTCTGGCTTTCATCTGGTAGACAACACTCTCGTGAGGACTCGCACTCCTTCTGATCTTCGTTGTTCATGCATGGCTCTCTCAGACTTAGCTACGCACGAGACGAAGCTGTGCGAGAGCTTACTAGACGTCTAGAGGGAATATCCCCACTGCTAGATACCGCGGGACCCCGTATCATTCGATGCTCGGCTTTGCTGGATCAGCCTGCTCTGCCGTCCACTTTCTAGATGGGCCTCGGGATGTTCAAGTCTCGGGCCCTCGACCAGCAGAGCGCTGCAATGCGACGTGTTTTTAGATTGTGACACCATTTGCACGCGGTTCTAATGTTGCTCGCTCCCGCCCGGTCGATCGCATGAGGGCTTGCCACTCCCGGTCGCTGTTTGTCACAGACGCCGTATGCAAACACCTATCTTCCACGGAGTCGGCGTCCTACCCGCACGCTCCGCGCGATTGGCGACTACCTTCCAGTATCGTACGGATTCCTTGACGTGCGTGCCATATACTGTATTTGACGGCATAGGGGCTGACATTCATTGCATGTGCACGTGCCATGGTGCACGTCGTACCGTCGTAGTGGTTTCCGTGCACCCGGTTGTCCTCGAGCATGCTTACCATCGTCGCTTGCTACATGTATTTGGAGGTGTGTTCCGTCCACGTCGCTTCCCACCCGTGAACATGTCGGGGTTCTCAAACCCCGTATGCACTCGGAGGTTGCCACTTGCACCCGAGGTATGTACCCGTCCTATGTTTCCTCCTAGGTTGGTGATGCCCCATTGGGCATTTTTCCAGTCTGCCACGGCCTTCCCAATCATTGGCTTCCTACACCCACGCGGTCGGCCTGTACATCGCAAAGCCCATGTATCGGCCAATCTTGCACAACTCCAGTCAACTCGCCATTCGCTGGCCGTCGCAGGTGCTTGTCCCCAATTTGTCCTTCAATGACGCCCTCGTCGCGCACGTCATGCGTCCCCTTTATGCCACTGATATCGCCGTCTACCACCACAACAGTGGGGCGAGAGCGTTGTTTGACACGCTTGCGTCTGTCGGCGTTTTCTTGCCAATCAGACGTGCAATCGTCTCTTGAGATGGTGCCGTGATCTCACGCCCTTTCCGGTGCATGCTGTTATCCTCGTGCAGTAGCCCACTCGGAAGGATCGTCGGCCTCCGTCAAGAGCCCCATAGCGCGTCCGACGTGGTTAGCCTGGTTAGACCATGCGGCTTGCCAGGTGCGTTGGTGTCCAGTAGTAAGGTCTTCGGTCGCCATGGTGCACCCGTGCATGCCCGGCTCCGTGATCGCCGTCGCCCTAAGTGGGTTCCCGGAACGTTCGCGACGAGCGCCATCCGAGGACGGCCACTGCAGCCAACGGCGAAGATGAAGACGTCCATGATGAGGATCCACACGTTGTTGTGCGATATCGTTGATCTGTGAGAGGGATATGATATCGATGCCAGCGAGCCGGCGAGTCGTCCGACGGCCTCGTCGAAGTGCACGCCACCCTTATCGGTGGCGGTGGCGGGCGGGGCACCGGAGTCGATCGCGCACGGCGATGGGCATCTTCGATGACGAGCAACCGGTAGGCCGCATTGTCATGTCCACCGCGGCTCTCAGCCCCTCGTAGCGCGGAGGGCACCGGTCGAGGAACACGCCCATCGCGGGCATCGATGAAGGATCGGGGTGGCGCTGACAATGGCGGCGGCGATGGCTTTCCTAATGGTCGCGGGAGCAACGGGGTATTGGTCTATGATCAGCCCATCGAAACGATACGTTGGATACGTACCGATCACCCACAAGTGCGCCCGACTTTCTACGCCACCCAGCGGTCGGATAGCCTCCCTCCAGCGCCCTTCTGCGCCCGCAAACGGAAGGCGGCGGTCACCCGACATCGATAGCGGCCCTAAGTCCTTGTATCACGACGTGCAGGTGCGAGGGACATGGTCAGAGGAGATGATGGTGGGACGGAGGAGAGAGGGATATATTTCCACGAGGTGTGCCCGAGCCTTATATACCCACCTTCCGCATTTCGCACTCCGAGTCTCCGCGGCGGCTTCCCGGTCAGCCTCGTTGTGATTTGGCCCGCGCGTTATCGCGCCATATGTTCGCGTGCTTCTAGCGTCTGCAGTCGTGATTCTGAGTCCAGGAAGGCCGACTGCTGACCGTCAACCACGCGGCGGACGAGGAGGCTTCAGCTGAGGGAGGCGGCTAACGGAGTTCGGGGACGCCACCGGAGTTCGGAAGCGTTGTCGTGTTTCCCATCGTTACGATAGCTCTCCGGACCTCGTCAAATTCAATGTACTTGAGATGGGCTGTGTCATACCGTACGTCCGCTGAGCTGCGTTGCCGAAGCTCGCTCGGAGCGAGGTGGACGGTCGACGCCACAAAGATGCTGTGGCGGCGGACGGAGGGCGCAGTTGACGCCCGTGCCACGCGAGTGACCAGGCGCCCGGGCCGGAAGGCGGCTTCCCTTTGGCTGACGTCTTCACCTCACCCATACGGGGCGGGCACACCTCCCGTCAGCATAGCGAGGACCTCGTTGGCCCTTTTCGAGGACCATAAATTCCATTCCATTGACATATCCTCGAGACGCTCTCCAAAACCACATTCGGCCTGTCTTCCGGCCGGCAGCGCACGGAGACTGCTCGCAACACCTTCGAGGCCGTCGGTAAGCAACCACTGCACGGCATAGTTTGGTACAGGCATGCCTTATATGAATACTGACACACTCACAGGATAAACGAGAGATGAGTTCCATCTAATTCATATGCGGTGGCCGTTCGGGGTGAAATCTGTCCGGCGCCGATCTCGCACGGCTTGCTGCACTCGAGCGGCAGCGGCCTATTTGTAGCACTTTCACAACCGTCCTGACGGCGCAAAATGTTCAAGGGCGCAAGTCATCTCCTCAAGGCGGACCTTCATCCTCCAGCCTGTACTGCTCTTGAGTCCCGCCGCGTCCGAATCTGCACGCGCACAGACGACAGCGATCCGGGCCCAGCTCTGGCAGGTGAACGACAGCGACCTCGGTAGCTGCACAGGCGCTGCGACCGAGACTATATCTATGGGTTGGGCAAGGCAGTAGCGTCAGCAATGCACGATGAAGTCCGTGGTAGCCTGCGTCTGTTATCCATCCAGCAGCGCTGCGGAGGCCAGCAAGACCTGCGACATGCTGCTTCGTGCGCTTTGCGCAGCACTCGTCGTTCTGACATCCCAGTTTGCCGCCGCACGCGATCGCTCGGCGAGACGTGGGCGGCGCCGCCATCGCGCAGTACCGTCTAGTAATACATAGATCTAATTTTGTATCTAGACTGCGGCGCCACGCACCAAGAGACGGAAAACCTCTACGCACGCCACGGCCCAATTGAACTTTAGTGTTACGCGTAGCGAGTATCCCAAAATCTGAGACGCAAGATAACTCCCAGAACATTACGCCTCCAGAGGTGGCTCGCAGCGTGCACATCATTACACATGCATGCGCCAATGGGGTGTAATTGCCGCGCTCGTGCTCGTGAATCTCCCCAGTGGAAGGTACTGGTCGACGATCTGACGAGATATGGTCGAGGCTTTCTCAGCCTTGCCCTGCATGCTCACCGTACCCGTGTCTCGTTGCATATTTGAGCGGATCGTCTGTTTCCGCGGGATTTCGTCCATCCTCCTCGTTTACCACTCCCGTTGATGCCCGCTTGTACCGCCCAATCCATCCAGGTAACGGTGCGCTCCTCGCCATGTGCTAGTCCAGTCGGAGACGACCGCCCTCGCCACCCTCGCCGCCTCCACCAACCTGTTGCTACCAATAACCGCGCTCCGTCCGTGCGGGTCCAACTGCTTCGCCGATGCGCACTATGTCATTGTCTGGCTCGCAGCATCGTGGCCGCGCCTGGGACGCGCCAGGTAGGTTCGATCCACGGTCAGGTCCCACCGTGCAAAGTCGTCGTCGTCCATGGCATCCACGACATCGAGTTGACGGGGAGCGTGTTATGCACCGGGTTCCCCACTTGTACGCGTCGCTTCACATCGGTGATGAACTCGGAGCGAGTGGCCATCGACGTTCGCTGGGCTGACCGACTGGGAATCACGAAGTCGTCTCGGATTGTTGGTAGACTACGGGCCGAGGCCGAGGGACTGGAGGGCGAGATGAAGCTGCGCGCGCAGCCTACTTTGCCCATAGGCCCGGGCGTGGTGGGAAGAGCCAAGGAGCCTGCTCAGGCCTAGGCCGGCATTGCGCCACATTGCCGCGCAGGGTTGGTCGAAGATGGCATTCGACGTCGTCTTCGCGTGCTGCGTCCTGTCCTATGTGGCCGTCGGTACGTATACGAAAACACTCTGCTGCGCGGGGTGGGGTACCCAATTTCCTACGCAGAATTGACCTCATCGACGTCTCAACGCGCAACGCGCCGGGAGGCCGTGAAGGTCGATTCGCTGTGCGAATGAAGTCGGTGAGCGTGAAGCGGCATTCAAAAGACATCCGCCATGTCGACGTCGTGTCGGCCGGTGCCATTCTCCACAAGGAGGTTCCGTCTGTCGGTGGAACAGTGGCTTCATTCCGAAGCACCATCTCGAAGTTACCTCGCGGTGTGTTCAAGCGCGGCCAAGAGTCCGCGCCGTGCGTCTTGTGGAATAGTTTCAGATGCGGGGTAGACGTTGACACGGTCTGCATCGGCATACAGTCGGATTCCTAGGAACGGAGCGCGCTTTCTGGTAGCAACAAGTCGGTGGAGGCGGCGAGGATGAACGAGGATGTTGGATGAATGAGGGAGGAAAGCGGAAAGCGGCGCAAGTAACTCAGATATGAAGAAAGGAGCGGGTGTGGTGAGTCCGCGGGGCAAGGTCGGGAGAGTCTCCAACGCGTCTCCTCCACACCGGACCCATACATGTAACATCCAATTCCCGACCAGCACCTTGCGCCGTGCGATGTTCTTGAGCACGAAACCGGTCAACCGCCACTGCGACATGCATATGCTGATGTTTGACCCAACATTGCCGAGCTCCTCACGAAACACAATATTGTGGAAGGCGACCTGTATCTGAAAGTATTTCCCAAGCGGGAGGCTGAAAGTGTGCTGCGCAGTAGCGTTCGTATGAATCAACAATTTCGCGGTGTGCAATGCGACAGTCGAGCCCTTGCATCACCAGACGCTATGACGCGATGGCGGCGCCGCCTCGTCTTGCTGAGCGATTGCGTGCGGTGGCGGACTGGGCCGCCAGAAGAATGAGTACTGCTCCATCGCACCAAGCAGCGCGTCGCAGGCCGTACTGACCTCCGCTGCGCCGCTGCTAGATGGATGACAGGCACAGATTGCAGTGCACTTCGTCGTGCAGTTCTGCACCCACGGCGCTGCCGCGGTTCTAGGTATGTTGGTATCGCTTCGCCCCCGATACCTTTGCAACTATGGCGGTCGCCTGATTGCTCGCTATCATGCAGTTTCCCGAGCTAGACCTAGAACGTCGTCGTTGTACGCGCGCGGATTCGAACGGGGCGAGGTACAACTCGTACAGAGCCAAAGAGGCTGACTAGAGCGCGGAGGAGCGTATTGAGGATATCAGTTGGGCAAGTCAATCGCTCGCGGGGTAAGGGAGGTTGTGGAAGTGATACAGGTCGGACAGCCGCTCGAGTGCAGCATGCCGCGCGCGATCGACACTGGACAGACTGCATCTCGAATGGCGACCAAATTTGAAGTAGATGGAACTAAGGTCTCGTTTAACCTGTGAGCGCACTGGTTGACCGTTATCCGTGCCTCTACTAGATTGTACGGTGGCGTGGGGGCGTACCGACGGCCACGAGGGCGTTATGATCAGTCGTCGTGCGCTGCCAGCAAGGAGACTGGTAGAATGGGGCTTTAGAGGGCCTTCCGAGGATGCGTTGTTGGAATCGGACAGATGGCCCTCGAACAAGATCGACGAAGTCCTCGATATGCTTACGGGAGATGTGCCCACCGCGTATGGGTGAGGTAGAAGGCGTCAGCCAAGGGAAAGCCGCCGTCGGTCCCGAGCGCTTGGGCTCGCGTGGCGCGGGCGTCAACCGCGCCCTCAGCCGACCGCCGCCACAGCGGCTTTGTGGCGTCGACCGTTCAACTCGTTCCAGGGTTTGGCTTGGTTAAATCCGAGATGATCCATGCATCCGTGGGAAACGACATCCGCGGATGCCTGCATCCGTGTACATCCGTTCCCACAGCCCCAGGGTGACATGACATAAAGCATCTCAGTCAGCAGCCACAGTCACGGTCGCGAGTTGCGACTGGAGCTCGAGCAGCGCAGTGTCAAGTGAGCAAGTGAAGTACAGAGTTACACCATAGCCAGGATAACGCGCGTGATGACTCAGTTGACTTTCTTGTACTCATTTTCAGCTACTTCATAAGTATTTTGTGATAATGGACCGGATGGACATGGTTTAAGGCTTGCCGTTGGACCGCGAGTCGATTGAATGCAGCGCGCACCGCGCGGTATGTTGTTTTGCTCGTGCCGAGGTCGCGACTCCGGCGCAAAGAGGCTGGCAGCCATCTCTGGTGGTTGGTGGCAAGCGCAACATATATGCGAGTTTTTCCGGAAGCTGCTCTCGCGAGCATGCGCTGTGCGCACACATCGCCAGCTACCGACACTCTGTGCGGCCACGAAAACTGGAAGGACGGCTCGGGTTTGCACATTGAAATCCCGAGCCTAATACCGTCACGCAGTAGTGTAGAGCTAGATACTATGTCTGGCACTTGTAATGGAAAATTCAGGCCATGGTAATCCTGCCAATGCATCGATATTGAGAGTTAAGAACTCGCCGGTACTCGAGTGCAGTGCGCGCGATGCCGCCGCGACCAGAGCCCGCGCGTATGGAACGCCCGTTACCCCTTTGTGACCGTTCGTGACCTCACAGAGCGTGGGACATCTGTGAGTGCAAACGGATGGCTTTTCGTGGGAACGGATTGCTGGGAAACGGATATCATCCGCGGATAACCATGGATGGCACTATCCAAGCCACACCCTGACTCGTTCTAAACGAGCCTCGATGACCGCAGCCAAGCGGACTATCGCTGTTACACATCCCATAACCTGTTCCTTATGTGCGACGTGGTCCGGATAGCCATCAAAAGTCTGTCTAGCACAACAACGCTACCGGACCCCAGTGGCATCTCCGAACTTCGGTGTCCGCCTCCTTCACGAGCCTCCCCGTCCTTGACGGCCAGTAGTCAGCCTCCCGGAAGTCTGTTGCACGACAGCCGATGCTAGAAGCACCCCAACATATGGCGTGATAACGCGCGGGCAAGACCATAAGGAGGCTGACCGGGAAGCCGCCGCGGAGACTCGGAGTGCGAAATGCGGAGGGTGGGTATAACGGCTCGGGTGTACCTCGCGGAAGCACATATCTCTCTCTTCCGTCCCACCATCATCTCCCCTGACCATGCCTCTTGCGTCTGCACGTTCAACTGCGAGGATATAGGTCCGCTATCGATGTTGGGCGACCGCCGCCACCCGTTCGCCGCCGCGGGCGGGCGCTAGAGCGTGGCGCGTGCCCGACCGCTGGGTGGCGTAGACAGTCGGGCGCACTACTGGATGATCAGTACGTATCCAGCGTATTGTCTCGATGGACTGACCATAGATCAGCCCCTCTAGTTGCTCCCGACAGCCTCAGCAGAGACATCGCCGCTGCCATCGTCGCCGCCACCCTGATCCCTCATCGATGCCCGCGATGGGCGCGTTCCTCAACCCATGCCCTCCCCGCCACGAGAAGCTGAGAGACACTGTGAACACGGCAATGACGCATACCGGCCCCCCATCGTCGTCGAAGATTGCCATCGCCGTACGCGGTCAACTCCGGTGCTCCGCCCGCCACCGCCACCCGATGAGGGTTGCGTGCACTTCGACGACGGCCTCGGAGGAGCTGGAGGCTCGCCGGCATCGACACCATATCCTTCTCGCAGTCCAACGCTATCGCACAATGACGTGTGGACCTCACTGTGGACGTCGTCACCTTCGCCGTCGGCTGCAGTGGCCGTCCTCGGGTGGCGCTCGTTGCGGAGGTCCTGGGAACCGGCCAAGGGCGACAGCGACCACGGAGCTGGACATACACGGGCGCACTATGCCCGCGGAGGACTTTCTTACTGGACATGGGCGGACTAAGGAAGCCACGTGGTTCGACCGTGGACGGACGCGATATAGGACGCATCATAAAGGCCGACAGTCCCTCCAAGCGGGTACTGCACCAAGACAACGACATGCACCGAGAAAGCGAAGCCACGGAACCACTCCAGGAGGCGATGGCTCACCTAGTTGGGAAGCGAACGCTGGCAGACGCTGTAACGATATCAAACAATCGTCCCCGCCGATGGGATGCTAACGAGATTGAGGGCCCGCGCAACAAGGCTCGAGGGCCGATGGGGGACAAACACCTGCGACGGACCGCGAATGGCGATATCATTGGGATTATGCAAGACTGGCCGTTACTTGGACGATACAATGCATAGGCCAACCATGCGGGCAGCCGAAGCGGGGTAGGACCGCGTCGGCACCTGGACATGTGCACGACGGTGCTATCGACGTTACCGAACTAGAAACAAGCATAGGATGGGATCATACCTCCATGGCAACGGGCAACCTTGTGCAATGGGGGCCTCAAGAGGACGACATGTACGCGCGCGCGAAGGATGGGGGCAAGCGCGGACAGAGAACATCTCAGTATACGCCACGCAAAAAATTTGTATGATTTTGCTGATTACCATGTCTAGCGAGCGACGATGGTCAGCATACTTGCGAAAAATCGGAGGCAGTACGACGTGCACCTCGGCACGTGCACTTGAAAAACCAGTCAGCCCCTATGCTGTGTGCTACGAAAACCGAGGAATCCATACGATGCCGGAGGATAGTCGACAATAACGCGGGGTGTCTGGGCAGGACATCCACTCCGTTGGAGTTGGTTGTTCGCACGCGGCGACAGCGACAAAAAGCGGAACTGGCGACTGTCCGCAACATGCCGAATGTGAGAGGAACGCACGACGTCAGGTGCATAGCGCATATGACGCAGATCGACTGCCATCCAGCGAAAACTGGCGTGGACCGGGTTACAGACTAAGGAAATGTGGGGTCGCGGTGAATGGGACAGAAGCGAGCCACAGAGTGCGTGCGTCTTGAAGGGCCAGGGTCATCAACGCGTGATGGAATTGTAAAACGTCCTGGGCACACTCGTATCCGGTGATTTCCCGGTACTGGACACACACAGATGGTCTGTCATCAGAAGATCTCGTTGAAGGACGGGCGTACCTTGGCATCCTATTCTAATGCACCGCCAGGCCGCCACAACGTCCAGTATGTACCACCCGTGACGGACCCTGGGGCGACTGGGCATTGATTATGCGCTCTTGTCGTGTGCAATAGTTCGCCTATAAGACAAGTGTTTGCCACGCAAGTATCTGGGATGTGGCAATCGAAGCGTTCAACCGCGGAGGTGCAAGAGCGGACCCCACGGGCCACGGGGACAGAGGCCGAGTGTCTGCAGGTCGTTGGAAGTAGAGGTTAGGGTTCCGGAACGGCTCCGAGCTGCTCCGACCACCCGCCAGCGCTTATTCTGAAAGGGCCTCTGCTCCCGATGACGACGTTCTCAGCTCGAAAATCGCTCACGCCCTCTGCCACCGTACATAGATCGATACTCTAGGCTATGGCTGGTTGAACGCGCTCCCCGTCTCGACACTGCTTCCTATTTCGGACTGATCCTAGTCGGCTCGATGCTAGCTACCTGACCCTCGTCCCTCCACGCCTGGCCATGAACTGTGGACAGTCCTACATCCTCCTCCAGTCTGGGCTTTGTGAGAGGCTTTCTTCCCGCTCGCTTATGTCTTGATGGTATTGGTTCTGGTCCTGTGCCCCTCGGCAGTTGGGAAATCTCTACGATCTTCCTGGTGTACGTCTCCCTTGAGCTCTTGCAGTGGTACTCCCCGAGAAGCACGATATCATCATCACGTATTGCTGTCTCGTAAATTGTTCACTTCTCGAGGCTCTAACCTACGTTGCACCGAGCTTCGGTACGTCCCCCTTATGATCCTCCATGCCTGTCCAGCATGCCGTATCACTCCAAGGCGAGGTCATGGGTCTGGGCACGGGGTAGTGTAGCATATCCAGGTGCGTGGTATTCGGATCTTTTTGGGTCTTGCAGTGTAAGGTTCATATACATCAGTTCTTCTAAATTGTCCCTTGTGCCGTATTTGGAGGTGCTCGGCTTTATATTGCACAGTGATCGGTGTTAGATTCTGCAAGATGGCGTGTTTCTACTCTCCTGCTCGTTGCCTCGCGTCTTTTTCCAGCCGTATCTTCACCGAAAGTCCCATAGAGAGATTGAGGTACGTCCCCGTTATGTCGACACGTTTGTTGGTGCACGGCTGATCCACGCCGGTATCCCTCCATAGGGAACATTTTGATATAGGCCTGGCATCGACTATATCGTCGCTTCATCGCGTTCACGTCTTCCTCACGTCATCCTTCTTCACTCGGCGGCCACTCAGCGGCAACGTCTGGATTGTGCCCCTGTCGGTTGCAGTGGCTACCGCCAATCCCCCCTTGCCGGGTATCTCGTATCTGGCCAGTGCGAAACAGGTTTGACCTTCTGCGTTTGTTCTATCGGGCACTGTGTACCACCGTCGGTGTCCCTTGTTTCTCGCCTGTGACGGCCCTCGCTCTGCTCGACCGCTTCGTCTCCGACTTGCTGGGCCACATTCTCGCCGTCGCCGGAACCTTTCATCTCTGACTGTGCACTGCCATCCCTCGGGTTTCATCACGGGAATGGTCATCGTCGCCCGATCCGGCATCGTCGATGGCACAGAGTCGTCCGCGTCCATGATGGCGCCTGGTTGTAGGACCCTTCCACCAATGCCGGAGTCTAAGTCGTCGCCATAGTGTACGTGTATGCTATGGGTGTCAGCGCACCACGCAGTGTTCAAGTCCATGGTTTCCTCGCTCGACCGCGGGCCTCGTCGGTGAGTAGTTCATCCCAGGGCGCTATCAGAGTATGCTCTGACGACGAGCTCGAGGGGAGGTCCCACCACGAAATCATGCGATGGCCTGCGTGCTACGGATAGCGTCCACCGGGATATAATATTAACTTCGACGCGTCTTCAGGTCTTCCGAACTATTGTCATGAGCGCCATCCTCATTCTCGTCTCGGTGACGGCGACTTGCGCCGAGCGACGGCCTACTTGACTGTCGACAGGCCCGATCGTAAGACAGTGCTGGGGGATACCCGCCTGTTGACGAGCGGCAAGCCCGACCGAGGACATCGTGGAGGGCGCTGGCGATATGCCATCACGATGTGGCGTCGGCAGCGATAAGTTCGATGCAGCTATCGGGGGCATCGGTGGCATGTTTCATGGTCGGTAAGACGAGCTGGTATGGTATTGACGTACTGATGACCCATAGTGTACCCTACGCCACCTGCGCCGACGGTGGCAGGCATGTCCGTGCTGGCCTCCAGCCCCGGCGCTGGCCCGCGACGGCGAGCCGGTTGCTAGTGTTGTCCAGTGGCGGGTAGCGGTGGCAGGATCTGCGATAAGCCGAGGGGAATACTTGATGAGGGAAACCGCGATGATGGAGGAGCGGAGGAGAGAGAGATGCGATTCCACGAGGTGCGCCCTCGGAGCTTTTATACTCACCCTCCGCATTTCGCGCTCCGAGTCTCCGCTGCGGCTTTCCGGTCAGTCTCCTTGTGATTGGGACCGCGCTGCATCGCGTCCCCTTCTCGCATCCTTAAGCGTATAGTGAGGCTGCCTGGGGCTGGGCCCTGGGTTGGAGAGGCTGACTGCTGACTGTCAGCCTCTCAGGTCGGAAGATGGACGCGACTTCGGGGACGCCACCGCCACCCGGGTGTCCTGCCCGGCTGTCGTTTATCAAAGCGCACTCAATATG
Organism: Trametes polyzona; assembly: GCA_022606195.1. Lineage (NCBI taxonomy): Eukaryota > Fungi > Basidiomycota > Agaricomycetes > Polyporales > Polyporaceae > Trametes > Trametes polyzona. Next base: position 1,530,479 of record JABYQF010000010.1, on the reverse strand, counting down.
CGTAGCGCGCCTCACAGGGCGACGGTGCACGGTCGCTCGTAGACGAGGCCTCGCTGTGTACGCTGTGTCGAGTGAGGTCGGTGGTCGACGCCACAATGGCGTTGTGGCGGCGGGCGATCTATAGGCGCGCATTCAACGGAGCGGTCCGGGCCGCACACTAGCTGACAGCAGAGCGGGCGTCGGACCTTGCACCGGGCGTGTACCGCCATGTCGTGGATCTAGGGCTGTTCATCTCGAGGGTACAATTTCACGGACATCGCCTCGATATGGCCAGAGCTCCAGGACGCGTTGTCTACGAGGCACCACCCGCTCGACATTTGTACGTTCCCCCCTCTACTACCGTTCTACGACCTGCAACCACAAGACGACGCGTGGGGGAAGCAATGTACGATGCCGAGGTAGAACTGTCGGTGACGGTCAAGGCGAGCCCCTGTAAAAGAGAAACCTCCCCGCATCACCGTAACTCACCGCGCGACCGGCGTTCAAAACTATGGACACCAGAAAGCATGCGGTGCGACCGATCGTTTCAGTCGACCTCGCTCCGGCTCGGTTGGAGCAAGCAGCCTTGACGGGCGCCGGAACCGAAAGACGTGACAACGTACCTTACCCGGGGAAGTCAAATTGAGGCCATGGTACGCATCCTTCTCCATGGATCAAGATCAAGCACATTATATAACATGGGCGGTGCAATAGAGTACTCAACATCCCTCCCTCCCTCCGTCTCTCTTCCGACTCCCAACTGCCCGCTGTCCCTCCTGCCTTGCGTTAGCGGCAAACGAGGTTATCGGCGTCTCAGTGCTTGTACGAGTTCTACATGCAGAACTACAGTTCGATCAGCAATCCATATCCCCCCCCCGTGGCCGGCTCCGAGTCCAGGTCGGACGTTCCGTACACACTCACCGCCTCAGCAGGTGCGTCGAAGGGGCCCGTGAGGTAGCCGCACGCGAGCCCATTGCAGCCCTCGCAGTCGGCGTTGCTCTTACACGGTCGCAATAGGCAGCGGCCTAGCTGGCGGTCTTCGAGGGCTCCGGCGGGGTTCGGGCTCGGTGCGGCAGCGGCGGTGGCCGCGCCGATGCTGAGGGCCGCGAGGACAAGCTTGATGACGGTAGGGAAATGCATCGCGGGGTTTGGGGAGGCTGCTAGATGGGCTCTGGGTGAGCACTAGGGGAACGGTGCGTGTCAACGGGGCGACTCACTTGGGGCTGAGTTGGGGGAGATGGGAAAGGGCTGCGGTTCTTGGTGTACGACCGCGCTCTTATACTGTATATACTGTGGGCGTGATCCAGCTTCAGTCAAGAGCTTCAGCTAGTCTCGTTTCATTGACTGAATACAGGCGCTCCTTACGTGACCCGACGCGAGGAGAGGCAAGGGTTCGTAGACATACTAGGGCCTGTACCGGTCGGCGTCGCCGGATTGTGGAGATTACCCGTGTAAGACTCATCGACGTCAACGCCCCACGACGTCCGCTGAACCGCAACATACTCATGGAATGTCGGACGAGGGTATGTTGCCGCCATGAAACACAGGTGCGACGGCTTCTGGCTGGTATGGGCCGCGGACTAGGTATGCTTCCCAGGCGCGAGACTACTCTATCACTCTGCAATCGTACAAGGATCAGAATAGCTTGAGCTGCATGTCATCTATGCGTCATGATAATGACTTGAATCTCGGACATGTACATAGCCAGCTAAACTACAATCCAGTCTAGTGACCATGCATTCTGCAGGGACCGAGTAAACCGTGATATACGGCGATGCCTTCCGAGAATCGTCCGGTGGATCGTCCAGTTAGCAACGCGGTAGTTGAAGTCGCGCAGTACTGCACAATGCTTATCACCAGGAATTTCACCGCGGAGGGCTCTACACATACCAATCATTCTATGTGGTCGTGTTCTCTGGTGACCTGTGGCTGATGCGGCAAATTGTCCAGGAATCTTGACGAGTGCTACATATCACGTGTGCTGAGGGTATGCGGACGCCGTGGCACAAAGACAAGCGGGAAGAGCATGTATATCATGTCTGGGCGTACCATACCTCACGAGGGCGGTGGCGTTGTTAGGACGCCACTCCACCTGAACGTGGCATATCGGCCGTGACCGGGGCGGACGTAAACAAAGGTTAGGACTTTTGTCTCGGTGTCGTGATTGTTCAAAGGCGGTGTAGGCAGCCTCGACGCGATTACGCTGCAGAGGGACGACGGCAGCTCGGATTTATTGGCAGCGCCTAGTATGCGTCAGTCATCCTCAAACGTTCATTGCTATAAGATTTGTAGTAAGGGATGATAGGCAGACATCATTGACCCTACGATCTCTGTAACAGGCAAACACGCCGCAATCGACTTATGAGCACCCTAGGTGATGTTCCAGGATAGATGGAGCGTCCTACTCAGTCTCACGTATAGGCTCCCTATCACGGCCACCAACGTCAAAAGCTGGCGAGAATACGAGTCGACAATGCCCGCGGGTCGGAGAGTTGCGGCGGAGGTTCGGAGTGAGAATTGCGGGGGGTGGGCATAGGAGCTCAGCCGAAACACGCCCGTCCCTCCTCCGCACCTCCATAGTGTTTCCACCGCTCACTGGTGAGCGTACTAAACCTTGGGACCGCTCAGTGTCCTTTAATGAGCGGGAAGGTGTGCCGCGTGGTGGCGCACATATTATCGCCACCCCTGCACGATTGGCGTAGAGCGTGGGATCTACTGCGGGGGATCATGTCACGGTTTTCGGACCGTCCCCGCGCCATTACGGCGCCTATTTACGGAAGTTAGACGTAAATCACCATACTTTACCTATTTCCGTACTTAATTGATTATTATTGCCTTTTGTGTCGCTTTTTGCCCCTTTGGGAGAAGTTCTGGATAGTTCTACGGCTGGAATCCCGGCCTGGGCCCCGGTGGAAGGTTCTGGATAATTGTCTGATAATGTAGTGTTTCCCATTGGTCCGTGCCCAGTTGGGCAGAGGGCATGCCCGACTATTACTCAGCCGGTCCCGGCTCGGACTTAGCCGGTCCCGGCTCAGGCGTACCCGGACCCGGCCCCGGCTCAGCTGAGCCCGGTCCCGGATCCGGCTCAGTTGGTCCCGGACCCGGTCATTACTCAGCCGGTCCCATACCGGTCCGGCTGCTAGCTTAGTCACCTAGAGTACCAGGGGTCTCACCCCGGTCCCCGGGGGGACTGACCTACATGTATATAAGCCGGCTACCTGAGGGGGTCCCCCTCAGACTAATCCACTTATTGTCTAAGCCCAACTACCTCTGGCCTAACAAGCCTTTCTTATCCTCATCCTTATCCTCACCTCTATTCCTATCCAGTGAGTATTTCAGTTTGGGTTTACTGTTATATTTGGATTAGTCTTCCCTTATTGCACCAGGCTTGCCAAAGCCTCTTGCATTTATTTTTCGCTTTTATTGGGGGTTGTGTTGGTGTTTATTTCCATATTACCTTTATTATTATTTGTGGGTTCTGGGGGCTTCAGTGCTGTTGCTGTCAAGCATCAGTACTTATTGGGATCTGGGGGCTAAAGTGCTGTTGCTGCCAAGCATCAGTCACTTATAAAGAACACCTTGTTGTATAGCTGGCTTAATTGCTGGTTATATAATTTGGTTGTTTCTTTTATGCCGGACCCTAGGCGTAAGGGGAATCTGTCACCCTATGGGTAACAACCTTGGAATGAACACTTAGGTGTTTCCCATGAGAGTCTTTGACTTGTAGACGGGTAACCAGGGTTGGACAGATCAGAGAAGGGTGTAACACCCTCTCACCTTTTATTTTCCCATTTGCAGTGCGGAGTGGTGCCGTAACTGAGATTCAAGCCCTACACCACTTTCAAGACCCAACCATCTCCCCTTTTTGAAGTTTATGTTTTTGTCCTGATAAGGACCAGCTGACAAGCTGCTAGCTGTTCTCTGCTAGCCATGCCCAGGATCTCACGCGACCGCAAGGTCATTGCCAAGGAGGAACCACTTGGTATTTACCAGTGCATACTCCTTCGGCCTCTGCGTGAGTACAAGGTGCCAAGACTTCGCCGCCAGAGGCTTCACGGCCCACCGGTTGTCGTCACACCACGACCCTTCGATCCGGAGCGTGCGAGGAAGGCTGAAGAAGACATCAAAGCCCTTCGTCAGCGCCACGAAGAGTGGGTCGCCACCCGCAAGGCTGAGCCCCAGTCCTCGCTGCCGCTCATCGATCGGATCTCTGGCCCTTACCAACCCCTCATCGAGCGCCTTCAAAACCCTCCGTCGCTGAACGAGTACAAGTCTCTGCCCCAAAACCTTCGCTTCAGGAAGACCAAGATCATCTACCGCATCAAGGAATACGAGGCCCTTTTCAAGCCTACTGTCGACAGGCTCACTCCATTTGTGGAGAAGGCTATCGCGGATGACCGGATTCCGGAGGAGGCGAAGGAGAAAATCAAGGTGTGGGGTAGGGAGTTCAATGAGCTCTGGGTGAACTTGGAGGAAAGGGCTTCAAAGATGACGAACAAGGAGTGGAGACTTCTTAAGAAGCAGCTTAGGGCCATTGGGCGGATCTCTTTTAAGAAACTTCATCGGCGTCTCCCGGAGATTTGCAAGGAGATTAATGCCTTGAACCTTTCTTTCAACTACGGTACCTTAGATAGGCATTAGATTTTTCCTTTTACCTTTTTGCCTTAGGATCCAAAGTACTAACACACTTTGATGTTAGCAATGAGCTACACACCATTTATCCCTGTCACTACGTTCCAGCCTCTTGCCCCTGAAAAAATCAATGCCTTTGTTGCCAATGGACTTTCAGCAGAATCGGACGAAGATATTGCAGTTGCAACTCGGAATGCAGTCCAGCTGGTGGAGGAGCATATTCCTGAATATGCTCGTACCTTAACAGCCGAAATGGCTCAGCACATGGATGCGAACTTTGCAAACTTAGTGCAACATGTCGGTCATTTGACAACCCAAGTGGCAACTCTTACAACTCTGGTGCAAAACCAGCAGGCCCTTGTTGAATCCTATAAGCAGCAAGTTGATGCCTTGCCGGCGTCAACTGGGGGAGGCTCCCGCCAACCCAAAATTGGTGAACCACCAATTTTCAAGGGCTCTGATGATAAAATTAAGTTGGAAGAGTGGCGTAACCTGATCAGCTTATGGTGCGCCCACGAGGGAATCACGACCGACAAGCAGAAAATCGTTACGGCTCTGTCCCGTCTTCAAGGCCCAGCGCACAAGTATATGGCATCGTATTATGATCGTGTGGGAAGAGGCCAAGACCTTGGAACGTGGGATGCGTTCATGGATGAGCTCGCACAGATCTATGGGCAACGGGACGACAAGGAAGGGGCCAAGAAGGAGATCACAGCCCTCTTCAACAATAAGGACTTGGCTGCCAAGGACTTTATCAAGTATGCGGAAAGGTTCCGTACTCTTGGACGTCTTACTGGGTATGACGACGAGCTTCTCATTGATAAGCTTCGTGAGGTCGTCAGCCGCGACATGCGGATTGCCCTGGTCGGAACTAGAGGAAGTAATGTTCCCAAAAAGTGGACCGAGTTCCTCGACATGTTGCTGGACTTTTATAGGGAGCTTAACCCAGAAAAGACACGCGGCACAGTCTTTAGCAAGAGTGGTTCAGACAACAGTGGGCATACCCCGATGGACATTGACTCGGCTGAAAAGTCAAAGGGCAAGGGCAAAAATGGCAAACAGGTCAATACAACGACCACAGAGAAAAAGCATCGCTTCTGCCACATCTGTAAGAGTAAGACTCATAACACAGATGACTGCTTCCACCTGGTCAAGAATGCCGACAAGAAGACCAGGTACCACAGCCAGTCCAAAGGAAGTGACCAGAAGACTGGAGGGAGCGAAGCAACGTCGTCCAAGCCTGGCAAGGTAAAAAGGACACGTATTATCGAAGTCGAAGTCACGGACAACGAGGACGAACCCCCCAAGGCCTCAGCGTCCATATCCACTGCGAGAATTGAGCAAGAGGACGTTGATGACAAATCAACCTTGACTGAGGGAGATGAACCTCAGTCTCGTCCCGGCTGGTCTGAAAAAGGCAAGGCTCGGGCCTCAACAAGCTCGGATTTTCTCACACGCTACATGTGACTACCTGCGAACATGTAGCAGAGAACAATGAGCCCAACGTCGGTATTGACGCTTTTAGTGTTAATAGTAGTAGCACGGACAATCCTGTATTATCCACTTCTCGCAACAGGAATTCATTCAATTTGCCCGTGACACTTTGGGTTTATGGTAGAAAAGTGCAGGTCGAAGCTCTGGTAGACTCAGGGGCCACGACAACTTTCATCAACAAATCGGTTGTCGAAAAGAATCACCTGGTCACTAATAAGTTGGCAACTCCATACGACGTTTATAATGCTGATGGTACCGCTAATAAAGACGGGAAAATCACTCATGCTATCCGTTCCTACATTGAGATTGGATCTCATAAGTCGACCCACCAGGTACTTGTTGCAGACCTGGGAAACAAAGACATGATCTTAGGGTATACGTATTTACGCAAACACAACCCTGAGATTGACTGGGAACGCGGCGAATGGAGGTTTACCAGGTGCCCTGAGAGCTGTGCCCCAAGAGCTCGTAAAAGAAACCATGTGGCTGGAGAAGAAGCCGACGAGCTTCAGCTACTAAGGGAGGATCCCTTGATCACTCCGCTGGACAAATTAGGAGAGGAGTGCATCGAAAATCCACACATCACCTGGATCTCTACAGGAGACCCAGAGGACCTGGAGATAGCACGGTTGACCGCAGAGATTCTTGCCAAAGATCTCGAGGAGGTTGAGGAAGACGACACTCGTGACTGGAAAACTTTGGTCCCAGACCACCTGCACGAGTTTGGAGATGTCTTCTCGAAGAAGCAGTCAGAGCGAATGCCGGTGCGCAAGCCATATGACCATGGCATTGACCTCCAGGAGGGAGCTCCGCTCCCTCGGCCGGCCAAACTATATCCCATGTCTCTAAAGGAACGAAATTCCTTGGATGAATGGATCAATGAGGAGACCCGAAAAGGGTACATTCGGAAATCCAAAAGCCCTATAGCAGCTCCTGTTTTCTTTGTTAAAAAGAAAGATGGGAGTCTGCGGCTGGTGGTAGATTACCGAAAACTGAATGAAATCACAGTCAAGAATCGCTATCCCATTCCCCGGATCGCAGACTTGGTTGATTCGCTCAGCCAGGCGTCGATCTTTACAAAAATCGACTTGCGATGGGGATATAACAATGTTCGCATCCGAGAGGGTGACGAGTGGAAAACAGCCTTCATCACACACCGAGGGTTGTTTGAAGCAACTGTGATGTACTTCGGTTTTTCCAATGCCCCAGCCACCTTCCAGGCGATGATGAATGATATACTCGGTGATCTCATAAGAGATGGACACGTAATAGTGTACCTTGATGACATTCTAATCTTTACGAATGATATCCGTCAGCATCGAGTCATCACACGGGAGGTTCTAAGAAGGCTGCGAGATAATGATTTATTCGCCAAGCCAGAGAAGTGCCTGTTTGAACAACAAAGCATTGAATATCTTGGCATGATTATCTCGAAAGGGAATATTTTGATGGACCCCAAGAAGGTCTCAGGCGTGACTGATTGGCCACGACCTACCAAGGTCAAGCAAGTCCAAGCCTTTCTTGGCTTTGCAAACTTCTACCGGAGGTTTATCAAGGACTTTGCCAAACACGCCAAGCCGCTCACTTCATTGACCAAGAAAGATCAACCTTGGGTTTGGGGCGAGGAACAGGAACAAGCGTTCAATAGCCTGAAAAAGGCTTTTACCTCTGCCCCTGTGTTGCGAATTCCGGATGATATAAACCCTTTCCGGCTGGAGACAGATGCCAGTGACTTTGCCACTGGAGCAGTCTTGTCCCAGCTTGACCCAACTGACAAGTTGTGGCACCCAGTCGCCTTTTATTCCAAGTCGCTCAACGTCCATGAACGGAACTACGAGATTTACGACAAGGAGATGCTTGCGATTATACGAGCTCTCGAGGAATATAGGCACCATCTGGAGGGACATCCGGAAAAGGTTGAAATATGGTCTGATCATCAAAATTTGACCTATTTCAAGACTGCCCAAAAGTTGACAAGGAGACAGGCGAGATGGGCTCTGTACCTCACGCGTTTCAACTTTGCACTACACCACAAGCCAGGCAAGACAATGCTTACTGCTGACCCTCTGTCCAGGAGGCCAGACCATGAGGAGGGGGTGGAATTCGATAATCGGGATCAAATTCTTCTCAAACCTGAGTTTTTTGCGATCCATGCTATCGATTCCTCTCATGAGTCGCCTATCAATGATGACACACTCCTAAGGGAAGTCAAAGAAGCATTGCTACAGGACGAAGTCACCAAGGACTATAAGCAACTGCTGAAGTCTGGGCCTAGAGAGTTCAAGAAGTCATTAGAAGACTGGAACTATGAGAACGGACTTTTGCTGTACCGAGGCAAAGTCTACATCCCAAGAAGCGAAAGCGACGACCTTCGAAGACGGGTGGTTCAGATGCATCATGACATACCCTCAGCAGGACATCCGGGAAGGTGGAAAACCTACGAACTTGTCTCACGGAATTACTGGTGGCCAGGCATGTCCATCTTCGTAAAGAAGTATGTTGCAGGTTGCGATACTTGCCAACGGATGAAGAATCGTCCGCAGCAGCCGTATGGACCACTTCAGCCCAACCCGGTCCCGCAAGGGCCATGGGAGATCATCACTGTCGACCTGATTACCCAGTTACCCGAGTCGTATGGGTATACTGCCATATGTGTGGTGGTGGACCGGTTAACAAAACGAGCCCATTTCTTCCCCATTAGAAATGAGTTTGCTGCAAAGGATCTAGCGGAACTCCTGTACGACAGAATATGGCCTTTGCACGGCCTGCCGCTCCAGATCATCTCTGATAGAGGCACACAATTTGCGGCAGCACTGTTTCAGGAATGGTGCAAACTCTTGGGAATAGAATCATCAATGTCCACCACATACCATCCCCAAACGGATGGCCAGACCGAAAGGGTCAACCAAACACTAGAGCAGTTCCTTCGATGCTATGTGGACTATCAAAAGGCTAATTGGTCTAGACTCCTTAGTGCAGCGGAGTTCGCATACAATAACGCTGCTCATGAAGGAACTAAGGAGAGTCCATTCTTCTTGGAATATGGTCGACACCCACGGGCAGGTCCAACACTCCGAAAGGAGCCAACCTCGACAGACCTTAGCGATATTGCATGGAGGAGACAACAAGCCCAGGATCAAGCAAAAGCAGCACTAGCCTTAGCAGCAGAGCGGATGAAGTGGTATTACGACCAAGGAGTCCAGAAGGTCCCTTTCAAAGTGGGAGATAAAGTCCTCTTAGATCTTCGGGACTACCAAACCACGGCCCGCAAGCTTAATGCTCGGTATGCAGGACCCTTCAAGATAGTTGAAAAACTGTCGCCAGTCACGTTCAAAGTGGAATGGCCCGCAAGGATGACTAAGATTCACCCAGTCTTCCATGCCAGCAAACTAGTGCTGTATCATGATCCACAGATTCCAGGCCAAGAAAGTGGCCCCACCAGAGTCGGTGTTTATTGATGGTCAGGAAGAGTTCGAAGTCGAGGCCATCCTTGACTCCCGACGCTACCGACGACAGCTCCAATATCTGATCCGATGGAAGGGCTATGGGCCGGAAGACGACTCTTGGGAACCAGTGAAGAACCTCACTCACTGTCAAGACTTAGTCAAAGAGTTTCATGAGGCTCACCCTCACGCTGTACGCAGTGTGTCCGAATTCTAAGGCCCTGCTTCTCATCGGAGCTCGAAGTTAGAAGAGGGGGTACTGTCACGGTTTTCGGACCGTCCCCGCGCCATTACGGCGCCTATTTACGGAAGTTAGACGTAAATCACCATACTTTACCTATTTCCGTACTTAATTGATTATTATTGCCTTTTGTGTCGCTTTTTGCCCCTTTGGGAGAAGTTCTGGATAGTTCTACGGCTGGAATCCCGGCCTGGGCCCCGGTGGAAGGTTCTGGATAATTGTCTGATAATGTAGTGTTTCCCATTGGTCCGTGCCCAGTTGGGCAGAGGGCATGCCCGACTATTACTCAGCCGGTCCCGGCTCGGACTTAGCCGGTCCCGGCTCAGGCGTACCCGGACCCGGCCCCGGCTCAGCTGAGCCCGGTCCCGGATCCGGCTCAGTTGGTCCCGGACCCGGTCATTACTCAGCCGGTCCCATACCGGTCCGGCTGCTAGCTTAGTCACCTAGAGTACCAGGGGTCTCACCCCGGTCCCCGGGGGGACTGACCTACATGTATATAAGCCGGCTACCTGAGGGGGTCCCCCTCAGACTAATCCACTTATTGTCTAAGCCCAACTACCTCTGGCCTAACAAGCCTTTCTTATCCTCATCCTTATCCTCACCTCTATTCCTATCCAGTGAGTATTTCAGTTTGGGTTTACTGTTATAGATCAGTGCGTATACTTCGTGTCGACTACATGGACTTACCTGATTGCATCCTTCATTGCTCCTGACAGCTTCAACAAAGCCATCACCGCTATCGCCACCTCCCGCGATCCCTCCACCCCGCCATTCCGCCACCCGGCCATCCGGCCACCCATTCCCTCATCATCCCTCTGGCTGGCCACATCCTATCGACCCCATCATTGGGCATCAACGGTGGCCAGCAACCACTGTGAATACAACGACACAGACCGCCAGGATTCTGTCGTCGCCAGAGGCGTCCGTCCTTGATGATTGATTCCGATGCTCCCTCGCCACCGCCACTCAATCAAGGTGGCCCATCCACATCGAACCACCTGAAGAGACGAAATGGAACGTGCACAAGCACCTCCGTAGAGGATCGATACCTGGGCATCTCCTCGCGGGACCCCTTCAAACGGCCGACAATCTCGACATCTGGAAAAACCCCCCAGGCCGATTAGTGCAAACAGACACTCATTATAACTAATAGAGCTAATCTAGAGCTAAACAAAAGCTAAACAAGAGCTAACATCGTCCCGTTCCACACCCGTCTGTGGAACTTTGCCTACGCGGTCTGTAAGGTTTTGATTACCTACAGAGGGTCAGTCAGAGGGTAGGAGCGCAGATCGTGGCAGACATTCACCGCTCGACTTACAGGCGCTATCTTGGCGGTTCATGGGCGCTTCGTACTTCGCCTTCTGGGATACGCTGGATCAACAAGCCGAGGCGCTCCGATGCGGGCGCTAAATATATGGTATCGCCACGTCACCGCTCCATCACTCCTTGCTCTCCGACCACCACCATCCCTCTCAGACGTCAATGTGCTGTACGCTCCTGTCGCTGGGTTTACCACTTACACAACTTCCTCGGCTCCCTAAACAAGCGTCAGGTCATGCAGTATATAGTGAGCTCTCGCTCGCCTCACCTTCGGCCACGGTGTACGACCACGTCATATAGGTGCGAGTTTGCCATTTGTATGACCGGCTCGAGTCTAACCGGCATATTTATGCATCTCTCTCCTCGCTGGCACGTCTCTCTACTATGCTCGCTTGGCTGCTGGTCTGCCCCTCTTGCCCTGGTACTGAATCACTCCGACCTCGGATGACTTCGCCCTTGCCCCTGTCCGTCCCACATTGCCGCATGGCTCTGCCGTATGTACCCTCTGCTCTCGTCTTGCCTCTGCCCTCTCATCTTGCTTCTTCTATAATGCACATCATACTTTCGCCTTTCAGCTGCTCTTCGTGTATGTTTCCTTGTTGCCCCGTCTTCCAAGGCTCCCATGTATGTCCTTATGCGATTCGCTCATGTAGATGCATTTCCGTCGCCGTTGGTGCATTACACCATCTTCTCACTACTCCTTACGTTCGACACCCGCCTTGAACCACTTCTTCAGGGTCTGTCGTTGATGTTGTCATACACCCCTCGTAGTGTTATAGCTGTGCACTGTGTCAAATATATTATGCTGTGTTGTCCTATCGCTAGTGTGTGCTGTACATGTGTGATATCCAGATCAACAACGAGAACTTACGGAGGAAAATGTGAGGACTTTTATCTCTTTATTAGCACACATTATGTCTAATATTTGGGGGGACCGATCTAAAGAGTACTCAAATATCAAGATGTCTATATAGGCGTTTGTCAGCACTAATCAGACCTCATACGCCAGGGGGATTTTTCCAGATGGAGACCATTTGATGGCCGTCGAACCTCGGTGACGCTCATGAAGAGGGGTTCTCACTAGCCATCATGGTCTTTGTGGCTGTAACCATGGTAATCCGCGCACGCGTACCATGGCTGGCGAAGATATTCGCACCGAACGTAGCTGGATCGGCGATGGGAAAACGCAGTACAGGGCGCACGGTAATGGGTGCCGACGGACCCTCTGAGTCTGAATGTTTACCGCAGGCGCTGTTCACGACGAGGGGCACACGGCCAGTCAAGAGGGGAGTGCCGCGCGCGCGATGATGACCGCCTCGGTCCTGGCCACATACCCCGAATGCGAGTCGCGTCGCAGCGATACAGGCAACCTACCAGTTGTGCGGGAACAGGCCATACCGTGTAGAGTGTCAACGTTTCTCCAGCCAATTTGGGGACGACACTGTGACCTATATGTGCGCGGAGGAGTCAGTTTTGCAGCGACACCTGCTTCAGTAAGTGACGTATGCAGGACCGAAGTACAGAAGCAAAAGGTGGACATTACACGAGCCTGCCAGAAGACGACGAGAGTCGTGAAGTCCAAGAATAATCAAGTAGCCCTGGGACGGGACCGGTGCATGAGTCGAGAGCATACTGTGTAGAGTCACGACGCGTACCAGGGACGACAGAAGCTACTTATACTGATCAGTACTACCACAGCCTGCTGTGCATATTCAAGACATGCGCTTCCTCCTCCTCTTCTCCAGCCGCCCGTCCCTGCGCAATCTCTTTTGACTACCTTAGGGAGCGTGATGTTGGGTCCGAGTCCAGCTTTCAGGGCTCAGGCTCCCTGGCCCTTCGCACAATACCCAGTCCCAGCAATGCAGACCGCGTGCGCCTTCGTCCCGCCCTCGAGTCCCTCAGCCTCGGCCCGTAGCGTGCCCACGATCCGCGACGACTCGGTGAATCCCAGTCGGCGCACACAGCAAATGCCGATGGCCACTCGCTCCAAGTACGTTACAGAAGCAGATCGATGCATACAATTGAGGAACTCGGCGCATATATCACTTTCCGTCATCCCTATCTCGTAGATACCATAGACAACAATGTTGCTCTCTTGGAGTCGCGAGCACGACCTGCACTCGGAGTCAACCGCGCGCCCGAACCTACCTGTCGGGGTACAAGCCCGACGAGTCCAGTTGAGCAGCTTCGCGAGCTGGGAAGATCGCACGCTTCTGCGTGCGGAAGGTCCTGCTAACTTCCGCCGCGCTGCTGGTGGATGAATGACAGACGCAGATGGCAGTGAACTTTGTCGTGTATTTCGGCACTTACGGCACTGCCGCGGTCTGATGGTATTGCTTCTTCCGCAATACCTTTGCAACCATCGGAGTCGGCTGATTACTGGGTGTCATTCAATTTCCCGAGCTAGACCTTGAACGCTGTCGTCTGTAGGTGTGCAAATTCGGTCGGGGCGAGGCTCAACTTGTCAAGAGCCAAAGAGGCTGACCGAAGCACGGAGGAGCGTATTGAGGATATAATTTGCGCCGTTGAATCGCTCGTAGGGTAAGGGCGGTTGTAAAAGTGATACAGGTCGGTCAACCGCTCGAGTGCAGCATGCCGCGCGAGACCGACGCCGGACAGACTGCACCTCGAACGGCGACCGAATTTGCAGTAGATGGAACTCATGTCTCGTTCAACCTGTGAGCGTGCTAAGTCACCGTTGTCCGTGCCACTACTGGATTGTGCGGTGTCGTGCGTGCGTATCGACGGCCACGAGGGCGTTGTGATCAGTCGTCGTGCGTTACCAGCAATGAGCTGGTAGATTGGGGCTTTAGAGGGTCTTCCGAGGATGTGTCGTTGGAATCAAGCCCATGACCCTCAAACAAGATCGACGAGGTCCTCGCTATGCTGACGGGAGGTGTGCCCGCCACGAGTTGGCGCCTTCGGGCCCGGGCGCCTGGGGACTCGCGTGGCGCGGGCGTCAACCGCGCCCTCTGTCCGCCACAGTGGCTTTGTGGCGTCGACCGTTCAACTCGTTCTAAACAAGCCCCGATAACCGCAGCCAAGCGGACTACCATTGTTACACATCCCATATTCTCATCATGATGCACGACGCGGTCCAGATATCCATCGACAGTCTGTCTAGCACAACAACGCTTCCGGACCCCGGCGGTGCCTCCGAACTCCGTTGTCCGCCTCCCTCTCAGGCCTCCTCGTCCGCCGCATGGCTGACGGTGAGCAGTAAGCCTCCAGAGCTCTCAATGATGACCTTCAACGCTATAAGTACGCAGAAATATGACGCGATAACGCGCGGAACAAATCACAATGAGGCTGACCGGGAAGTCGCCGCGGAGACTCGGAGTGCGAAATGCGGAGGGTGGGTATTAATGCTCGGGCGTACCTCGTGGAAACACATACCTCTCTCCTCCGCCCCACCATCATCTCCCTCAATCATGTCCCTTGCGCCTGCACGTTTGACTACGAGGATACAGGACCGCTATCGGTTCCGGGCAATCGCCGCCACCCGTTCGCCGCCACCCGTTCGCCGCCACTGCCGGGCGCTGGAGGATGGCGCGTACCCGACCGCTGGGTGGCGTCGACAGTCGGACGCGCTACTGGGTGATCGGTACGTATCCAGCGTACCGTCTCGATGGGCTGACCATGGACCGATACCCCGTTACTCCCGCCACCGTTTGCCAAGCCATCGCCGCCGCCATTGTTGGCGCCACCCCGATCCCTCCTCGATGCTCGTAACGCCCGCGTCTCCTCGAAACACGCCCTCCGTGCTAACAGTGGCTGAGAGCCGCTGTGGACATGACGATGCGGCCTACCGGTTGTTCTTCATCGAAGATGTCCATCGCCGTGCGCGGTCGACTCCGGTGCGCCGCCCGCCACAGCCACCCGATAAGGATGGCTTGCACCTCAATGTCGGTTTTGGAGGACCCGAAGGCTGGTCGGCATCGACGCTGTATCCCTCTTGCAGCTCAACGTTATCGCACAACGTGTCGATCTTCGTCGTGGACGTCATCATCTTTGCCGTCGGGTGCAGTGGCCGTCAGGTGGCGCTCGTCGCGGAGCATCCGGGAACCCTCTTAGGGCGATGGCGACCGTACAGCTGAGTATGCGCGGGGGCACCATGATCGCCGAAGACCTTCCGACTAGACACCACCACACCTGGCAAGCAACATGGCCCAACCAGGTCGGACGCGCTATGAGGCTCTTGATAGAGGCCGACGATATCTGAGTGGGCTACTGCACGAGGACAACAGCATGCACTGGAAAGGGCGTGAGATCACGGAACCACCTCAAGAGACGATGGCGTACCTCCCTTGGGAGCAAACACCGAAAGACATAACGGTATCGAGCAATCGTGCCCGCCGCAATCGCGCCCGCTGATGGGATACTAAAGAGATTGAGGGTCCGCGCGACCAGGGCGCCGCTCGAGGGTAGATGGGGAAAAAACACCTGCGACGGACCGCGAATGGCGTGTGAATGGGGAATATGCAACTTCGTCCATTACGTCGGTGATACGATGCATAGGCCGACCACGTTGGGAATATGGAGCCGACGATGGGGGGCCACGGCGGCGGCTGTGGATATGCACGATGGTGCTATCGACGTCGCCGAGCTAGGAACTGGCGTAGGATGGCGAGCACAAGCGGCGACCTCATACAATGGGGCCCTCAAGATGACGACATCTACGCGAACGCGAACGGTGGGGCCAAGCGTGGACAGAAAATATATCAATATATGCCAAACAGAAACTCGCGTAATTGTGCCGATTAGAAAGTCTAATGTGCCGATTAGAAAGTCTAACAAGCGACGATGGTCAGCATCCTCGAGGACAACTGGGCGCACGGGGGAAACGCACGATGGCACGACGTACACCTCGGCACGGGCATTTGCAAGGATATTCAGCGCCTATGAAGCTAATCACTGTATGTGCCACGAACATCGAGGAATTCACACAATACCGGAAGATAGTCGTCAATAACGCGGGGCGTCTGGGCAGGACATCCATGGCAGTTGGCTGTTTGCACACGGCGACAGTGACAAAAAGTGACTGGGAGTGGCCGACCCCCAGGCGATCAACCCGTCGAGAACACGCAACACAAGAGAACACGCAACATAGGACTATGTGCGGATGGTGTCATAGGCTGAAGAAACGTAGTGTCGTGCTTTGGAAAGAGCGAAACATACAATGCAAGCACCGCATGGTGGTCGAGGGCCTGAGACCGTCTGGAAAATAGACGACAGCGCAGGCAGATCCAGCAAGCACGGGTATCAAAGGGTCCGAGATAATCCTGGGAACCGCTATATCGTCCAGTTGCAATCAAGTTGCCTTCAGAGGTCCAGCAAGCCCGAGACAGCTACGCCCCAGTATGGCCAGGTCTGAGAGGGTTAAGCGCGGATAACGGAAATCACGAGAAGCGTGAGTTTCCAAAAGAGCCCTGTCTACCAGATGAAAACCAGATGAGTCGTACGCGATTGGAGGGTGTCCGGGCGACCGTCGAGCGTTACGCCGTGGTCGAGAGCCAAGGACGTTGGCGCCCATGCGAGACAGGTTAGACCCGCAACCGTGTGCAGCATTGAAGCCAAGCACCGAGGATGGCGGATGACAGCACTAGGGACAGTTTGGAAGAACTGACGTGTATGGGCCCTACATTGCCAGACACAACTAGCTCTGAATACCACGCACCTGGATATGCTATACTACCCCCTGTCCAGACCCATGACTTCGTCGCGGAGGGATGCGGCATACTGAGAAGGGATGAACGACCGAGAAGAGAACGTACTGACACTCCGTGCAACGCACTGAATCATAGCCTCAAGAAGACAGCATTCTAGCCATCACGATTTGATGATCATATCGTGCTTCTCGGGGAGTACCATTGGCAGAGCTCAAGAGAGACGTACATCAGCAAAATGTTATACTCTTGCACCCGCCGAGCGACACAAAGCCTGAACCAGGATCATCAAGGTATGCATACAGTGGAAAGTAAGCCTCCCGCAAAGCCCAGAACGAAACAGGTTGTGGGACTCTGCACAGTTCATGGCCAGGCGTAGAGGGACGAAGGACAGGTCGCGAAACACGTCGCTAGTATCGAGCCGACTAGGACGAGTCCACGGTAGGAAGCAGAGTGGAGGCAGAGGGCGTGATCAACCAGCCATAGCCTAGAGTATCCACCTGTATACCGTAGCAGAAGGCGTGAGCGATCTTCGAGCTGAGAATGTCGTCGTCGGAAGCAGAGGCCCTTTCGGAATTAGCGCTGAAGGCTCCGTTCTGGAACCCTAACCTCTGCTCGAGGCGACCTGCAGACGCCCAGCGTCCGTCCTCCTGAGGTCCCACTCCTGCACCTCCGCGATTCAACGCCTCGAATGCCACATCCCGGATACTGACGTGGCCAACACTTGTCATTCAGGGAAGCTAGTGCTCACGAACTCCACCTCCCCGGGCCTAGTCCTACCAGGTCCGTCACGGGTAGCGCCCATGGACGTTGTGGCGACCTGGCGAACATGTCCGTGGGTACCGGTGCGTTGGAAAAGGTAAGCCCGTCCTTTAACAAGATTTCCTGATGACAGACCCTCTGCACATGTCCAGTACCGGGTGACTACAGGATTCAAGTGTACCCAGGATCTTTTACGATGCGCCCATGCGGTGATGGCTGTCTATCACTCGCTCGTACTACTCGCTTCCCTTGTGCCATCAAGCAGGTGTGGAGGCATCGAGTTCAGATCTTCTAGCGTGCCATGATGCAGCTCAAGGGCTTGGCGAGTGCCTGAAATGGACGCATATAGCTGCGTGGAGGAGCAGTAGCCATCCTCTACCAGCACTCCCTGTCGGTCTCATAGAGCACAGGCGCACTGCAGATAGAGCCTCACCTTCAGAACAGGTCAGTATCCCATCCGTCCATCCGCAGCTAGGGCTACCACGTTGACCCTTCGTCAGTCATCGTACAGCTCCCATGCGTGTCTGGACACTGTCGGTCGCCATCATCTACACTGCGGCCGCGACCTCCGTCGGTGCGATGCTCACCTACCGTAAGCCCGAGCGCGAGTCCAAGGACCGCCGCTTCGGTACCCAGGGTGTCGATGCTCGACTCGCTCATAGTGACAACCCTCCCTCCATTGGGCCCGCGCCGCCGCTCCCGATATGCGGTCGATGCTTCATCGACGAGGACTGCATCCGGCAAGAATGCGGTCTATGCAGCAACCCAATCCGTGGACTGGGAATGGTGAGTCGCCCGTCCCAATCTAAGGCCCCTGCGAATGCGACAGCAGGGAGTCCGACCGGCGAGGCTGACATCATTGGTGCGGTATAGTTCTGCTCTGGACCGGGGACATAAGCGGGCCAGGCGCCACTCGGTGCGCGCGAGCGAGAGGGGTCGGAATGGACGTACAAGAGAACCCGTATACCACGGGTGCGCAGGATAGTCTTAGGACGAGCATGCGTCTCCCGATGTCGTTACCGTTCACTAGCCATTGGTTGGCCACTTCAAGCTGCGTCCGAACGCTCAGAGAAAACGCAAACCAAATGGAGATGATATAGCAAGCCCTGCCTTCGTCGGCGTTGAAGTGTCCTTTACGGGGCAACTATATGTCTATGCGCTCGTCGGCGAGAACGGTTCAGCGCTCATGCAGGATTCTCGCCGGCCAAGAGGCGAATCCAATCTCCTGAGTGCGCTCGAGTTGGATATGGAACTGCATCAGTAACGCTCTCATGAGATGCGGAGGAGGCTCGCATCGAGACCACGTTCCTTACGGCGTCACCTAACAGGGCCTTGGGTCTCCGATCTTGGCTAGAACGCGTCTTCAAAATGTGAACACCTTTAGGGGCAATCGTTGCTCGGTATTGCTAACGCTAACAGGAGCATCTAGCAGTGAATCGTCCCGTACACAGGCGGTGGTCAATGTCGAACCGGGTGTTGTCTGTGAACTCTATGTTACGGACTCCGTGCCAGACGGCAATCAAGGTACTGCTGCACTGTTGCGGCGACGGAGCTCACCAGACCCGACGGAGCGTGCCGCACGTTTCCTGCCAGTCAGAAACGTGAAAACGGTCAATACGCGTAGTGAAAGATAGCATCAAGAGAGACTGCCGCCATAATGGCCTTTTGACGCGTCAAAGTCGAAAGAGGGAGCCGCTCGCCAGGGAACGAGTCCCCTAGTCGCAGCTTGGAAATCTGAATCGTCCATTCCACCTCCTACAGCTTGTGGAGGTAGACACAGAGTTCGCAAGAGGCGCGACGGAACCATGCCCACACTTCTATTCACCCGTATCGGGGCGTCGGCCTGCAAATTCCCGTCAGGAGCTTCACCTTTACTCACTGGAAGCACAGAGCACATAACCGCTCACCTGGAAGGAGGTCGCGGACGTCTTGCATGCCGCGCCAGGTGGACTCTCGTTCTCGGTGTCATCTGGGTGAGAGTGCGGGAAACTATGCGATGAGGAAGCGCCTGCTAGTGAGTTTAAAATCTTGGAGGACCAGAGACCGAGCTTCAGAGAACAGGACAATCACCGACGAAGTCTATCCAGACATACAGGTAAGGCGCGGTTAATCTCAACGTACCTCTTGTTCCATGACCACATGCAGCAAACCAGCCATGCGTTACTTCGCCCTCGCCCTCACCTTCCTCAACGTCGCCATCGCCACCGTGGCCGCCAGCCCTGCCCCCGCCGAACAGAGCGCAGCTGTCGAAGATAGCACGGCCGGGGCGGCCAACACCGGTATCGCCGCCAGCATCTTTTGCCCGCCTCTGTGCAGCGTCGATGAAGACTGCCACGTCCCCGGCTGCGGCGGACCATGCTTCACACCCCCCGGTGCGCTTGTGGGGGTGAGAACTTCTATGCGCCTTCCGGGCAAGCCTGAACTGACCTCATCTGCCGTTTTTCAGCTATGCCTGCCGAAGTGACGGTATAATACGCCACAAGGAAGTCTCCGAGAGTCGTAAAGTTCAGAAACGGGGTTTGTTATAATTGGAGGAGTTCGTCTGTAAGAGATCGTCAAATGTCAGTGCTCCCCGACGAGTGTGATGTAATAGAGAGGCCGCAATTCTGTCCATCCCAGGTGGGAGCGCCTGGTCAGAGGCCAAGCTACTCGATGCACTAGCCGGAATACGTCTGCTGAATTCTTCGGGTAGCGTCGGCCTACGACCCAGCAGGAGCCCGAGGTATTGTGGGCGGGACGCAAAGGCTCATAAATCTCTTCGTATCCACGGCATTGGTTCGCGGCGAGACACAGGAGTACGATGGATCTGGAGGAGCACTCACCAAGATAGAGCACGATGACTTCGCTTGGTGGTGAAGCAATCGCATCTCTACGGAGACTCCGAGTGGGCGGAAGTGTAGAGGACATGATCGCAGACTGGCGATCGTGCTGGCGGCAATCGGGTTTGAAGGGCGTTGAAGCCTGAACCACGGCGTCGTATTTTCTGCCTTGTTCCGTCTTCCATGTTCTCTCTGGCGAGGATCTCTAGGGCGATGCCCTTGTACGTGACTTGAGTGGTGACGCATCTCCGTCACGGCATATTTCGATTCGCGTCGCGGCCATCCTAGACTACCAACATGCCCGAAAACCGCCGAACAGCTTGATAAGATAGTGTTATACTCCTTTCTTACCACTCATTCGGGCTGGCTTGCTGAGATTCGATACCAGAAAGAACCGCACAGCGGAAGCGAACATACCGCATCGCTGCGAGCCAACATGCCTAGGAGAGAACAACACTTCCGCCCGCGAACCCCGAACTCCACCATGACGCTTATACCATTCTCTTGTGGCCTCGAGGACCGCCAACTTGACCTCTTCCTGATGCGACGATACTCGCACAACGCCGACTACGCAGAATGCGACGGACTCGCTTACATTTCTCCACCGAGCGTGACTCGCCCAGCGATCCTCAGGTGGGTGCGCAGCGGCCTTTAACTCGGATACTTGCAGGTAGAATGTCTACCGCGACGTCGACATCTCGCTCAGACACGAAATCGAGTCAGGGTTGATCGCGTCGCACAGTTCTTCTTGTAGTCCTGACATGGGTATGCGGAAGGCCGGTGGCAGAGTTAATGGACCTCGGGCGATGAGGAGGATCGTGCGCATTGGGGAGGGGTCAAGAACGATCTTGACACTCGACCAGAGCTTCTGTTTCCCCAGTGGCACTTATTACACTCCCTACGACACGGTCATCATCGAAGAGTTAATATCGAGGGGCTGCGGCACGTCGTGAGCCTTACTGCAAGCCCTCCTATTCCAGCAGGAAGACGCGGCGCGAGATGGGAGTGATGACGCTCCGGCCACGTCTCGAAGGAGGACCAAAGCGATCTTGGGCCCGAGATTCAGGCGTCTGTACGTTCGTTTTCCGATATCGTCGGCGTCGACCCCTCGCTAGATCAGCGGGTGGCTATGCGCGTTAATAAGGGTACATGCGCGACGCCCCCTTGAAGCCCCGTTGTACTGCCACTACGGCGAGTTTTGTCCCGTGTCTGACATACAGTCCGGGCAGCAAAGCACGACGCTCCCTTAGTGAGGCATTGCCGGGCACGCGGCACGGAGGGTCCAAAATTATTGCCTTGGTGAGTCAAAGAACGGAGTT
Organism: Trametes polyzona; assembly: GCA_022606195.1. Lineage (NCBI taxonomy): Eukaryota > Fungi > Basidiomycota > Agaricomycetes > Polyporales > Polyporaceae > Trametes > Trametes polyzona. The sequence continues at coordinate 1,508,804 of JABYQF010000010.1, read as the reverse complement.
GGAGACCATTGCGTATGTGCCTGCTGAACGTTCTCCGAGGCATACATATATCCACTAGTACCTGGTCTTGTTAGTCTTGATCTGGGGCTACCCCGGGCGAATGAATAGCGCCAGACGATAAAGAAGGGCGCGCATCCTTCGCCATCAAACACCTATCGCATCAGAGCCAGCATGCAGGGGCGCCCAAAGCACTGAAGACGAGCATACGGTGCTCATCGCTGCGATGCACGCCCGGTTTGAAAGACTTTAAGAGCAGGTTAGATGGACGTCGATTCCTACCACCGCGGTCCTCAACAAGCTCCTGTGAGCGCCTCATGCTCGCCTGACTCCATACATCTAACAACATCCATAATCAGCGACCAAACCATGCGTCTCTTCTTGAAACACGTCACTCTGCTCCTTGTATGTGTGGCGGCTGCAGTCGCCAAGCCTCTCGGACACGGACACCCGCAGAACGTAGGCCTCGCCGCACACGCTCGAGCTCTCGATGCGGCATCCAGCATCACCCCAGCGCTCAGGAGCGCGCTGGAAGCCCGCCAGCGGCCCGAGTGCAACATTCTCTGCCAGACCGACGCCGACTGCGCGTCGAACAATTGCGGGATATGTAACGTTCCCGTGCAAGGGGTCGGCAAGGTGAGATCACCGCTCACCTCTCATTCCCCTTCGTTCTCGCGTCGAGAATCCTTTGGGGTACTGCTGAGAAAATGTGCTGACCGTTCTACGACTTGCAGCTGTGCACCGGGCATGACTTTCCTCGCAAGTAGACGCACACGGCGAGCGGAGGGCGTTTCGGGGAGAATGGGCTTGATCAAATTTACGAGCTGTATATTAGACTCGAGGAGTTCAGTGTTCCAATTCAAGAACGCACTTGACGAGCACCAGGGTTGCACAACGTGGTCAACGGAGTCAAAGAGTAGAACAGCCCGTACCCGGCCCGCCCAAACCGGCCGCGCGCCGTGCGTATCCATAGCCGCCCGAGTTTGCCGCCACAGCGCCGTTGTGGCGTCGACCACCGACGTCGATCACGACGAGCTGCACAGTATTGCGTAGCTCCAATCGACCAGGTTGACTTCACAATTCACTGAGATGGCGCAATCCCGGGGGACGTTTGCGAAAGATGACGGGACGGAACATCCGGGTGGCGGGGGCATCCTCGGCGGAATCAAGTTCGTCCTCCGACCTGCCTTCTTCACAGTCAGCAGTCAGCCTCCACAGCTCGCCAGACCACGGTCAGCCTCCGTAGGCACGGTAAGCACGCGAGCGTATGTCGCCAGACGGCGCAGGCTAGATTGCAAGGAGGCTGACCGGAAAGGCGCGGCGGAGACTCGGAGTGCGAAATGCGGAGGGCGAGTACAAAAGCTCGGGCGCACCTCGCGATAACGCATCTCACCCTCCTCCGCTCCTTCACCATCTCTGACGTCCATATTCACCCGACTCCTTCCACCTGCCTGACAGACCTCAAGACCGCTGCTACCTGCGCCAACGACGACTCGTCGCCCGTTTCGGCGCTCGAGGCTGACCGATGGACATGCCCGCCACCGTCGTCGCGGGTGGCGCAGGTGCACTACAGGGCGATCGGTGAGTACGTACTATATTGACCCTTTGTGCTGACCATAGACCAAGCCTCCGACGCACCCGCTATCCATATCGAACACATCGCCACCGACGCCACATCGCGGGGCCACATCGGCGCTTCCGACCACCACTGTGCCGCGCGCCGCCAAAGCTCAGCCGCGTGTGTGACCACTCCCGTCATTAAGTTGGGATGTGATGGGACCTATCGACATCCGGGTAACCTCCCGCTGGATGTGGTCGAGGATCCCGACAACGGGGATGCCTCGCCACCGGGACGAAGATCGGGGTGGCGTAGATCGCGGTGACCTGAAGATGCGTCGTCGTCAGCGCCAGGCCTTCACGCAAGCTCGATGTTGTCACGTACCGTCGTACATCTGCATGGCAAGACCGCGCCTCGAGGTCATCCCCAAACTTTGCGCCGGGCAACTCACCGACGCTACGCAAACAATGAAGGCACGCATATTAGGGCTATCGGTCTCTGAAGATCGACACTCTTGTGGTTTTCGGCACCATGACTGGGCTACGGGCTGAGACGACATCCATTGGGAGCACCTTAAGGCGGGCGCGGGCTGAAGATCTCCGACGCTGAATTCGACGAGAGTGGCAAGCCTCCTAGTGCGAAACAAGGAAAAATACTGCGCAGGAGGCGACGAAGACACTCCAGGTGGACCAGACCACGCGGCAGGCTGCTGAAGAGACCGTCGCTCTATCAGCAGAAGTGGACAAAGACATGTTGATAGCCACGATCGTCAAAGACGAGGAAGACTCACCACAAACGGCATAGGCCTGAACGGAGACGGGAGAGCGCCCTATGGGGATGAATAAGGCGTATGGGTATGCGAGAACCACGGAACCACGGAACCACAGGGCAGGCACACGGGACTCAGGCATGCCGGAAGCGACAAAAGTCATATCAAAGGAATATTCCCAGACTACCCATTGAGTGAGGATGGGACACGTGGATGGGAAAAGGTAACAAGACGATCCATGCCCACCGGACGCCGGAGGTTGGTATGAAGTGAAGCCCACCAGGGGCACGGTGGGCTAGAAGACACCGGCAACAAATCAGCCGCATACGTCGAACATTTTGACTCGGGGACATACCTCAATTTCATATAGTGGTTCGCGCGCGATCGGTGCTCTACAGTGTTAATCGACCGCTGGGAGACCCATTCGATTGAGAAGGATCGGCGGAAGAGCTTCGAACTTTACAGGAGTAGGTCAATCCGCGAGAACGAGCAAATTTTTGGCCGTAATTGTGATAACGAACCATACCCAGCGACGGAGCAAGTATACAGCGCAGGCGGCTCGAACAAACCTTCTGGGTAGCGGACGACCCGCGCATGCAGCCCAACATGGAACGACGAGTCGACCGTCCACTGCAAAAACATACAAGTGCTGAACGTTACGTACCAAGGGATGTGCAGTTAATTCCTGGCACTGAAGGGATACAGCACATTCGGAAAGCAGAGCTGACAGGGCACATGCAGGTGCTATATGCGACCGACACAAACCATACCATCAGTGGGCGGTTCATCTGCGAGCCATTGATGGACGATATCAACGCTACGCCTACCGGAGAAGGCCACCCTACGAGACGACTAGTAGTGTGTCCACAAAATGAGTTGCTAACTGCACGGAACCCAATAGAGGCCCAAAAGCAGTCACCACGGTGGACAAACAAGAGAACTTATGTCTACCCTTGATCCCAGACCGACATAGGGTGCGAGAGTGTTGGCGTTTATCGACCAGGAGGGGAAGATGTAGAGGGGTAAGCCACGTTGTTTCGCTGGTCCCAGACTACATGGAGCAGCACGAGTCGAGAAGGAGAGCGCGTCCCCCCAAGCGGTGAGTGACCTGGAGTTCCGCGTGCCGATGTCCTTTAGCGCCGGACCCGTAGAGTCGGGGCAGATCGGAGCCGTTCCGAAGCCCTAACCCGAGTGTCCGACCTTACTCACCGCCTCCGCGAATGTGCGTCTGGACACGACGGTAAACCTTGGAGTCTGTTTCCAGACAAGCAACATGTATCCTCCACCAGGTCTGCAGGCATATCAACAGCCGGGTCCAATTATTTCCGATCCCAGGAGCCAGAGCCTCGCATCGAATATCGTTGCTATACCAAGAACTGGAGAGTAACTGTGTAGATTCCCTTGCATCAAAGAGTCAGTTACGCTCGAAGCTTGCTCTATCGGCCGTAACGCATACCCAGGACTACGTCAGATCTACACTGTTTGTTTGGAGCGACGCCATTGATGCGCAGAGCTGATGTCGCTCAAGTGAGGTACGGCCGTCGATACGTTGTCTTTCGTTTACTCTGCATAGTAGACATTGGAGGAGGTAGGTGCATAATACGCCCCAAACAATCGCGGAAGGCTGTCCGATAGGGAACGGGCCACCGGTGCGCAGCGGACAAGCGTCCGTCAGGTATGGCACATGCAACGCCGTCAACAGGGACATAGAAAAACAACGTCAGCACCTGTCGCCGCACGTCTACCGGTGCATATAAGTATTCCGCTAGTCGACGGCATCAAGATCGCTTCCCAGCACGATCTACCACACCCAACCTCTCCTGCCATTGACGTTAGCACTACTCTCGATGCTCGTCATCTTCAGGGCACTCACCGGGCATGCCTTCCCTCCAATTCAAGACTACAGACGATGCGATCCTGCTCATTTGTTCAGCTCGCTTTTGTTGCCGCCTGTATCGCAACCACCGTAACCGCCGTAGCCAGGCCGTTCGCTCTTGGCTCGGACGTGGCCAACATCTGCAACCATCCGTGCGGTAGCGACGCAAACTGCGTGACTTGCCCAGGCACTACATGCAAAGTGCTCATCTTCGATGGAGGGGTGACCAAGGTGAGCACGCGAGGGTGACTGAGGATGGAGGGGCGGAGAAACTCACACTGGTTTGCACTCACGACAGCGTTGTTCCTAAGCTGCGTCGTGTTGGCCTTAGAACACGACCGTCCCACGATGACGCGGGCGCTAGTGTATGATATTCCTTCGTAGCCGCAGTACAACAGTGCAAGCGAAGGTGTGCCCATACGGACAAGTATCTATGCATTCGTGAGATCTCTCCTGCACTCAGTTCCACAAACATCGATCCGTTCAAAGCGCTAAGGGCATCTCCGCAAACGTTCGGTACAGTATATGTGTCAGCTTTGGACAGGCTTTCAAGAGCTACTAGGGCAGAAGAGACAACGGACTCGACGTTTCGGCACAAGGGTACACAGTCGTATGAAGGGTATGAGGGCTACATTGACGGCAAACAACCTATCCTCGGCGGTGATAACGCACGCCACTAGACGGGGCCAACATGACGTTGTGGCGGCTTCCTGGACATCTCCGTGAGTACCGGTGCAAGACGACGGCATAAAAAGAGCGTCTCAATAGGCTGTCGAGGGGTGACTGTCATCTTAGGACGTCTTTCGACGGCACACGAACAGGAGCGCTGTTCGGTTGGCTATGCCAGACGGCCACGAGGTACGAGCCTGAGGGTAGGGAGCGTACTAATGCAGCTATGAGCCCTGGGTGCTGTCAGTGACTTGCATGCCCCGATGTTTGCCCTTGGACGAACGCGACGACTCTCGGTCTTCTAGCGCGGCATTGTACAACGTGAAGGCTTGGCAGGGAAAATAAGTGAATGCATCGGACCGTACATGTACAGATGAGCTATACATACCAACGCGTCCTCTCCGCGTCCAGCAGGAACCCATTGATCCCTACCCCCTGCCACGCACGAGCGGTCCCAACCACCTCGACGCACTCGCAAACTAACCCCCTTCCCCTATCCCATAACCACACTATGCGTCTCTCGGCACTTGCCATCAACATCCTCTACGCCGGCACAGTCGCCGCCGGTGTAACTCTCACCACGCATGGCCTCCACGCCACCAACGACCTCGCCGGCGAAGGCTCTCGCAAGAACGCCCCCTCCGTCGAGCTCGCTCGACCGCTCCCGATATGCGGCAGATGCGGCAGCGATGAGGAGTGCATCAGGCAGGAATGCGGCTTGTGCAACAACCCCATCCGCGGCCTCGGAATGGTGAGCTGCTCCGTAGTAGGGCCAGCAGGCGGCGGATCGCGCAGCATTCGATAGCGTCTGACGAGCTTTGTATTTCGCAGTTCTGCTCTGGTCCGGGGACGTGAACACTCATCGAATGGCCTCGTACTACCCGCCGCATAGCTGAGGGGTCTATCGGATGTTAGGCAACTTGGTACCGCGCTGGGGATACTGTATGAAAGCGGGTTGGACGAGATCCTGGTGGAGGGTAGTACGGACGCGAGGAACGGGAAGAGAAGCTCGATGTTTGTCTACGAGGTTCTGGCCGGTATGATTCATGGGGCTCAGTCCGAACTGCCGCAAGCACTTGTGCGTCTGCTATGCATATGCATCTCTTGGGCGTTGGAAGGGCTCCGATCGCAGGCACGTTCGTCACTTCTCAGAGGTTGCTTGGACTGCAGGCACCCAGACGAGGCGGGGCCATAGCACGTTGTCTTCGTACGTACTAACGTCCCCAACGACCTTGGGGGCGCGGCCGCGGACGCCCAACGTTCAGAGCGAGCGATATCCCTACTGGGAACGGGGTCTCAGCACTCCTGTCGACGGCCATAGCCAGAGACGCTCCGTAGACGCTTCAACACTCGCTGCCGTCGGCGGACTCGTCATGCGAGCAGTTCCCATGACCATCTGGGCGCGTTCCTCCCGGGAAGGGGTGTGCGCGGTTGTCCTCCGGTCGGTTGGGAGTCGACACCCCATAACGGTTTCGTGTGTTGAGAGGAATCGAGAGCTGAATTCACGAGGCGTTGTAGCTATCGTCCAATTTCTCTGAGGGTGGTGCTCGACTCGAAGAGTAAGGTCCTAACCCATTAGTGTAGAGAGCGCAAAGAGCAACGACTCTTCAATTTCTCACAACTGCGACGTTCTCCGGTGGTCGCCTCCCTCCTGTCACCTCGATGACGATGACGCATAGTATTCGTCCAGCTCATGACTGACCAGGAATGCGGCGCGATGTGGTGCGGGACGCACGGGGTTATCGTGACCTGGCTTGCAATGGTGAGTATTCCGCGCGGCACGTCGCCTCCAGGCCGAAAAATGGAAGGCTGAACTCTGTCGATTTCGCATCGTGACGGCGTTGGAACCGCCTCGCAGACTTGTGAGCTGCGGAGATCATCACATATGGCGGTAGGAAGGGCGGGTAGCAGAGCCGCTTGCGCCAGGAATCCGTCCACGGTAAACTGGTGTCACGCGATGCCGCATAGAGAATCTGGATGCGAACCGTGCTCGTACGATGGTCAGAATCCTGGCAACCGGACAACGTGCGTGCGCCAAGTCACGTTCAGAAGACGCACCAGTTCCAGGATGTGTCCCATATGGTTTGGGGTCATGAACGAACCAGTCAAGTCCGAGAAGAGGGGGCGAGCAGTCCAAGTACCTGTTACTCGACCAGTGGTCAGACGGCACATCCAGGCTAACGGCAGCAGAGCGTCATGCATCCTACCTTCGACGGCCTTTACAGGCAGAGGTAGAGGGCGACGCGACCGTCGCATGGGTCTTGACAAAATGATGCCTGCGCTTCTATACGGTGCCTCGACAAACGTGTTCTTGACGCACCTCGTAAAGAGAGACGGGCTTCGAGGCGAGATAACCAGCGTTGACTTGTAGTTTCCGACAGCAACGTTCGTATAATCTGCAGACGAAATCGCCAGCGCTGCGACTCGTACGCATGCCACCTGTTCGTCGCAGGGCAAGCCTTCCGTGCTCGGTACTCCCCCGCGGTAATACACGGACCTGAGCCGGGCGTGCAATGGGAACGTGCGCCGTGACTGCTCTGACTCGGAGCCGCTGGACTGGAAGGAGGCCACGGACGAGCTGCAGGTCGCCCGGCTTGTACGACGAGCCCTCATTCTTGATGTCATTTGAGCGACTGAGAGGAGGATCCTGGGATGGCGCCGTACTTGCGACGGGTATAAAGCCTGCAGCGAGTCGAGCAGTGAACGTCAGAGAGCAGGTAAACCTAAGAAGCAGTGCATTAAGAGATTAACGTAAGCCAAAGCTCACCGTAGCCCACATCCGTGCCGCTCACTCACACGTCACTTCAGCCTTCGAGCAAAGCCACGATGCGTTTCTTCATCCTCGCCATTGCCTTCGTCCACGCCGCCATCTCCGTCGCGGCCAACCCCGCCCCCGCCTCCGCGCTTGGCGACGTCAGCGACGCCCCCGATAGCTTGCTGTGCCCTCGTGTGTGCTTCGCAGACAAGGACTGCCACGTCCCGGGCTGTGCCGGGCCCTGCTTCATAGATCCCGGTGCACACTTCGGGGTGAGAATCTCTACGCGGACAGCGACCGAGCGTGAGCTGACTGCGTATCTTCTAACAGACATGCGCTGCGCGCAGCGCTCAGCAGGACGCCTGAAGCGACGGTCACTACGGTGCGAAGTCTATGGGGGATAGGCGGATTAGGTCATGAACGTAGTCGTGGAGAATGAATGAATTGTTACCGTCCATCGCAACCCGTGTAGTGACGATGAATGATCAACGAGTCTGTTGTACGCTATTCCCTCGACGTCCCGGAGGTTACGTCGACGATCCACGATCTGTTATCTTCCCGTAGATCTTCCAATGCGGGTCCTCTCCGTGTTTCATGCCCCAGCGCACATCGGATGAAGGCCTGTCGCGCTCACCCTGGCGTTATTGCCGATGTGCCACATTCAACAAGCGTCAAAAGCGTATGTTCTAGCAATTCCTTGAGCATACCATTAAGCGCAAAGAAGGATCAGATCGGGGTCACTGGATGGGCTGAGGGTCTGCGCAGCGTGCCCCAAGCGCTTGCGATCCAGCGACGTGCCACCCAAGGGTCTGGTCATAGACCAAAGACGCTGTGACGGTTCCGATCGGCGACAGCATAGCGTCAGTGCTCAACGAGAAAACTCACTTTGGTATGCGAAGTGTCTCTTCAGGCTGTCGTCAGCGGCTAGGGGTGCGCCATCGACACGCATCGTAGACTGTTCACTCGGTGAGAGACCTCTATTGACCGGGTCGCGCGACGGGGACGGAGTCGGCCTCGAATCCTGTGTGATTAAGGTGCGTAAGCATGGCGGTTCCGGACACAGGGGCCCTTGGGGACGGTATAAAACTGCAAGACCTCTGGTGAGTCCGACCCCGACAGCAAGCAAACGTGAACTGTTGTACTGGATCTAGGTGAGCCACTCACATTGAACATCCTCCTCGGCTACTCACCATACACACGAACATCCCTATACAGTTATATACAAGCAATGCGCTTCTTCATCCTCGCTGTCGCATTCATCCACGTTGGCATCGCCGCCGTCGCGGCCAACCCCGCCTTTCGTGAGCGATATTGCGCTACTTCATCGGCTCTCGGTTACTTAACAACCGCACCTTGATCTTAAGCTCGCCTTTCCGAACCGCAAACTTGTTCTGTGAGGTGCCTCGAAGACAAGGATTGCCGGAACGCTGGCCCTGAATGCGGTGAATTCAAGTGCGTGGTCGCGACGGGGACGATCAAGGTAAGCCTTTCTTTGGTGCATCAGAGTGCGGTTTGTAAGGCATACACTTACGACGTACAACGCCGACAGGGATGCATGCTGGTCTATGATGCAGAGGATGTTAACAACTAAGGCGCTTGAATGCGAGCGGGCCGGGAGAGTTGAAATGAGAAGACGTAGCATTTATCAATCGATTCTTGAGAGGACGACGCTTACCGAGCCCCGAGCGCGATATTGATGTGACCACGGTGTGTACTTATACTTGAAATTCAACCGGACTTGGTCTATAGAAAGCCTGCCTCGCAGAAAAGGAATCCGAGTCGGCACGATTGACGAAGGGGTTGAGAAACTTGAGAATCGTGTTCGGGGTATTTTTGGTAATAGTGTATAGAGCATGGCATCATCACACGCCTGACTGAGCAAAAACAGTTGGAATGGGAGATTGTGAGAGAAAAGTAACGATATGCGAAGAGCTTGAGAACTAGGGAACGAGAGCGGTTGATGTTGTTTACGGCTCTTTGCACTCGCTCATAATGCGGTGGCTGTGATTTCATGGTTACCGACGACGACCATCTACCCCCCCCCCCCCCCCCCCCCCCCCCGCCGCAGCCATCCGGCAACGCAGATCCCCGTATGTCCGTCAGAAGTGCATAGCCATATGTTGGCCGACACGGGAGTTGAGTCGTGTCGGTCGTTGCCGGCGTATGGAGTGCTCCCGGATGCGAACCTGTGCGGCCCATGTCGATAGTCTCCCCCTACACACATGCTCAAGACGACAGCTCATCACAGCTCGTCGCTCGCTCTCTTCTCTACTCCGTCGTCCCCATGATAGTGCTGGGTGGATCCATGCGACCCCGTCAGCCCAGGTTGGCGTCGACGACCGCCAGTGGTAGGTTGTCTGTTGGGACATGGTCGGCCATGGATGGGCACCGTCATGCCATCTACCGGACCACGGACGAACGTGAATGCATGTGCCGACACCACCGACGACCATCGGTTCCTCCGTACGGACTGCGTCGTCTTGAGTTGGCATGCGTAACGTATGTTCCTGACACAGCTCGCCCCAAGGGTATAACTTGAACACTTTGCTGCTCGAGGCCCTCGCAACACACCGATTCGCACACCCCTGCACCACCTTTCTTCCATTATATCCTCACATAACCGCCCGATATGACTTCAACAGATCAGGCCGCTACGGTTATTGAGGCCTTAATTGAAGAGCAGGAATACGAGTACGTCTCGCTACTCCTTCTTCACACTGTCCAAAAAGGTGACGATATATGATCTAGTTTGGTACAAAGCTATTGCATAACGAGCACTGTCGGTACGAGCCTCTCTTGACAGTCGTCGATGACAACCCATTCCTGAAACTATACGTGATGCGAATACGGTCATCGATCCTCAGTGCTGCTCGCATACCATCATCTCACAACTGTCGACCTCGAAGTGGAGTATTTCTGGAAGAGGGTGTGTACACAAGGGCGGAAGGGCGCAACGTGGGCCTGGGCGCTGTTTCTTGCCAACCGTTACCTTTCGCTCGTCAACTACATATATCAAGCTCCCTGGTGGCCTGTGAGCAGCGATATCACGGTAAGCACATCATGAAGGCCACCGAATATTCCCACATCTCAATCACTCATCCTGGTTTCTTCATCATAGGGGTACGTTTTGTCCCGGTACAGGTCCGCCTCGGAATAATGGCTATGTCGTACTTATTATGCAAAACCGTATTTACAGATGCACCGCAGCGGTGATATCTCGATATCTCATGGAATACTCGCAATATGTGCTTTGGGGAGGTGCGCCCCATTCTTCTCCAATCCTCAATCATTCCTTGTTGACATCGACATTCCAGCCATTTCCTGCGGCCGAGTACATATGCTCCGTAGAAACTGGGTTCTCTCTCTATTTGTCCTCGCCCTGGCCTTCACACCGGTTGTTTGTGATGTCGTGAGTCGCATATACCAGTACAATTTCTGTTGACGACGTTGACGAGGGATCCGAATTTTATTTAGGCTGTGACTGCATATCTGCGCCCCGCAATCGACCCAATCGACGGATGTGTATTGTATGCGAATATCTCTTCCTCGGCATACAACATGTGAGTCGAATCTTCCCTCACCCCCGACGAAGCTCACACTAATCGATGACTTGTCATCCAGTCGTACGTTGCCTGGGTGTTGCGCTTCGCGGCATCCGTCCGTTAACATCTGACACGCAGTGGCCGTGCTTGGATATACTGGCTGGATAGCCTCGGAGATCATTGTCGTAGGTGTAACCCTGTCTGCAACTCGCTATCACAGAACGCTTCAAGGGGCCTTCGGGCACGAGAGGTTGTCGATATCCGCCGTCCTCTTTCGTGACGGTACGCTGCCCGATCCCTTTTCAACACTGACGCCCGGTAATTAACGCCCTCGCGCGATGCACTACAGGTTTGTTCTACTTTGCGTGAGTGAAGCGCAATCATAGACCCTGTTCAGCTCTAATCGCGCACGGCCCTGAGTGTAGGGTAATTGCGGTTCTGAACGTCGCCCAACTCGCGGTCAACGTAATTTCGGTGAGTAATAAGACATGGAACCGTGATTCAGACCCTAACCGTCACTTACGCTATACAGATGTCCCACTCCGGGGTAGGGATAGATCGCGCGGGCTCTATTCTCAGCTTCGTCACACCGTACGTCCTCCGCTCCTCGTCAAGTCTCGTATCTCCAAGTGTCCCATGTTAATCTCTTCACCCTCTCAAATTCATGGCAGGTTAACGTCGATACTGCTGACCCGACTGTTCTTCAACCTACAAGACACCGCCCATCCTCAATCATATTCGCTCGACACGACATCTCGTACTCAAGCCAACTTTCCGAATAGGGCAACGGATTTGGAGGCACGCTTCCGCCGCCCTGTGCATGACGAGGAGATCGGGCGCACAGAAAAATGTTCGACGCTTGATTCAGAGAGGGACGGCACGGCCTGTACATAGCTCACCGCATGCGTACTAGCTTCGGGATTCCCCCTTTGTTTCTAATAATCTACAGTAGCTACTGAAGCAGATTGAATAATACGCATGTTCCGCTATGCATCGTGTATCCGAATTACACCTCTGTCTGTTCAATGTTTTCCGTGTGTCTGGGTCCGCCGAGACATGTCACCATCGAGTCTCTTCCCTCTGCATCGAGTGGTGCGTGCGAACCTTCTTTCCATTGGCTTGCCTCAAAACACACATTGACCCCCGGAACCACGATATACTACGTTCTGAGTTGGGTCCAGTTTTGGTCGGTTGCGACACATCGTTCATGACCACCGCTGTTGGGGAGCTCGCGGCGCTGAGCCGGTACGCCGAGTACGCAGTGCGCCCGAGGCATCCGACGGTGCGCGCGGGCTCAGTCAGCGACAATCCCACTCATTGGCGGATCATCTGCGGAGATAGATTTGCCGTCGTGTTTTCACCTGGTATATTCATCTTCTTTTCACAGTGACGCAGAGGGCGAGGGCGAGGAGCGTCAGCGCAGCAAACCACCGACGGCCGCAAGGCTCGCGCGCGATCACGTGAGCGCGGTCGACCGCGTCGCGCGTCGTACACTCCCCTCCCACCGTCGCTCGTCATGTTTTTCCGAGATGTGTTGTAGGTACCCGCAATCCAGCAAAGTTTCCCCACAGACGCTCTCTCTCTCTCTCTCTCTCTCTCTCTCTCTCTCTCTCTCTCTCTCTCTCTCTCTCTCTCAATCGCGTATCTCCGCGGTCTCCACCTCAACTTGCTCTCACACCCTCAGCTTCTCCTTCCTCCGCTGCGCGCACCAACGGTCTCGCCCGCACCTTTGTCCTCGACTCGCACAAAAGACAGGACTACTATCACCGCGACCTCTTGATGGTGCAGCTTAACTCAATTACAGGGGCGCAAACGGCGTACAATAAAAATCAAACGACCTGCGGCGGCGCATGACAAATCTGAAGTGCGTCAAGACGCCCTCATGCTGCGGCACAGAGGATCACGCCAAAATACCTAAGGGCCGCAATGGTATGTACAAGTCCATGTTACGGCTTCTACTCGAATGAAAACGTAAAGATGACCCCTTCCCCCCTCTCGACCGCCCCAAAACTCTCCTCGGCAAAGTGTCTGCCATCCGCAGACCCGACGTTGTCTCGCCGTCATCGTCCTGCAGCTCGTGATCCTTCGGATTGATATCCGCTCGCGCGAACCCGAGCAGTTCGGGTCCCCTCCACGCTGCACTTCCCCAGCGTCTTGAACTTATTGAGGGCGGTAGTGGTGCCTCCGGGATAGGCAACCGCGGCGTGTTGTATGCCCACCAGGAACTCGGCGACCACGCCGTTCGTAGCAGGCCGAACTCCTAAGCTCGCTTCTGACCCAGACCATGGGCTCATCTATGCCGGGCATGAGGTGTCGGAGGTGCGCCGTGACCGCTTTTACTTCATCGAAGAAAGAAGGGCGGAGCTGTTGGCTTGGAAGGAGTCCACGGAGAAGCTACAAGTGGCCCGGATCGCAGGACGCGACCTCATGGGAAATGCCATCCGAGAAGGGAAGTAGATGTCCTTGCGATGTCGCTGTACCTTGAGATGGGTATAAAACCTGCAGCAACGTGAGGAGTGAACGTCAGTGAAGGGCAAGCAAAGCCAATTTGTATCAAGACACCCAAGTAAGCCAGAGCTCACCGTCGCCCACCGCCCCACTGATCACTCACGAGGAGTCACTTTGCCAGCCTCAAGCAAAACGACTATGCGTTTCCTCATCCTCGCCATCGCCTTCGCACACGCCGCCATAGCCTCCGTGGCCGCAAACTCTGCCTCCGCCTCTGCGTCCGCCGCGCTCAGCAACGCCGGTGACACCGCCCCCAGCGCGGGGTGCCCCCCCACGTGCCGCGTCGACAAGGATTGCCACGTTCCGGGATGCGCCGGGCGCTGTGTCCACCTCCCCTATTCGCATAGCAAGGCGAGTATTGTCCATAAGGAATTGAAGGTAGAGCGAACGTGGGCTGACACTTTCTATCTGGAGATAGAGTTGCACTGCACGCAGCGAGGACCTCGCCGAGGACGCCTGAAGGGACGACTCCATAACGCCGACCTCTCGAGCTACAACGAGGAGATTGTCGCAAGAACGGAGTTGAGATCCTGATCAGGGAGCGTGCCGTCTGTTGCAAATACTGTAGCTTGTTCAGCGGCAATGAATATCCAAGTCTGCCTTATGCTTTCCCACATACCGGAGGTCGCTTCGACGACCCGGAGTCCTCGTGTTCCCAAACCTCTTCCGATGATCCTCTCCGTCGTAAGTGTCTCAGCGCCAGCGCATACCGGTGAAACATTGTGACGTTCACCTAGGGTTTTCTCGCCGGTTTGGAGCTTTCAGGATGCGTCGAAGGCTCATGCGTGAGCGCTGTCCAGAATACGGGTCATGAACGCTAAGCGCGGAAGAGGATCAGATCGAGGTCACTGGGCGAGCTGGAGATTGGCGCGGCGTACCCGAAGCGCTCTCGACTCGGCGTCGCGCAACCCTAACGTCAATAAGAATCAAGCTCGGCGCGCTGTATACCACGGGCGTATAGCGGCGGTACTGCCGTACCGATTGTGATCTGCTTGCCAGGCGTCGGTTGAATGCTCGTACGCTTGTCTCTGAGGACACCAGCCTAGGAACGATCTGCACAAAGATTCCACATGCGTCCCCGGCGCCAGCTCAGAGACAAAGCACAGTGATTGATAGAGGACGCTGGAGCGGCTCCGATGGGCGACAGCGTAGCGTCAAATCGCATCTTGCTACTTGCTATGGTATGCGAGGTAACTGTTCAGGCTGTCATCAGCGGTTCAGCGTGCGTCCTCAACACGCATCGTAGAATGCTCACCCGGCGACAGATCTCTGCTGACCAGGTCGCGCGACGGGGACGGGCTCAACCGTGATTTCTGTGTGATTCGAGTGAGTAATCGTTATGATGATACCGGATACAGGGGATCATTTGGGACGGTATAAGACTGCGAGGATTCTGGTGAGTCGGGCTCAGACAGCAAAGAAGCTTGACCTGTCGATTTGAAGCGAGGTAAGCTACTTCCACTGAACCCGCTTCTCGATTGCTCACCACTTTTGCACAGATAGACACAAGCCATGCGGTTCTTCACCTTCGCTCTTGCATTCATTCAAGTGGGAATTGCCGCGGTCGCGGCCAACCCCACCTTTCGTGAGCGAAGTGGCACTTATTGTCGAACTTCCCCCGCCTCTCTTTGCTAACGACTATATCGTTCGCCTCAGCTCGCCTTTCCGGGCCTCAGACCTGTTCTGTGAGGTGCCTCGAAGACAAAGATTGCCGGAACGTTGGCCCGGAATGCGGTGAATTCAAGTGCGTGGTCGCGACTGGGACGATCAAGGTGGAGTCTTCACGGCTGCGTTCGCGCCCCTGTCCATCAATGGTGATATGCTGATGACGCCCAACGCGAATAGGGTTGCATGCTGGCAAACGCTGTTGGGAAGTGAAGCGATCCAATGCGAGTGGGCCAGGGAGAGCTAGAACGGGGAGACGCAATATTACATCGATCAATTTTTGGAATGACGACTGACCAGGGCGCTCACACGGAACCTATGTAACCGCAGTGTGTACTCAGGCTTCAAGCCTGACTTGATAGCCACATATGAGTTGAAGCACGCCACACGCAGAATATCGTACTATGCATCCCAGTCGGCACGATCCGGCAAGTCGACGGCGCGGCAAAGGGGCTTCAATGGATCTTAGCAGAATGTATGCATGGGAAATGGCGTATGATACGGCTTGGAAATGCACATATGCAGGCCCCAAAGGACGTCCTAGGCTGGGATGTGGTTCACGAGAGATTTACTAAGGGGAGAACTGAGACTTGCGAGGCATGAGCTGGAAGCTGATGTTTACGGCTGTTTGCACGACGTCTCGGTGGCTGTGAGGACCGCGGCCGCCGACGACGACCGACGCGACGACCATCTTTCTCCGCCGCAGAACTTCAACCAATCCCTTCTCTTGCTATGCACACATGGCGCATAACGCACAAGCCCTGGATGTGGCTATGAGAGTGACATATCCGACACCTCAAAACAACGCCTCTCAACTGGTGCAACGTACTGTATGTCGAACCTCAACGCGTAACCGTTGGTTGTCCTGGGCGTGCCCTGGAGAATGGTTGTACGTATGACTAAATGTCAACAATGTTTTCTCAACGGGCGTGGTTTCTTGTGATCTGCATGATTACTCTATGGGATTGACAGGTCTCACGCGCTTCGCGCTTGAGCGCCGCGCGCCGTCAAAGAAGATCTCACACTCACTGACATCTCGACGTTGTATGTTGCCATCTCACATCCATGTTCACAGTCGTTTACATCGCGTTACTACTTCATCGTATTGAGGTGGCCCTCGTTTGTGGTAACTCACACTCTAGACCCTCATATGCATAGCCAGGGGACGGTGTCAAGTCGGAACTCATCGATGTCACCGCCCATGTCTCCAATTTCCCGAGCGCTGGTATGTATATGTTCAATCTTACTCTCCTACCACAGAGTGTCTGGGACACTAAAAGTATCCGGAGTCGCAGCTTCTATAGATCTTCCTGTTCGTCAGTGAAGGATGCATGGCCTCATGTTGGCCGACACGGGAACTGAGATGCGCCGAATGTTGCCGGCATGCGGTGTGCTTCCAGAAGCAAGCCCGTGCGGTCCTCTGTCTATATTCTCAACCTACGCATGTGCTAAACACAACTCGGGACAGTTCGTCACTCCCTCCGGCATCCGCTCTGTCGTGCACACGCCAGCCCCGCCGCGAACCATGCAACCCCGTCAGCCCGTGCTCAAGCCGACGCCCGCCGGTGGTGGGCGGTCTGTTCAAGCCGGGCGGCCATCGGTGCGCACCGTCTGCCACGTCCATCGGACCATGGTCGAAGATGGATGCAAGTGCGAATCCGAACGACCATCGCTTCCTCCGTATGCACTCCACTTCTGTCAAAGTGTTCTAATCTGGCACCCTGCACGAGGGATTATTGACGCTGCGCGCCACCACAGTATAATGCTACGCTCTTGCGCGTTGTCGGCCTCCACAGAGGGCCGCATACCCCTCCGACCCCGAACTATCCTTCGACGACCTTTCTCTCCCCTCTATCCCTTTTAATTCGCCCCTCGCATAGTCTCGCGAGATGAATTCTACAGATCAAACCGCTGCGGTTATCGCGGCTTTCATCGAAGAAGAAGACTTCGTGTACGTTTCCCTTCCCCTTCTGCGCAGTCTCACATAGAGTAACGACGTATTATTCAGTGTGGTAGAGAATTACAGCATAGTCAGCGTTGTTGGTGCGGGACTCTCTTGATGACCTTCGATGTCAACCTATCACTGGAGCCATACCTGTTAGTACTCCTTGCGTACCATCACCTCACAACTATGGACTCCGAAGTGAAATACTTCTGGAGGAGGGCGCAGACGCAAGGGAGGAAGGGCATAACGTGGACATGGGCGCTGTTCCTCGCCAACCGATACCTCTCGCTCATCAACTACATATACCAGGCTCCCTGGTGGCCTGTGACCCACGATATCACGGTAAGCACTATACGGAGGCCACCGAATATCTCGACATTTCAACCACTCATCCTGGTCTCCTCATCGTAGGGGTACGTTTTGTCCCGGTGCCAGTCCGCCTCGAAATAACGGCGATGTCGTACTTATCATACCAAACCGTACTAACAGATGCGCCGCGACGGTAATATCTCAATATCTCATGGAATACTCGCAATATGCGCTGTGGGGAGGTGCGCCCCATTCCTCTCCAGCCTCGCCAGTCCCTTATTCCTCCCTTGTTGACATCGGCATACCAGCCATTTCCTGCGGCCGTGTACACATGCTCCGCCGAAACTGGATCCTCTCTTTGTTCGTACTCGTTCTCGGTTTGACACCCATCGCCAGCAATATAGTGAGTCGCATCTCCCCGTATATTTCCCTTGGGCGGCGTTGACGAGAGTGTTGTATTCTGAATACTTAGGCTCTAGCTACCTATTATCGTCCTGTGATCGTCCCGCCCGATGGTTGTATGTTGTCTATCAACATTCCTTTCCACGTATACCAAGCGTAAGTCTAACCATCCCTTATCCCTGACGAAGCTCACACTAACTGAATAAATTTCATCCAGTTGTACGTTGCCCAGGTGTTGCACTTCGCCGCGATAAACCGCTAACTTCTGACACGCAGTGGACGTGATTGCATACACTGGCTGGATACTCTCGGAATTGATCGTCGTCGCCGTCACCCTGTCCGCAACATGGCATCACAGAGCGCTCCAAGTCGCTTTCGGGCGTAGAGGGCTGCTGTCTATTTCCGCTGTCCTCTTCCGTGACGGTACGTCATTCGGTCTCGCGAACCTGCTCACTTCCACGATGTCTGATGTCTGACGGGTCGGTGTGATACGCCACAGGTCTGTTCTACTTCGTGTGAGTGTCGCGCGACAGATAACCTTTCATCCTTTTAGTAATCGTGCACTTTCCTGGATGTGTAGAGTCATCGCGGCGCTGAACCTCACCCAGCTCACCGTGGGCCTACTCTCCGTGAGTAACACGCCATCTACCCGTCTAACAAACAATGAATCCGCTCCTCGCTCGTTCCCGGCAGCTGTTCCACCCCGCGGCAGGGATCGACCACGCGACCAGCTTCCTCGCTTTCGTCCCTCCGTACGTATACCTGTTCCCCTCCCCACCACTCGCACCGCGTTCTCACTCCACCTATCCTCCCGTATGCGACAGGCTGACATCGATACTGCTCACCCGGCTATTCTTCAACCTCCAAGAGACCGCCCACCCCCACACGCACTCGCACGACGCGGGCTCGTCCGCGACCCAAAACAACTTCCAGATAGCAACGGCGGACTTGGAAGTGCGCTTCGGCGACGTCGGGCTTGACGAGGAGAGCGGGCGCGTCGCCGCGAGTTCAAGTTCCGAGTCGACGCTTAACTCAGAGGCTCGGGGACGGCACGGCGTGTAGCGCATCGCACGCGTGCTAGCTTCGAGAACGTTGTGCTCTTCGGACTGTACATATTGTATGTAATTATATAGCTACTGTTCTACCTTGTACAAAATGCGAGTGCCGGTGTCAATGTGCATCGTGCAACCGCGGCACGCTTCCGTTGATCCACTCGTAGCAATATACCTTCCCTCCGGCACTGCCAATGTCATACGGTCCACTACAGCAATGATTAGTCTGTGCTACCTTGATGTGGCTTGTTCGATGCACGCGATCCGCCTCAGACAATGCTAAACTAAACTGAGATCCACAACGCCGGACCGCGCGGTAAGTGGGCATCAATTCCGGTCTATGTCAGTTAAGCAGAGCATCGTACCATGGGAACTGCCTGTCAAGCAGGAATAATCGGCATACGGCCGAGGTTGGGCGCCGCACGGCAGGCATGCTGATGTACATACGCCCATACGCGTTCGCGCTGCGGAACGAGACAGAATCGCACTGCTCTCCGCAGAGATACACGTGGAATACAATCATATGTACATGACACACATCCATTATATCGTTCCTATTCCCGATTCACAGTCGTTTACATGGCGTTATTACATGGCGTTATTGCCACATTGTATTGCGGCTGTCGTTTGGGGTATTTCAAGGTACCTCAAGGTGTACCAAGCTCTACACCCTCATACGCAGAGCCAGGGGACGGTGTCAAGTCCGAACTCATCGATGTCACCGCCCATGTCTCCAGTTTCCCGAGCGCTGATATGTATCTTTTCAAACTCAATCTCCTACCACAGAGTGTCCGGGACACCTAAGGTATCTGAAATCACAGCTTCTACAGATCTTCCTGTATGGCAGTGAGTAATGCATGGCCTCATGTTGGCCGACACGGGAACTGAGCTGCGCCGATCGTTGCCGGCGGCGTACGGTGCGCTTCCAGAAGCAAGCCCGTGCGGTCCTCCGTCTATATCATACGCCCACGCACGTGTTCAAGACAACTCGGGACATTTCTTCACTCACTTTCGCATCCTCTCCATCGTGCACATGCCCGCTGCTGGTAGGACCGTGCTACACCGTCAGCCCGTGCTCACATCGACAATCCCCCAGTGGTGGGCGGTTTTTTCGACCCGGTCGATCATTGGGGAACTGCGTTGTCGGCCGCGTCTATGGCACGACGGTCAAAGATGGATGCAAGTCCCAGCCCCAACGACCATCGCTTCCCCCATATGGACGCCATCCCTGGTTTTGTGTGACAATCTAGCGCTCTCCGCAAGGGAACATTGACGTGTCCGGACGAGGCGATATAATACTACGCTCCTCCGCGTCGTTGGTCACCGCATATGGCTGCATATCCCTTCCAAGCCCTCGACCATCCTTTGCTTATCTACCCCCTCCCATTTTCCCCTCGCAGTCTCGCAATATGAACTCGACAGATCAAGCCGTTGCGGACATCGCTGCCCTCATCGCAGAACAGGATAATGAGTACGTCTCCGTGCCTCTTTTCCTCACACTCCTACTAGAGAGTAACAATACGTCTTCTAGTGTGATACAGAGTTACTGCATAGTTAGCGCTGTTGGTACGGACCTCCCCGTAGCCGTCGATGTCAACCCTTCATAGAAAACCATTTGTACCAGTACTCCTCGTGTACCACCATCTCGCAACTATCGACTCTGAAGTGCAGTACTTTTGGAAGAGAGCGTGGACGCAAGGAAGGAAAGGCGTAACGTGGACATGGGCTCTGTTCCTCGCCAATCGCTACCTCTCGCTAGTCGTCTACATATACCAGGCTCCTTGGTGGCCTGTGAGCGATGAAATCACGGTAAGCACATAGTCGAGGCTGCCAAACTTTTATCACTCAACCCGGTTCCTGCATCGCAGGGGTACGTTACATGCCAATGCCTGTTCCCTCGGAATAACTGCAGGGCCAGACTCATTACGATTACAGGTGCACCGCGGCGGTAATCTCTCAGTATATCATGGAATTCTCGGAATATGCGCTATGGGGAGGTGCGTCCTATTCTTCTTCGTCCTCTCAGGCTCTCTTCCTCACCCTATGTTGGCATTTGCCTGTCAGCTATTTCCTGCGGTAGAGTACACATGATACGCAGAAATTGGGTCCTCTCTCTTATAGTGCTCGTCCTTGGTTGCGCACCCGTCGTCTCGGATGTCGTGAGTCACATCTACGCGTAAACCTACATACCTTAGATAGCGTTGATGAGGGTGCCATACCTCAAACACTTAGGTTCTAGCTGCCTATTTCCGTCCTGTCATTATCCCTGTCGAGGGATGTGTATTGTCCACGAACATTCCTTTCCAAGTATACGAAATGTGAGTAGAACCAACCTTTACCCTGACGGAGCTTACACTGACTGAGAAGTCTCTTTCGTCCAGTCGTACGTTGGCCGGGCGTTGCGTTTCGCTGCAAAAAACTGTTAACTTTCGACACGCAGTGGACGTGATTGGATACACTGGCTGGATAATCTCGGAGCTGATCGTCGTCGGCGTCACCCTTTCCGCAACTTGGCATCACAGGGCGCTTCAGGTCGCTTTCGGGCGTAGGAGGCTGTCTCTTTCCGCAGTCCTCTTCCGTGATGGTGCGTCGTGCGGTATCACGACTCCGCTTATTCCCTCGATGTCTGACGGGCCCGTGTGGGACGCCACAGGCTTGTTCTTCTTCACGTAAGTGTAGCAGGCAAACAGCCTCGCCTTTCCTCTGATCGGTCAGGTCCACGGACGCAGAGTCATCGTGCTGCTCAACTTGGCACAACTCACCGTCAACCTGATCTCCGTTAGTGGCCTGCCCGTCCGAGTTTTGTTTTCCTCGCTCATCTCCGGCAGACGTTCCACCCCGGGCTAGGGATCTATCAGGCCAGCTCCATTCTCACCTTCGTCACCCCGTACGTATACCGATCCAATACCCCGCCACTCGCACCCCATTCTGAATCGACCCCGTCGTCCCCTATGTGGCAGGCTGACATCTATACTCCTTACCCGGTTGTTCTTCAACTTGCAAGAGACCGTCCGGCCCCACACCAACACGCTCGAGGCGGCCTCGTCCGTCACACAAACCTTCCAGATAGCAACCGCAGACTTGGAGGTGCGCTTCCGAGGCGTGGGGCCGGACGAGGAGATGGGGCGCGTCGCGACACGCTCGACGCTCGGTCCAGACCAGACGTGCGGAACGACATGTAGCGCACCACACGCGTGCTAGCTTCGAGGACGCTGCGCTTCTTTGCCGGTATGATCTGGGTACGAATGCATCAGTAGCTTGCACGCTGTGCGCGCGTCCGTGTGCATCGCGCTGGCACCCCCGGCAGGCTTCCTTCTGTCCAGGCGCAGCACTGCGGATGCGACATCCCCCGCCTCACTGCCGCGGTGTAGCCCGTTAGGACTCCGAGAGAGATGTGCATACGCAATTGGCCTGAATATACAGTGCTAACCTGATTGAACGGCGCCGTACCACGCGGTAGCACATTCGACATCACTCCCGGTCTACAATATCGGCACATCGTTCAAGGAGAGCATCGGCCGTACGACTGAGACTGCACGTCGGGTGGGGACTGGGCACAACCGGTACACAGCCGAGATATGGCACCACAAGACTCAAGCCGACATGCTCACTGCGTACGCTAGATCTCCCGGGAAATGCATGTCAATCACATCCCAATCCTAGAGGAAACCGTGACGGCCCCCATTATGCCCTCCTCATCCGCCCCGACACCCCGGTCCGCCTCGGACCCGAGTACCTCCATCTCACGAGCCTCATCGACCCCCTCCTCCTCCTCCTGCTCACCCAAACTAGTACCCTCCGCCCGTCCCCCCGACACTTCCTCCGCATCAACCCCGCGCAGCTCCAGCTCCAGATCCCACGCATCCACATCCGCCCTCGCGAACTCGACCACGCTCGGCTCCCCTCCGCGCTCGTGCTGCCCCGAGCACCCCGCGCCAGTCGACTCTCCGAGGCTCGCGGGGTACGCGAGCGCGGCGTGCTGGAGGCCGAAGAGGAAGTCCGTGACGATCATGGTCGTGAACGTGTTGTAGAACACCTCCAGGAAGAGGACGACGGGGAGGACCCGGGGGGAGGCGCCCCCGTCGATCGTAGTCTACGCGTGCGTGTGAGTCGCCGGTCAACAGTATGGACGGGATAGATTAGGGGGCGTACCGTGATGAGGTATATGAGGTTCATCGTCGTCAGCGCACTGGCGGAAAGACAGTTCCATCGTGAGCTTGATATCTCGAGGACACCGTATCATGAGCTTGAATGTCCGTACGCAAGATATACAGAACCTGTCGACACATGAGTTCTCGACCAAGCTCCGATCTCGTACGGCAGACAAGAAGAACCAACTGGTACTCACCGCTACAGCACATCACACTCGCCAGCGTCCTCTGCCGCCCCAGCAGTGCCGGGCGACTATGTTTCCGATACCTGTGGGTCACGAGGATCGTGACGGCGAGGACGATAGCGTCACCAAGCACGAGCGCGACGCGTGATACGATGAGCAGGGTGCCTAGCATAGCAGCACCAGGCCGTGTTCGGCGTGAGATACAGCATGTCGACGAGCGAACGCGCAGTACTTACGACTTCGAGAGGGTTGAGTTGCTAGCGTGAGCGAGAAGACAGAGCGGGCAAAATGCACGATTAGGACACATACCTGAGAGCAGCGGCACCGGGGGTATCATATCCAAAGAAGCAAGTAGCCGCCCCGCGTGGGTATTTAAACACGAGCACTTCGCTCCGCATGTACCTCGCGTCGACCTATCACCAAATGTGTGAGTATCGACGGTGAAAGACACGGCAGCGTACCACTCTAAACGCTACTGGGACGAGCGAAAGCAACAGGACGACGCCGGCGAGCAGCCGTGTCCTGCTGAGAGCGTACACGCGGAGGCACGAGAAGGCTACCGGTGGAAGTGACATATGAACGCCTCCGACAGGTGTATCGTATCAAGAAACGTACCAGCCCAAGCGACGTAGGGAAAATACTGGAGGATGTACAAAATATACAGCCTGGCCTGGCACCTGCGCACCCCATCAGCATCCTCGCGGCCGCAAACACACGTGAACTCACCCCGGGAGAGACTGGATCATCAAATACACCGTTAGACCGTACAAGCATGGACGCATATACCAACGCAGAAACATGCCGTATGCGCTGCGGACCCCGACTTCCACGTCGTCCCATACGCCGCCCACACGAGCATCGAGTACCTCGTCGCCAAGAACAGCACCGTCGAGCCCGAGAACCTGCGGCGCCAGAAGAACCGGACCTCCTTGTCCAGCGTGGTGAGATAGTGCCACACCACGAGCGCTGTGCGGTCCAACGGCCAAAACAGTTATCAGCGGCGAGACGTAGAGGTGTGGCGCCGGTACCACGTACCCGCGTTGGAGTACTCCATGGCTTCGCTGGTGGGAAGCGTTAATCACCTCCGGGCACGATTCAGACGAATCAAGGTTAATGTGAAGGCGTACAGAACACTCATGAAAAGTATGTAGCCGGGCGGCTCTATACCACCTGGTGTAGGCATTTCGTGCCGTCGGAGAGCAGGGGCGTAGTCCGTAACAGGGTGCAGGCGACAGAGAGAGAGAGAGGTCCTCCTCCATCATCACATACCACCGGAGGGCTCTTTTAACACATTCACGAGGAGCCTTGGCACGATGGTACGAACCGACGAGTGGCGAAGCCGAGTGGAAGCTCGTCACCCTCGAGCCGAAGCAGCACGAATGAGGGGGACGCAGGCGAAGTATCATCACCATGAGACCGTGTTCGGAACTGTACATCCTGCACGGGGCGCACTCAGTCGCAGCCAGAGCAGACATCAGCGATGTACACGTACAAGCTCGTCTTCTTTGCAATGCTCGAGGGCTTGGATCGCGAGTGCTAGTTTCTCCCACCGCGTCCTCTTGCCCTCTTGTTCTGCCCGCGCCCGTCGCTGCTGCTGCTACCGCCTCCTCCGCCTCTCCCTCCCCCGGCTCTGTGCACACCTCCCCCTCCGCCACCGCCACCACCACCTCTACCGCCGGAAGTCGAGTACTCGCGGCGACCGTCGTACCCACCCCGTCCGCCTCCGCGGCTGGCGCCGTCGTGGCTGTACCCACGTCCCGATCCGCCGCTACCTTCTCGCCCGCGTTTACGATCATGCCGCGCGCCCATGTTCTCCGCGCTCACGCCATACGCCTGCCCACCACCATACTCGCCTCGACCCCGATGAGACTCCCGTTGCTGTTGCTGGCCCTCCATCTCGACCTCCGTCGGCAGATCCTCCTCCACACGCGCACCGCCGCCGCCACCAGTACTTCTACCAGCGCCCGCCGACGCATCAACTGCCATCGCCTCACTTGGACCTCCAACTTCCTCTTCCGCGGGCACCGCGCGGGGTCGATTCGGGGGAACGGGCACGACGAGGAAGTCCCACGCCGCCTGGGGATACGCGCGCCGGAGCGGCGCGGGGGACCACGCGTGCGCTGCCTGGCGCTCGATCTCGCGCATGCAGTTCTGCCGGAACTTCTCCTGTCCGCCGCGGTACGAGCTGTGCGGGTCCGGCGCAGGGAATCTGATGCACGTCGGTGGTCAATATACGCCCCATAGCCACGCAAAGGGCACGAAACTCACCGGGCGCCGATGTGGTTGAGGACGAGCCGCTCCGCGCCGATGCGCCGCGCGAACGCGCCGGCCATCGCTGGCGTACTGTGTCCCCGCTCGCGCGTCTTCGCATCGACGCTTTCCTGCGTCCGATTCCGGCCCGTACGCTCGGTCGGGTCGACGTGCGGGCCTAGATACGCGTCCGTCGCTTCGTGCACGAGCAGCGAGACCGGCACGCGCACTGCGCCTGCTCCCGCCTCTGGGTTTCCGCTAGGGTCGAGCGCGAGTGCGGGGAGCTCTGCCGCGAAGGGCGGGTCTGCCTGAATGAGGGGTTCGAGCGGGGATGGATCGTAGGTGTCGCCGAGGATGACGAGTTTTCGAGGGGTGGGTGTGGTAGGTGTGAACGCATATGGAATCTCGCGGAGGATGTATCCGATACATGGATCTGGTACGGCGCATACAGTCAGCTATATGATCCCAGGCGCATCGTGGACCAAGAACGTACCTCTGTGTTCGATAGGGCCAGCGTCGACAAGCATACCCCATCTATGTCGAGACGGAGATATATCGACGACCCCGCGCCAGAACCCCTGCGCATCGCACCAGATATCGCGTCCGACGCATTCACTTTCGCGGCGCACGTCAACCTCGTCCGCATCGCTACCTTCCTGGACGTCCGCTGGGACTGAGGGCGCCTCTCCCGGGAAGAGAAGTTCGTGTACGGCGTAGGGATGCTCGCTGTGGGTATGTGTGAGATGCCAGAGCGAGCGCAGCATGCGGCGCACGCCTCGGGGGCCAAAGATCTCCACTCGAGGCGCGTGCACGTTTGGAGGCGGGGTATCAGGCGAGATCGCACTGGGGGGTTTGGGGATGCCGAGCGTGTTGCGGAGGACAGTGAGGAGGCCCATCGTATGGTCAGCTGTGGCGCTGTCAATACAGGTGCGGGGGATGCGGACGCATGTATCGCTCACCATGCATGTGCGTGATGAAGATCTTCGAGACCTGTCCGATGCGCAGCCTACGAGCCTCTCCGCCTCGGTACGGTTGCTGAGCGAACTGGCGCACGGTGCCCTCGGCGCAGTCGACCACTGTAGGCGCACATCAGCGTTTTCGGTTCGCTACACGCGACGATGAGAACCGCAGGCGTAAGAGTGATGTTCTGTAGCGTACGCACTCCAAAGCGAGCCATCTGCGAGAGGGTCCAAGACGAGGCTGGAGCAATTCCTAGTTTCCGTTGGGCCGCCACCGCTTGTCGTGCCGAGGAAGGTGAGGGTGATGCTGGAGGACATGTTGCCGCGCGGTTTGTATGAGTACAAGCGGACGCAAGGAGCGCGAGGTCTCAAGAGGAACAGAGTAGTTCGTGGGCAAGAAAGGATGGGAGTTGTTCTGGAGAAAGCGCGCAGAGAGAGGCCCATCGCCTGAGTCGAAGCTCATCGCGGCGCGAAGCAAACTCCCCCACGCGATCCATGCCGTGATGTCAAGCCACGTGCCACAACCCCGTGTGAGGTCGTTCCCCCCTTGTCGCGAGACCTTGGGCACATCTGGGTCATGGCCCTATCCACGATTCGTTTCCAGCCCCTCACAAGAAAGCGTGCACAGCTACCACTTTCTCTGACTATGTTCAGGAAGTGGGCGTGTTTGAATGACCATTGTCCACGATACGGAACTTGAAAGAGACGCAATCCACCCCACGGATGATTGTACATGAGACAGAATCGGGGATTTTGATAGTCGGTCAGGCGATATACGGTCGCAGACAATACACAGATGCCTCCGCGTAGTCTAGTCGTTACACTCCGAAAGCGTCCACCTCGCGCTTAATCCTCTCGAGCCTCATAACGCTATCCTGCAGCTTCGCCCTGGCACGCGTGATCTCCGGGTCCTCGGCCAATAGGTCTCGCATGCGTTGTGCGGAGTCGGCCGAGCTCAGCGTAAGCGCGCCGATGAGACGGGCTTGCAGAACGTCCACAAAACGGATGAGAAGATTCAACTTGACAGCCTGCGGGATGCTGTCGGACACGCGCTGCATATGTTGCCACATGAGCATCAAGAGAGACAGGCCGGCGCCGATTATGCGTACCTTGTGTGTGACATCGAAGTAGCTCCGCACCTCTGCCATGACCGTGACCTCGTCCTCGAATCTCTCGAGCGGGAGGCCCCAGCGGCGGTATAGTTCGTGTACTGTCACGTCTTGCAGACCGAGGCTTCTCAAAGCGGCCACTGCCGCGTTCTCCCGTTCTTCGGCAGACTCTGGTATATGTCATCGCGTCGTGAGGTAGAGGGGGAGATAGCGCACCTTGTTTGTCCCGAGCGCTCAGTGGCCCCGAGTACAGGCTCCTTCCTGCGCTCATGTGAGACTGGTACCGAGCGAGCCATCTGTCACGCATCCTCTGTAGGTACTGGCGGTTCTGCGTCCCGTACAGCGTGTTCTCGCCATCTAGCGCATTGACGACAATGATGCGGGAGCCTTCCACGCATTCGTCGAGAACTGTACGCAAAACAGAACTTCGAGAGGATCATAACGTTGTCAGAACATCATGACGGAGGACGCATAAGACAAGGACAAACTCTATAAGTCTCTGCAGCGGAGGAAAGCGACCAAAATGATCCTTTGCTGTCACTTGTACTTCTCTGTGCAGGGCGTCGGCGACGTTGTTGTGACACTGCATGCCCGCCTCCGGCCAATCCTTCATGAACCCGCGGATCAAGCGGACTTTCGCCTCGTACGGAATGTTGTATGGAAGCTCCCACCCAGTCGATCTGCAATGATTATGCATCAGTGCACAGCCTGTACGCGCACCGGACGCAAGCACAGGATCTTCGCAGCAGACACATACTCTTGTATGACGCGTTCGACGTCCGACAAGCTCAATGGCTTCTGGGGGTACGCCGTGTATTCTGCGTGTGGGTCTATGCCGAGCTTGTCGACATCGTCGGCCGGGTCGAGCTCTATCGGACCTTGCGAGAGATCCACGCTCAATGTCGGTCTGAAGTCGGGCGCGGTGCTTCTGATCGAGCGTTCGAACATGCCGAACTGCCGTCGACATTCATGTACGAACGATTTGTCCTCGCCTTGGCCGTACACGACGTCCTTCATCTTGCCGCAGAAGCTGGAGATGATCTCGATCACCTCCGCGATCGCGTCGGCGCCGAGGTTGCTCGGAATGCTCGCAAGCTCCTGACGACACTGCGAGAGCCGTTCCGCCGCAGCCTCGCGCATCCGCGGAAGTCTGGGAGAACGAGCGTGGGAGCGACGGTGAATAGAGGTAGGCGGAAGATACAATACGGGAGTGCTTACGCTCGCTCAATGATTTCCATGAGGAGGCCGCTGAGATCGTGAACGAGATTGGGAATGCCTAGCCGATGATTGCTCTTGAGATCCTTCCATGGCGCCGTGCCGTCGAAGAACGCGCGCTCAATCTGCTCCGTCTTCGTGCGCGAGGCGTGTCGGCGCTCCTCGTCGCTCGGAAGACGCACGCAATAGTACCCTTTCTGGAGCTGATACTTCGACACCTCCCCGTCGAATATGTCGCGCCACATTTTACGCTTGCCCGTGTCGCCTGGAGTAAGGCCATCTGGTTTCGTCACGACGCCTACGAAATGACACAGACATATGAGGACAGTGTCAGCGTGTAGAGCAGCAGTACGCCCACCGATTGTGCGCCGCTTGTCGGGATCCGCTTGCCGCGCGAGTTTCAACGCCTTCGGGTTCTCCAGGTCCTCTGGCAAGCTACTCGTCAGAATACGAACAAGCATATCACGGAGAGTTTAGAAGTCTCACCTGCTGCGGGAACGGTCACCAAGATCAAGGTCGAATCTGGCTTGATGTAACTCCTCACCATTTGCTCAACCAGAGGGATGAGCGACTCGTCCTCGTGGTTCTCGATGAGACCTAGGCAAATGTCAGACGAGCGCATAGTACAAGTGCAGTAGAAGCCTATACCGGGAAGGTCGACAAAAGAGAGGTCGGCCCCTCGTGGGTCGTAAATGTCAATAACGACGACGCTCCTGGTGAAGAGCAGTACGTTAGGGTCTCGAGAGTGGTCTGTCAACGCCTTCAGGTCCTCGCGGCCTTTGGTCAAGAACGTCTCTCGCGGGAGATGCGGGCAGAGCACCGCCGCTTGCGCTCGACGGATCCAGATTTCGACTTCATCCGCAGAGACGATCGGCGGACTGAATGGGATGATCAGAGGGGTTCCTGGAACTGTGCTGGGTTCTACTGGGTCGGGGGGCATGTGCGTCACGGTATCGAAGAAAATAGGTCCTACGCTCTCCAGTGGGGTCGCAATCTCTGTCGCTCGCTCACTCTGACGAGCATCGTGAACCATGCGGAGAGACACAATGCACGACCATGTCGACTCCGACACAAAGACTGTGCATTCCATCGGGCATCTATAAACATACAGTCAGTGCAAGACGGTTTGTATAAATCAGTGATGAATATACCTTGTGCACGTGCCGCTGTCCCTCGGAACGTTGATCTACGAATATGCGTGATGTGCATCGGCGCGCGGCTATATTCACGAGAGATCACTCACTCCAGTGACGCCCTCTACGAGAGAGCTCTTTCCGGCTATATTGACGGATTAGCCAACGAGCCCTGCAACAGACCAAGCATGGTCTGCACGCTCACTCGACTGCGCGCCTATCACAACGATGCGAGGAACTTCTGGGATCAACTCGTTCGCTCTGTAAACCAAACAAGGTTAGCGAGCTCGGTATGAAGGTCCCTTCTGTAGCAAGCCCACCCAAGGTCAGAGAGGGCGCGGGAGAGGCGGAGGAGCCCTCGACGCTTCTGTGCGTATGCGCTGGAGGCGATGCCACCAGCGTGCTGCCCTTCCTGGGTCCCGACACCATTGACATCGCCATTCCCGTGGCCAGTACTCCCGTCGGCGGGCGGCAAATCAGAGGATTCGGGTGAGGGGCTCTGGGCTTTCGCAATGCCATCGCGTCCGTCGTCGACGTCCAATTTCTGGGACCTGTGGTTTGTATGAGGTACGATATACGTAAGCCATTCCACTCACCGGATCCGAGCCATTCTGACCGCTGTACATGCATGGCAGTCAAAACCAGGGTGACCATCAAGGGGGTATAAACGTACCGTAACCAGGTCCCCATGCGTTTCATTGGCATTTTGCGAACTGACGGTGGGCTTGGGGGGAGAGTAGAGGGCGGTAGCAAGCGGTGGTGATAGCGCAAACCTGAGGGTGGGGGAGAATACTTCACGAGAAGTGGGTGTGGGTCGGTTTACCGCAGCTTTGACACGAGCTTCGCCTCGTTGGATACATGCTGCAGCTGCAGCAGCAGGCGAAGTGATTCGCTGGTAAGATCTTCTCCGCAAGCAGCCGCGTGCCCTCTCTCAATACGCCCGATTGTCTTGCGCGACAGCACGACGGGGCACCGCTATGGGATACGGTGTGGCATATAAGGCTTCGATGTCCATGCGGAAATACTGAAGCGTGCGATTGACGTCCGATGTCCAGATCGGTCACGGCTATCTGACTTCTCTACATAGATGGCTCGTTCATGAGAAGGGTGCATGCGACGCTTTGCACGGCGCGCACCATGATCATTTGACCATACATGCAACGTGGCCGGGTCGACATTCAGTACACCTTAGCCCGGAGAAACCATCGGAAGGCGTGCACCCTCGGATCGTCTCCCACGGGTGGCTACCGCAGTGAAGTCAGCCAGAATAAGCCAATGAAAACAGATGCCATACGCACGGCGCCCTCACCTATGTATAGCGCAGGGGTACCCACGGTTCCACGCGCCATGCCCCGTTACGGGTCGCGAGGATTGATCAGCACTTTGCGGCGCCGAGACATATACCAGGATCTATGAACATGATACTCAACTAAGGGACGCCAGCCGAAGCGTCGGATACGTCGGAACGCATTTGATTGACAACCAACTCACCAAAACCGCGTAACCCACGTTCCCTGCTGCGCACAGACGCCTCTCCAGTACTCCGCATAGGTGACACGTTTGGTCTACACTGCTTTAGATGTAGAGAGCGCCGTTGGAAAGTTAATTGGATGCGTTGGCGGACTTCGGTCGTTTAGATTCTCCGTAGTAAGCTTGGCGCAATCAGTCGGACCTATTCAAGGGTAAAGGTACTGGTATAAACAGTTAGAATAGCTTTGATGATGCGGGCACGACAGCTCGTCTATCAGGCTACGCGCCATTGCCAGATGACACCTGCGCGTGCGATGACGGAATGAGCAAGGACTACGGAACAAGAGGACGGAGAGGCGAAGGAAGCTGTACTGACCGAGAGGATCGTCGACTTCGTGCCGCACACCCGTCCACATCCCAAGTGCCCCCATCGCCGAACCCACTCCTCCGAGCTGAACCGCTTCCGATGCCCACTGGTCATCGGCGTTTTCCTCGTCCATGGACGTCTGTTTCACACCACAGTTAGACCTTACCGAGGACTGGAAATTGACTATGCTAGATAGACCTACGATGGACCAGCGCACGCTCCCGTCCGAGAGCATGCTCACGGTGCCGTGCACGCGCCGGATGTCTTCGTTGGATATGTCGATGCTTCCCTCCCACTCGGCCCCACCCATCTCGCCTTCGACGTGGATGGTCGGTCTATCAGCGTACTTCGGAATCGGCGAGGGGGAGTATCCGGTGATACGGAGAGAGAAGGGTACGATGATCCACGCTTGATCGAGATCGGGGTCGTCGTATCGACCGTAGTGCTACATATATGCCCAAACCGATCAGCGTGTGTTCGAATCAAGACAAAAGGAAGCAGGTTCCATACATGGTGGTCTGCGGAGATGCAAGATGTGAGGTGAGTGCGGGTTCCGGAGCACCACAGGAATCGACTACACGCACATACGAGGTCGTCGTATCCGAGCCAACAGGTGAGTCGTCTGGCGCGTTGTTATGAGGCTGAAAACCGCGAAACGCCAAACATCTTGTACTACTTACCTCCATACGCCCTCCGCTCCTGCCCAATCGTATCCGGCCTGCTGCATATGCTCTTCGCCATCCAACGATGCGGATATGTTAGAAGGATCGTCCTCGGCGGTATGGGAACCAGGGGGCGATAGCCAAGTACCCTCACGGAGGTTGTCCCATGCAGCCAATTTGTCGACGTCTTCGGACTCCTGATACACGTGCAGCACACAGTCCGCTACCGTGCGCGCTGCCGCAAGCCACGCCCAGTCCGGGAGAAGCTGGTCGGCCGATGGAAGGACTTCCCGTTCGTTATGATTGGGCTCCCAGTCAGGATCATCCGAGTCGCTCTCGCTGGTACCCAAGGAGGCTTCCCTTGCATCGGCTTCCGGGGAGCCACGAGGAGGACGGACAGGAAGGTAGGGCCCATAGCCTCGACGTGGGGAGAGATAGTCCATGTTGAAGACGCGTTGGAGGGCTTCCGCGGGGCAGCGGGCGTCATCCCTTGATGCGGGCTGCGAAGGTATGTCTGAACAAGCCGGAAAGAAGCCGAGGTAGCTGAGGATCTGGCTTGCGGCAAGACTTGTCGGTGTATCACGCGGAGCTCCGTCGCGGCTACCTCCGGAGAACCTGGACGCTAGCATCGGCGGCGTGTTCGCGGCAAAGAGGGTGCGAAGCCAGGTGACGCTGGGGGAGGCCTCGTCGGTATGAGCGACGTTCGGCGGCCATGAACCCGTGCGGGCGTGGAGTTGAACAAGGTTTTCCGAGCCCCCTGTCGAGAGATGTGAAGACGTGTGCATGTGCTGTGTGTGGAAGGGCGTTTTTGACAGTGATCTAGCGTCCGGTGCCAAGGTACGGATGATGGTCACGATAGTGTTCAGAGCTCGAAGAGGAGTGAGGACGTCTTTCGAATGAGGCTGCTCCACCGTGTAGAGAGTAACATCTCTTGATCGGAGGCTGTGGGATCCGAGTACCTTGAGGACAGGACCGGGATTATATTTTACAATATAACGACCCGCCCAGATGCGTGTCTTGGTGTCTCTTTCCCATGCTATACCTACATACGACCGGAAATTTTGGAAGGGTCAGAGATAACATGTGATATCGGTGGCGGTACGAGTACAATCAGCCCTTTGCTCACTTTCTGTGCAGGGATAGCGAACGGCCCTCGGATCGTCGAACAGGGTCAAGAAGACCGAACGCCAAAGGTGATGGTCATACGACCTGTAGATGGCGTGGAAGAATCGCGAGGCAGTTGCCGCAAGAGACGCGATGCTTTCTGGATGGCCTTCGGCCGCACAGATCACCAAGACGACCTCCAGGATCTCATCTGGAAGGCCGCCTAGGGATGGTCGCTCAATGAGCATCGTGTCCAGAAGGCCGCAGACGCTAGCCAACTGTTTGGTGGACCACCGTCTTCAGCGGCACCTCAGGTCGCCCTTGTTCTGCAAGAATATGGCAGCTGTGTGAGATGAAAAGTGATTGCGTCTACTGCATGCATCCAAGATGCGTTATAAATGACTTACTCCACTAGAAAACCGGGCAGCAACGAAGGTGTAATTGCAGGAATAGCTCAAGTTGTATACTGCTGCGATGCTAAATCATCGGTCGCGGTCTCGGCGATAGAGGTTCTCTGGGACAAGAGAGGGGTTGAAGGCAAAAATCTTCCGACACGGGGAATCGAACCCCGGGCTATCGCGTGAGAGGCGATAATGTTAGCCACTACACCATATCGGATTGCTGATACAGTATGTACAACGTTTGAGAAGAATAATCGTTCGTACCGTGACTGGGGCCGTCAATTTAAACGGCTCCGGGTATCGCAGGGAACATGTACATAGTCAACACATACTGTACACCTTTCCCGCTATAGTACCACGGCGGTAGTACTGTCACTCACAGCTTGCTGAGAGCGGATGCAGTTATCATAGGTGAGCAAAACACGCTAAAGCTGTCATATTTGGCGCTTTCATCCAGGTACCGATGTAATTTCACTCTCTCCGAGAGCTGCATTTGCCAGTGAAGGTCACTCGCAGTCCGATATATGACCTCGATTGGAGGCAAAAAACACTGAGGCTGTCGGAGGCCGCGTTGGCAGCAGCGAAGAGATCTGTGGGAACCATCCAGCCCGCAGGTCCCATGACAGGACGACCCCTCTGGTGGCCAGTACCCACGACACAGTCGTGAACCCACGGACCTACGTCCGCTGCTCCTCATGGGAATAAGAAGACTACCAGTTTGCTTACCAACGCTCACGTCTCCGGCGCTGGGCCTGCTCATAGCAGTACCACATGGCTACTAAAGGACCCAAGCCCACCTGCATCCGCCTGTGACACTCTCCACTATGCCCATTCTCTCACCTCCTGCAAAGATCCTCGTCACCGGTGCGAACGGGTTCGTTGGGCTCTGGATTGTCCGTACACTCCTAGAGAGAGGGTATGCCGTCCGTGGGGCAGTTCGGTCCGAAGAGAAGGCGCGCAAGCTCGCCGAGCTTATCGAAACGAAGCACCCCGAGCTTACAAGCGCGTTCGAGAGCGTAGTTATGCCCGATATTACCTCTGTGAGTGTTGCAATTTGTTACTATGCATGGTTGGTAAGTGACAGTCGAACAGGAAAAAGCGGTAGAATCGCAGCTCGAGGGCGTCCAGGGTATCATCCACACCGCCACGCCTGTCACGTTTGAGCTCGAGGAGCCAGAAGACTACATTCGCCCGGCACTTGACGGCACTATGGGCCTCCTTCGGCGCGCCGCCCACCATCCGTGAGCGGTATGACTCTACAACGTCCCTTCTGTGCTCTTACTCGGCTGTATACCTATACGGCGCCAGGGATATCAAGCGGGTGGTAGTGACCTCTTCCATCGGAGCAGTGGCAGAGACGATACTAGACGAGACGCGCGTATACACCGAAGATGACTGGAACGAGCCTTCTGTGCAAACGATGCGGAGGTTGGGAAGGAAGGCATCGGGGATCGTCAAGTACGATGCAAGCAAGGTATTGGCAGAACAAGGTGAGCTGCGGAGGCCTTCCACGACCTCGCGTGTGTCGCACTACTCATGCACCACTGGCCAGCTGCGTGGAAGTTCTACGAAGAGAACAGGGCCACGTTGCCTTATGACCTGGTCGTCGTTGCCCCGGGATGGATACTTGGAGTATGGCCTCCGATCTGTGTATGCATGCCCTTCGTGCCGATTGACGAGTATCTACGCCCTGCAGCCCCTTCCGGATGACCCCGCGTCCCCCGAAGCGTTGGTGACCCCCAGTCCTATCCTCGAATGGGTGCATCTCTTCAAGGACCCGCCTCCGGAGAAACAGCACCCGGTCGTCTTCAATTATGTTGACATTCGCGACGTCACCGAGATGCACATCCGGGCTCTGGAGCTTCCAGAGGCGGCAGGGCAGCGCTTCCTCTCCATCTCTCGTACGTATCAGCTGTTTCACCGATGGCACCTGGATTCATCCAACATATGCATGTGCACTCAACAGTCGTCTGTACTTGGCAAGACTGGTGTACGTACACGTCGTCCCTTTACGCGAGAATGGGACTTCTCACTGACTACGATACTCGAATCATCGGGCAGTCAACGTTGCCCATGAAGAGAACATCCTGCCCGGCCTCGCGAAGCTGCATCCCCCGGCGGTCGAGGACAAGTCAGCCATCCCGCCCCACGCAATCTTCTCGAACGCGAAGGCACAGAAGCTACTCGGAATCACCTTCAAGACGATCCCTGAAACCCTGCGAGACATCGTCGCAGACTTCGCAGGGCGGGGCTGGTTGAAGCATCTCGAGGCCCTCTGATATGATGTACATATCTCTTCACTGACCATCCGTAGGTTCGGACCGATCCATATGTTACCATCCGTCTATTACGCCTTCCGATGACTCAGCGGGGATCCGGGAGGCCTTCCGTATTGTGAGTTTACACTGCTGGCGATCGCATGCGGTGTCTGTTGTAAGTTCCGCCACCCACGCACTGCGGCCCCAGTGGCTAGCAGCGGTCTAGGTGGACCATGTCTCTGGTACCGCTCTCGGTTACGTGTCGCATGGACTGTCGTGACCTTGTCTCCTCCAGCAGCACGATGATGAAAGAGAGCAGGACTACTCTCCCCCGTCTCGGGTGTTGTGTCCGCCAAATTCCTCGCTGCTCATCCAGGGATATACCTGTAACGCTCCAACTTGCCTACCGTCGCTCCTCGCTCTACCGTGCTTGTCACTGGGGCAAACGGGCACATCGGCCACTGGCTCGTCAGAATGCTGCTAGAGCGTTGGTACGCCGTGCGCGGCGCGGTGCGATGGGAGGGCAAAGCTCAGGCGCTGACCGCGTTCGTTGCGAAGGATGTGTCCGAGGCGCAGGACCGCTTCCGCGCCGCCGTCGTCCCGGTATCGGGGTCACACCATTCACTTTGCCCACCTCCTCATTGATCGTTTCACGCTACACTCACCAGAATTGGCTGCTAACCGGAGATGACATTGTCGAATCACTCGTCCAATTAACAGATTGCTAAAATCATCCGGGAACATACATTCAGCAGGGCAGATATTACATACACTACGACGGCACAAAGGCCTCTACATAACGATTAAACAAAACACGAACTGACAATATCCAAAAACCGATCGTGCACGCTCAGTGCGTACTCGGCGGGAGCGGAGGCACAGCGCCTCCCGCTGAAAGCTGCGCGGGAGCGCGCTTCCGGCGGTAATGCATCACAAGCTCCGACGACTGCCGCCAGACGAACTGGCGGACGGCGGCCAGGGTCATGTCGAGTGGTAGGACGACGTCGTTGCAGAGGATCTCGTACTGGTCTTCCGCGCGAGGCCTTGGCTCGCCGGAAGAATGAGAATGATGATCCGACCGCGTACGACCAGAGGACATGGAGCGAGCGTCGAACGAGGAGCGTGGAGTAGCTGCGGCAGATGTCGAGGACGGTACCGGGACGCCTGGAGAGTGGTGGCCGGCGGCAATGCGTTCGAGCTTGTCTTGCACCTACGAAATCGGTAGCAGAGTGAGAGATGTGAACGAGAAGAGATGCATATTACACTGACATGGTTCGTGAGCTTGCGCACACGAAGGAATCGACTTGCAGTCAGCTTCGATTGTGCCCTGGTCACGAGGCACATCGTCAGTATGGTAGTTTCGCACGACAAGGAAGAGCACATACGTATTGAGGAGCTCGGGCAACTGTTCTCCTTCAGTCTCCTTGTACGGCAGCAGCACGAAGCTGATCTTCGTGATCGGGATGGCCGGCACCTTGTTCTGGAGTAGACATTCGAGCACCCATAGTGGCATGACCTCTTCGAGCTGGCGCACGTCGTTGCCCGTACTGGACAAGTGCCCTCGATATAGGGTCACCCAACCCGACGGAGCCTCCTCCGAAATCATGATGGACGTGTGTGGCGGAAGGGGCAGCGCAGGAGCTTCGCTGGAAGGAGGGGGCGTCACTGGCCCAGACAGCAAGATTTGTGCAGGCGTCTTCGCAACAGGCGTAGTGACAGACTCCTGCGCTCAACGTCAGCAAACTCGCTCCTGCCATCACGATGTAATGTTCTGTAGCACTTACAGCAGAAGCAGTTGCGGCAGGGACCGTAGTGAGCGTCCCCCCAGGTGTTACCACACCAGCAGGCTCACTCGCCTGTCGCTTCGAGCTCTTTCCGAACGCCTTCAAGCGCCCCATAATACTCCCCATAGTTGGCGTACTGGGAGTCTGCATAGGGTTGCTCTCAGGAGCAGACGCCGGCTTCCCCCAACCCGTGAAGTCGTCCGGTGTGGGCGCTCCTCCCGACGTCGAGAGAGACCCGCGCCTAGTACGCAAAGAGAAGTAGTCGTTGTTTCCTGACGTAGGATATGACGAGGGTGGGCCCGCAGCAGCGGGGGTCGTAACTGCATCTGTCTTCTGTGCATTGGTGTTACCGCGGGGCATTGGTGTCGCATCTGCGGTGTTGGGTGACTGGGGAATAGGTGAGAGCGCAGAATCGCGGAGGCTCCCATGGAGAGGGATCAGGGGTGTCATGAGCGGTGAAGAGCGGGGTGCTGGTGATATAGAAGGGGAAATGGCGGGGAGCATGTTAGGGGCGAAGACAATGCTCGCACTCCTTGGGCCTACGGAGGTCGACGCGGCACTGCGAGAAGAGACGTCTGAGGATGTTCGACTACGTCCAGATATGGCTGGTGCGCCGATGTCGATGTGCGTCGGTGCACTTCCTCTCTGCAAACGGTGTTGTCCATGGTCATGCGAGGAGTGTTCGCGGGCACGACGGGCAGCCAGTTTTTGCTCCTCTGGGACGAATCCCTGGAATAGATTCCGCAAAACCCACTTGCCGATGTTCACTGCATCATGTCAGAAAAAGTACAACCGCAAGTTCGTAGAAAGCAAGCTCACATCGTGCCTCTTCGCCGAACTGTCGCTCCGGCCCGTACCCGGCTTCATCGGCATAGATCTCCGACTCGAAGCACTTCTCGTTCAGGTGAACGGTGAGAACACCTGTCTTCGTGTCCAAGGACGACCACGACGCAACTACAGCCTCGCCTTCGATGCGTTCCCGGACAGTCTCCAGCGCCTCCCTCGGGCTCCTCTGCCGCTCGTTTACGCTCTCGCTGCCCCCAGCAAAGCTTGCATCACTGCCGCTGAAGCTCGCCGCCGCCACATCCTCGCTCGGAAAGCGCCCGACACATGCCCCGCGTACAACGTTCCACACGGCGACCTCGCCGGCGGTATCGACGGTAAGCGCATGCACGCGGTCGTTCAGCATGACACAGCGCACGAGCCCGTGATCGCCGTGTATGACCTCGTCAGGTTCCTGCTCCAACGGCACGGCGTCCGCGGCGACTTCACGCTCGTCAAACGCCGCGCGTGGTCGGGGGAAAGCGTGCAGCGTCTGATTTTCCTCGCTGAAGCGTGTCCGCGAGTGAACAGTATCACTGCGCATCGGACTCGCACTGCGTAATGCGGATGGCGCCGCGGTGGGTGCTGGCTGGACGAGACCCGTTGGAAGCGGTGAGCGCACCATACGTGGGACGCTGAGGACTGAGGCTGCAGAGTAGAGGGTCGCGATCTCCGGGTCCCGCCCCCTCATCGAGCGGGTAGTCAGACCGAACCCGGTATCGTTGGGCGAGGATAACCGTACGAGGC
Source organism: Trametes polyzona (assembly GCA_022606195.1). Classification (NCBI taxonomy): domain Eukaryota; kingdom Fungi; phylum Basidiomycota; class Agaricomycetes; order Polyporales; family Polyporaceae; genus Trametes; species Trametes polyzona. The sequence goes on along the minus strand of JABYQF010000010.1, from coordinate 1,469,140 downwards.
TGTCGAAAGGAATGCCGTACCAGGTCTCCTCACCTTCTCGCTCGGGGTCGATGTCGACGTCAAGCGGGGGTGACACAGAGGCAGAAGCGACCGAGGGTGTCAAGGAAGCGCGGTGAGACTTCGTCAGTTGCGGGCTGTTGCTTCGTGAGTACTCGTACGTGACGGAGGGCGAGCGCATAGGAGACTTGGTCCGTGTGCTAGGGAAATCGAAGGAGTTCCGCTTTGATGACCGAGACGTGTAGTAGTCACGCGCCGAGTCCAATGGAGGAGGAGAGTACACAGGGCTGTCCACAGCACCCTCGGCACCAAGGGCGGCTGCCCTGACTGCCCTCCGAGCAGGGAGACGCCAGCGCTTCACGCTCGAGCTACCAGATGCAGTCCACAGCAAGTTGTCGTCCATCACAACAATCTTGTTGATACCCTCGGCGCCGGGAGAAGAGCCAGTACGTTCGCCACCAGCATCCTGACAGACAACGATGCATTCGCCTTCTGACACGTCTGCACAGCCCTCGACGTCGACCTTGCACACCAAGCCAGAGCGATCTCCAGAGTAGAACACCTCCAGTGCAGGATGCGACGAGAACAAGGACCAGACAGACTCGGTATGATGCGTGAAGGTATGTAGGCACCGCTGAGACGAAAGCGACCAGAGTTTGATCGAGGCTGAGAGATTGTCAGTGCGAGCTTATTAAGTTCAGTACACTGCGTACCGTCCGCTGATCCGGTGAGCAGCTGGAGCAGCGTCAGTACATCGTCCTACAACTCGAGGTGAGCTACTGACGTATTTCGCATCCTCCGAGATGAGAATCGCACGGATGTTGTCGGTATGTCCGACGAGCTTCGCTATCCGCTTACCCGACCTTGGGTCCCACATACGAATCACGCGTTCGGGGGACCCCGAGGCTACCACCGACCCGTATGGATCGGTGGCTAGGGCATACACGGACGCCTTCGGTCCCGCGGCGTCGGGCGGATGCAATGTGAGCAACGGCTCTGACTTCGCGGACGCCGTTGCAAGGTCCCATAGCTTGATCGTACGGTCAAAAGAGCCGGACGCGAACCACTGTTGTTCACGGCTACACAATGTAAGCCACAAAGGGCGCAACGGTGTGCTTGACTCACCAGTAAGTTAGACACCGGACGTAGTCCGTATGCGATCCAATAACCGTAGGCTCGTGTAATGGGGTCTGTCCATGAGAGTGAGGCGACCACGCCTTGATAGTGCCATCCGAAGAGGCTGTAACGACTGTGTGGACGTCAGTCGCGTAATTCAGGAGAGATGCGTCGCTCGGTTACAACGGAACGCAATGACTCACGAGTTTGATTATAATTACACAGTAGAATATCGTTGACCCAGTCAGAGTGCATCTGGACTGCTTGACGGAAGTGCGTTGTTGGTGGATGTGCCTGAACATATGTTGACACTCAATGTATATAGAGTGCAGCACTGAGACACACCTTGAGAGCCTGATAGGCGTCCATGTCTGTCTCCCACCGCTCCTCATACGGTATCGAGGCCTCCTGAGGCACGCGTTTCCGAGCCTTCCCGGTAACCTCCCCGAGGACATCGCCGTCGCTGCGAAACTCTTCGCCGTCCTCGGCCTCCTCCTCGATTACGTCGTCGGCCCAGTTCGTCATGACCTCCCACCTCCGCAGACTCCGGCCGTTCACGCCGTAGCGTTGTGTGCGCGGCTTCATGGGGATGCCGAGGTCCCAGGAGATAACGAGTCCATCTCGACCGCCAGTGTACAAGATGCCCTCCGGCGAGGGACGTCCTACAAGTTGTGTGGACGTATCCAATGCCAAGCAAGACACTCCAAGACGATGCCGCGGATGCTGGGCCAATTTCGGCGTCGGCGGCGGTGGTGAAATGGGAGAATGGAGAGGAATCAGGAGAGGGCCGATCGCGCCGTTCCGAGGCACGTCGTGCGGAGGGAGTTGGAGTCGAGGAACAGGGTCAGAGGGAGGGGGTATCACATAGGACACCCTACGCCTTGGCGGGGCCATGCAGCGAACGACGAAGGGCACAGTGTTGTCGTCGTTGTGGATGATGAGCTCGAAGCCTCGAACAACTCAGGCACGGTCCTGGTGCCGGCCCGCAATATTGATGTATTACCGTTTTGACGTCATAAGTCTCGAACGCATTTAAGAGGAACCTTATACATCCGATATGGTGTAGTGGCTAACATTATCGCCTCTCACGCGATAGCCCGGGGTTCGATTCCCCGTGTCGGAATGTTTTGCCTCTCCTTTCGCCCATGGGCTGAAAGGCAAAATGTCCGACCCCATGGAGAGTTGTACATGCCCGCTTTCCTCGAATATGTACGCGTGCGCCCCAGCACTATCGAATGGTAAAGTTGGCGTTCCTTGCCATCTCACACTGGACCAACCCTGGGTTGATGCTACATATCTCACGTTCTGCGCCGCGCAGCGGGGGGGCTCTTCCGAAAACATCAAGGCTTAGAATATCTCTTTCGGCGGCAACTGCATCTCTAAGAGTCATGCAAAGGACCTACGAGCCATCCGAAAACCAACTCAAGCCCCGAGGGCCGAGCGTTTTATGGACTTTGCTCTCAGGACCCTCTTCAATAATCAGAGGGTGATTCTCCAGCCCTCCGTAAAACGTCAGTAGCATGCGTCTCACTCTTGCGGCACCAGAGACTTGCGACCTCGTCCTGACTTACCGATAGTTGTAGCGAAGAACGTATCCTGAATGACGAAGCCCCACACGGGAGATACCCTCCGCCACCTCGGTATCGTGAGGACCAACTGCCCGCTATGTGCACATTCATCACAACTGACACCAGGTCGCCCTCAACACACCTCAGCTCACTGTCCTTTGCCAGGCTGTCAGGAAATCCGGAGGAGCTAGTGCAGCTCCATGTTTCGGTCCCGCACTACATACTGACCGCCTAACATTTCCACAATGGACGGACCTTCTGCCACCGTCGCCTGGCTCCGCGCACTATTCCCTGTGAAGACGCGGTCAAACCGATCCTCTCAGCTCTTCAGAGCTGACGGTCACCGACCTCTGACCTCTGACAGATTCCTCAACAGACCTTGCGGCGGGCTCTATCGTAGCCATTTCCCCATACACACCCAAGCGACACGCTTCAACCCGTAGAGCTCGTCTTCCCGAAAGCTCGCCGGTACGGACCTCGCATAGACTATCTCTCACTATGGCGAGTGAATGGACTGTGTATGTCGACATACATACCGTACACGTCGAGGGCGAGAGCGGCGATGGAAGCGGCGACATGACCAACAACGTCCAGGGCGTGCAGGATAATGTGACTATGAGCACGCTCTCCGACGAGCATGCGCCAACGCATCGTTAGCATTCCAAGCCTCCACTGTCTCCCCTTTCTCTGACGTATAGTTACCTCACGCGGAACAGAGGTCTATGGACAAGGAGGTACCATCTACGACTGGATGCTAAAGGCCGTCCAGCTCGGAGGCATCGATTCGCCCATTGGCACTCAATGGCGTCCGGGATGTGGACGCGGCACATTGTCGACGTACCATCCTTCTGTCAATACAACAACCTCCCGCCACCTCTGGCACCAGGAACTGATGGCGGTACGCATCCGCACCTGTACGCCTCCCACTCCCCGCTCTTTCCCCCGCAGGCGCCATCTGGCAAAAGAGCGTAGGCTAAACAAATGTCCCGCCATGCCCTGGACTCGATCGGAGTCCGACGGCCTCTTCCCTTCCTACTTCCTACATGCCCATGCCCATACCCATACTCATCCCGTTCCTCGTTCCCAGTGCCATAACCGCTACGGTTCTTGCGAGCTTCCGCCTATACGATCGACCTGAGCCTCCGTCCGCAGGCCTACTGACTGTATGTGTGGCTCACCCCTCGCCCCTTTCTAGCAACGCTTCGCACCGGGCCCGGCCCCTCGTTCCCATATGCACCCCTCGTTCCCATATGCACCCCTCGTTCCCATACTGTACATGCTTCCTCCGACCTTCTCCTTCTCCAAGCTCTTTCTTTTCTTAGGCAGAACCTCCCTTCCGAACCACCGGCGCCCCTCCTTCCCTCCTGCTCTAGCCTCGCGCCCTGTCCATATACCTAGCATGCCCATACATATCCGACCTCCGGGCACGCATGCACACCTACGCGCCGAGTCCGCGTCCGTGGGACCGCCGTTCCCATCCCCGTCTCCCTCCCGTTGATCCTCGCTCCAGACCGGGCCCACACCGAAGTCTGATGCGCACACGGCTGACGCTGACTTGCGGTAATCCGATGCCTCGTACTGGACTCTCACTGGGGGACCAATCGGCTAGCAGGAGGCCTGCTCGATGCATACGCTACGCCTCCGGGGTAGCGCATGTCCTATCTGCATATCTTCAGCCTCATGGCGCCCGTCCATGCCAACGCCGGACGTCTACAGTCGTACCCGGTTGGCTGAGGTCTTCGCACGACGGGCGGTTTACGTGCTAAAGACGTCGTACAATGCTCCTTAAATACGGTAAGAGTGAGATCCGGACCCGCTATAGTACACATGATGCATCCTAATCCTGTCATGCCGCTCGTGAATGTCGTCAACCGTCATGCTCGTGACTGTCCGCACCCCACCACCATCTCCGCGCGCGCGAAGCCTAAGCGAATCGCATGCCGAGATTGACCAGAAAGACGTGGGAACGCAGCGCCAGCCAGGCACGAATGCGGCAGCGCCGCCGCCTCTTCAAAGCTTCGCATACGCCCGTTCGGAGTATGACTCCCTGCCGCCGCTGCGACCGACAGTCCTCTCGCCGACCGTGCGCCACCACCGCTCCACGGCAGCATCGGCGTCGTACATGAACTGCGCCGCGTTCTTCTTGGGGTCCGCCCACTGATTGGGGCTGCCCTCGAGCGCGTCCTCGGAGCTACGCCCACCTTGCATCTTGCGCAGCTCAGCCTCCATCGCCTGGCGCATAGCGGCGTCGCGCGCCTCCTGCTCGGGGCCATCGGGGAGGTGGAAGATATGCTGATTTAAGCGCGACTGCCGCTGCGTCTCCGCCGTCCGTGGTAGACGGAGGTCCTGGTAAGCTTGTATGAGGGGGCCAAGCTGGGAAGGGTCTTGCAAACGGGAGAGTAGGTTGCCGAGGACGGCGCCGTCCTCGATTGCCATCGCAGCTCCCTGGGCACGGTATGGCTGGGTGAGAAAGACCGCCCGTTAGCGTGGATACTCGTTTACATGTGTTGTACCGAGCACGTACAAGCATGGGGTGGCAAGCATCGCCGAGCAGCATGACCTTAGAGGAGGGGTGAATCCACGTGCTCAGCGGCTGTCGATCCATGAGCCGCCAATTGAGTGTAGAGTTCACGAAGCTAAGAAGCTTTCGGATACTGGGGAGGTTCAACTGCGCGTAAGCGGCTGTATGAGAGGCAAAGTCCATATATGCTACTCACCGTGGCTCGAAATCGGCGAAGTCGGCACGCATCTTGTCGGCGTTACCCTCCGCAGTCCAAGATTCCACGGACCCGTCATCAGGATGGATAAGCACGATGTTGAACTCTTTCTTCGCTCGCTGTGGAAATCTACATGAGTATACAATCCTGCGGCTGCAGACGTGCGCACTTACGATATTGTACGCCATGATGTGTCGTTCAGGACCCATCCAGCCCGTCATCTCAGGGACCTCCACGAAGCCCTTCAATTCGGGGTCCTTGAGAAGCAGCTCAGAGGGGATGATGGCACGATACGCGGCGTCTCCGGTCGGCTCGGCGGGGTTCGTGTACCCCAGCACAACCCCCTGGATCATGCTCTTCACGCCGTCCGCACCAATGATGAGGTCCCCGTGTACGACCTCACCACTTGCAAGGGTCACGGAAGGAGCGTTGGGGTCTACGCTCACCACGGTGGACTTGAGTCGGAGAGTCATGAACGGGGAGGCGAGGTCGAAAAGGAGCTTATGGAGGTCGGCGCGGTGAATGTGGTAGTAGGGAGCGCCGTACTGTTTCTCCATATCTGACCATCGTGTGTAGCCGACGCGCTCCCCGGTGTCATACCTGCGCAGGACAATAGCTTCTGGCCGTACGGCGACACGCTCGAGCGTGTCGCCAACTCCCCACCGTTGCAGCAACCTCGAGACGTTCGGGGTGACTTGTATGCCGGCGCCGACCTCGCCAATGGCCGATGCGGACTCGAAGAGGGTGACCTTATGTCCGGCCTGTCCGAGACAGTGAGCGGCGGCGAGACCGCCCATTCCACACCCCACGATGAGGACATGGAGTCGGTGGGCAGCCTTGCGGCCGTCGTAGAGGATGGTGCGTTGCGCAACGCCGTTAGCGTCGGCGTCCTGATGGGCTTTGACGGGAGACTCATGGGTAGCCATGATGGCAACGGAGTAGGAGGGGGGAATAGGGGGAGGGGAGGACAGGAAGTAAGTTAGGCTGAGCGGGCCTCAAGCGGGGTATTATAGCGTTTAGGGGGATAAAGGATTAGACGAGGGCGTTATGGTATAGCCCTATACGAGCGTCAGGCTGGCGCGTCATGCAGAAGAGAAGGTCGGACCCACCATCAAACACGCCCACGGGGTTCCCGAGATGACAAGGTCGACAGACGCTGCGGTTGCCTAAAATGAGATCGGAGCACTCATGCTCCCCATTGAATCGCGCCCCGCGTATCTGCCAGCCTCCTGCGTGCCGCCGGTAGCATGACCCGGCGAGGGGTTAGCCTCACGTGGACAGCGGAGCCAACCGTTGAGCATGTCGCCAAGTACATCCATGCCTAGGGAGCGTATGGAAAATATATGTAGTGGTTGGTCTGCAGCCCTAGCGAGGGATTAGCACGGACCGTAAGAGACAATCCGGACGTCGACATGAGCTGGAGTTGTGGTTGTGAAGTGAGCAGTGCGGGGAGGAACGAGCGCTGGTCCGCAAGATCGTTCACCCAGGGGTACGGCTCGGTCGCGCTTATGTGATCGGTGATCGAGTTACCCCGCATCCGGGGCTGCGTAAATGAGCTTGGAATGAACGCGATCCGAGGCCAGAAAGACGACCAGTACGCGTAGCAGTTTACAAGGGATGGTGGTGGTACGAAGTCAAGATCGACCAGTCTCTCACCGCAGGCCGGGAGGTTTTACGGTTGTGCGGCGTGCGCAGGTTCATGACGCACACATTCCCTAATAGGCAAGTCGCCTTCCTTTACAAGCGCAACGGCTCCCCTGGAAAACTGAAGCATTGGCCTTGACTGGTACATAACTTCGCACATTTCGACTGGGCAACCTGTGCACGTGGACGTTTACTCAGAATCTATACGACTGGAATTAGGAAAGTATGGCTGTCAAGCCGATCCCGTACGACTCTGGGCTCAAGCATTCAACCGAAACCTAAGTGCAGAGCTCGGGACTTCATCAGGCCTAAAGCGTCCGAATGCTACTGCCAGCCACCCTGTGTAGGTCACACGCTCGCACACACCGTGTCCTAGCATTATCCTCGTAGGACCCAAGTCTCTTGCATGCACCCGAGCGCGCGGGCAGAGAGAGCTAACGGCCACGAGGAGTCCGCGTAGGTCCATGAAAGACGTGCTTGCTACCATTCCTTCGGTACCGCTTCCATAGTTGTGAGGTTGGGGCTCACACGGTACCCTGAAAGCTCCCGAGTCGCGGAGTCGGAAGTGAAATGAAGATGCAAGCATCGCAGAAGCCGTATGCGGACTAAACATGGTCTCGCATACTAAGTAATGATACAGCGCCAGGCCACTCGAGGCTAAGCGCCATTCGCACCCCTCCCTGGATGATCACCGGCTTGCGAGATAGCCGCGCACTTTAGGAACACGGGGAGAGGCGTGATGGAACATACCATTCAAGTTGTTGTAGTGGGTCGAACACCGCGAACGGATCGGACTGGTTGAGGCAGCTGGGTCGAGCCGTCCGCTGTGGCTGACATATTCGGTTGAATGCACTGAAGGCGTCGTTGAAGAGCATATAGACAAAGAAAGCCTCGCCGTCTACTGCGCCTACAACCGAGCGTTATTCTCGTCCACCAACGCCTTCACCGCTTCCGCTATTTCGACCGCGCCCTGGACATATGCGGGTCAGCTCGCTCACGCCCCGCCAGGAATACGACGGCGGTCTCACCGGAGTGTCCGAGTGGCAGCAGATGGACACCTCGCTCACGCCGTCCGCGAGGGGGAGGAAGCCGGCCGTAGTGGTGATTTGTCTCTCATCGAGTAATTTGTTTACCCTATCTCTGACGGCGGAGAGGGGGACAGGATCGTGCTTCCTGCCGGCGCAAAGTCAGTCAGCTGCCTCCACTCCCGACGTCCTATCCCACGCTACCAACGCACTTGGTGATGATCAGTTTACCCTCGGGGCTGTACTCGAGGTCGGCGAACCATTCTGCGTAATACGGTCATCGGACACGGCAGACGCGCGGGCAGTGAGGGAACGGCGGACCTGCGATGAACGGTACCCCGAGCTCCTGCGCGGCCGATTGGTGGTGCGTGCCCGCGAGCCCCATGAAAGGTACGTTGAACGTCTTTGCGACGCTGACTGCCGCGCGGGCTAACGCGGGGTCGCGCGCAGTCATCCCGTACACCGCACCGTGAGGTTTGATCTAAAGTGGATAAGCAAAAGCATCGTAATGCAGGAGGACTACGAGTCGGGCTCACATGGTTGAGCTTCAGCCCATGTGCGAGTAGGAACCCCGTCAAAGCGCCGACTTGATAGATAAAGCATGCAGCGAGCTCGTCCTGGAGGCATGTTCAACAGATATTGAGTAACAACGGAATGGGTTACTTACTGGCTCCATTTTCATCTCTCGTCGACCAAACCCTTGCCTGTCAGGTAGGGATGGGTGGGCGCCGACGAGGACGTTGTTCGCCTTCGCGAGCTGCACGGTCTCGTTCATGATAGAGAAGTCGCTAGCCAAACGCCAGGGTTCCCATCAGCCGAGCGGTGTAGATTGCAATGCCACTCACGAAGCATGGAATCCACACGCCACGTTGGCGAGATGGATAGTCTTCATGAGTGCCTCGTCGTCGCCCTATGAGCGTTACGCGTTAATCCGCGCTCCGTATACGGTACGGTGCCTTGGGACTGCTTACTGACCATCTTGTACAGAGAGTATCCCTGTAGCGTAGTTCATATGTCAGACATTTTCTAGCGGTAAGTTGTGGTCCATTCTGGACAACGCATAGAGGCAGCCTCCGCCATGTAGGTAGCGGATGGTTGCTAAGAGAAGCTCTCTCAGCCGGGGCAGCCGGTCTGCCGCATCTTAGCGCCCGTTCCCGATGGTGGCGTTCGCGGTGACCGCGAATACCGACACACTCTTTGCACTCCGCCGTCTCGCACACCGCTCTCCTCGTCGTTGACGAGCAAGCGTCTCACCCCTCCGGTCTCTTGAGGGCGCCATGTATGGATAGGGAACCGCAAGAACGAATACTCACCTCTCCCATATCGCAGTTCACGGTTGCTCGGAGGCGTGTCATCGTTTCGTTTCGGTCAGGTGTGGATTGGGATTGGTCTGGTGGGAGAGAGTCGACGGACAACGACGTGAGTGCGATATAGAGTTCTAGTCTTTATCGCGGTATCGCAGAATATTAATACCTGTGCGACGTATCCGCTCCCAGCGAACGCGTAAACTATGAACGTAGATAGGAGTGTATCATGCGATACGATCGTACTTCCACTTCCCAGTCATGAGGCTTTGGAGGCGTCGCGGGCCGAACTCCCCCACCCACCCCCGTCCAATCCTCGTCCACAGCCAAGAAACGCCAGCCCAAGTGAATCACGCCGGTGCGCAGGACTCGGGATGTTTTCAAGGTGCGCAGGTGCGTCCCTGGGCGCAGTTTGCAATATCGCCAGGCGCGAGTGGTCGCTGGACGAGCGTCGCGGGCGATCGGTACGATCGTATGACGCCCAGGACGTGGTCATGGGTGGGTTGCACGGCCTGAATCTACAGCCAATCTCGCTCGACCCCAAGCGTGCCCCGAGCGGGGCCGCCGCTCCCCGCACTATCGCGCCCTAAGTATACATACCCGCCGCCCGCCCGCGCTCCTATCCACATGTCGTCTCCGGCTTCTACCACCATGGCCTCCCCCACATCTCAACACGCGTCGCACAAGCTACTCGTCGCGAACCGCGGCGAAATCGCCGTCCGTGTCCTCCGCACCGCGCGCCGGCTAGGCATCCCGACCGTCGCGGTCTACACGCGCTCAGACGCGACCGCACCGCACGTCGTCCTCGCGGACGAGGCGGTCGCGCTTCGGCCGGACGACGAAGACCCCGTATCGAACGCGCGCGGGTACCTCGACGCGGACGCCATCGTCCTTATATGCAAGGAGCGTGGGGTCACGCTCGTCCATCCGGGGTACGGGTTCTTATCCGAGAACGAGCGCTTCGCGCGGATGGTGGTCGAGGCAGGGATGACTTGGCTTGGGCCGCGACCGGATACCATAGAGGCCATGGGATTGAAGCATCGGGCGCGCGAGCTCGCCATCGAAGTCGACGTGCCTTTGGTGCCTGGCTCAAAGAGCCTCTTGCGCGACGTGGATGAAGCCGTCAAGCTAGCGAACGGAACGGGATACCCAATCATGTTGAAGTCCACTGCGGGAGGCGGCGGAATGGGTCTCGTTGTCTGTAACAATGCGGACGAACTTCGAGTGAAATTCGCGTCCACGCAAGCGCGAGCGCAGGTGAGCGATCCGGACGGTGGTCACCTTGAGCTGCTCACTAAGAGACCATCCACAGACGCTCTTCCATAACGATGGCGTTTTTATTGAGAGATACTTTCCTGCCGCGCGGCACGTTGAAGTCCAGGTGAGTATCTTTAGGGTCAATGCCAGTCTTAAAACCCACGTTTGGCAGGTGTTTGGAGATGGACTAGGTCGTGCTATACACATGGGAGAACGCGAGTGCAGCGTCCAACGCAGGCACCAGAAGGTGATTGAAGAAGCTCCAAGCCCTTTCATGCTCCATCGCCCTGGTAAGTACTTGTACCGACTGAACCATACGCATATACTCACTAAATATAACCCCACAGATATCCAGCGAGCGATGTGGGCAGCTGCTGTGCGTCTGGCCGAACATGTGAAGTACGAATCTGCCGGTAAGTTGGTCTCGTCGGTTATCTCGCATCGAACGCTCACTCTTGTGTCTCAGGTACGGTCGAGTTTCTCGTCGACGATGCGACGGGCGAGTTCTTCTTCCTAGAGATGAATACCCGTTTGCAAGTCGAGCATCCGGTCACGGAGCAGATCAACCCCGGGCTCGATATCGTCGAACTCATGATCTTGCAAGGAGTCGCGAAGCACGACAACCTGAACGGCGGTGTGCTCTCGCATCCTGCCTTCGACCAACGCCTGTATACCGCATCCCCGCAGGAACGCAATCGCCATGCACTTGAAGTGCGCGTGTACTGCGAAAACCCTGCTGCTCAGTTCAAGCCGTGCCCAGGAATTCTACAGCAGGTCGAGATACCCCAGTACGACTGGCTGCGAGTCGAAACCTGGGTACGACTCTTGCGGATCCTTCGATACGCGCTTTGCTCATGCCGAGATACAGGTAGAGACGGGAACGACGGTTACGCCGTACTTTGACCCTCTCGCGTGCAAGCTCATTGTCACCGGCTCCGACCGGTCGGACGCGATCGCGAAGCTCTCTCAAGTTCTCGCAGAGGCGCGGATCTATGGCCCACCCAACAACATCCAGTACCTCCGTGCTATATGCGAATCGGAGACGTTCAAGGACGGTGGGGTGACGACGACTTTCCTCGATACGTTCCCGTTCACACCCAGGTGAGCTCCGTCGTGTCGGACGGGAGATCGTTGGCGCTCAATCTCAGTTTGAAGGGCGTTCACCGTACTGAGCGGTGGGCTTGAGACGACCGTACAAGACTTCCCTGGACGCCGGATAGGCCTCGGCATCCCGCGGAGTGGCCCGATGGACTCGCTCGCCTTCCGCATCGCCAACATCCTCGTGGGCAACGTCCCCGGTACCGAAGGCCTTGAGCTCACGCTCACGGGGTGTCGTCTCGTCTTCCATACCGCGGCAGTGGTGGCAGTAACGGGCGCATCCGTGAAGGTATCGGTCAACGGCACAGAGGTCCCGATGTGGGCACCAACCGTCATACCCGCTGGGGGCAAGCTCGTCATCGGCAACGCGAAAGGGACGGGAATGCGCGCGTATCTTGCCATCCGAGGCGGCTTTCCGGAGATTCCGAAGTACCTGGGTTCGAAGTCCACATCCCTGGGGCTCGGAGGATACCAAGGCCGCGCACTCACGGCAGGTGACCAGATCGCCCTCGGCGACTGCGCACCTCCAGACGCGGGCCTTCCTCCAGCTCTACCGGCATCCCTCGTTCCCGCCTACCCCACCGACTGGACGATCCACGTCCTCGTCGGACCGCACTGCGACCCCACCTTCATCACGCCCGACGGCATCGCCGCCTTCTTCGCCACGAAATGGGCGGTCAGCGCAGCGAGCAACCGGATGGGCGTTCGGCTTGAAGGCCCGCGCATAGGATGGGCGCGCGAGACTGGGGGCGAAGGCGGCTCGCACCCGAGCAACATCCTCGACAACGGGTACGCGTTCGGGACGGTAAACGTGAACGGCGACACCCCGGTCATCCTGACGAACGAAGGCCCCGACATGGGCGGATACGCGTGCGTGTGCACGGTGGCGAGCGCCGATCTGTAAGTTGATGGCTGGGTTGCGCAAGTGACTTCCGCTGATGTCGTCGGGGTAGGTGGAAGCTCGGCCAGCTGCGAGCGGGTTCGACGGTGCAGTTCAAGCGGATATCCCATGAACAAGCGGTCGGACTACTCCAGGATCAGGACAAGCTGATCCACGACCTCGTGGAGCACAGCCAGACCTCCCCCTCCTCGCTGACTGTCCCGCCTGTCCCGCATCTGGAGGACCTTGCGATGGATCCCAGACTTCATGAAGCATTTGCAGATCCCTCCAGCGGCAGACCAAGAGTGGTGTTCCGTCAGGTGAGTGCACCCTGAGCGCCGATGTCGTCAGGCGGTCTGAACAATTCGAACCCCAACAGGCCGGGGACTCGGCAATCCTGGTCGAATTCGGAGAGATGACGCTCGACTTCACGATCCGCGCGAGAATCCACGCCTTCGAGACTGAAGTCCGGAAGCGCTCTCTCCCCAGTGTCTGGTTCCTCGCTCCCTGCATCCGGTCAACGATGGTAAGCTCCAGTCCCAGGCACCATAAGTCACGTCGTGCTGACAGTGGCCGTGTATAGGTGCACTTTGACCCTCACGCCACAAGCCAAGCAGCTCTGCTCGCGGCGCTCGTCGATGCAGAAGCGTCCCTCCCCGCCAGCGTCGAGTCGCTCACTTTTCCGGGACGGAAGATCACGTTCCCCGTCGTCCTCGACGACAGGTGGAACAGGGAAGCGCTCGAGAAGTACATGCGCAGTATCAGGGACAAGGCCGTCTACCTGCCAAGCAACGTCGAGTACCTCGCCAGGAACAACGGATTGAAGACCGCGCAGGAAGCTTTGAAGAAACTCGTCGGCACGGATTGGGTGCGTACGCGATAGCGGATCACTGGCGGTCCCGAGCTGATGATTTATGCTACAGCTCGTCCTTGGTGTTGGCTTCTACCTAGCGTGCCCGTTCCTCGTCCCGGTACGTGCTCTTATGGTATGTGCAGTACAGAAGACTCACTCAGCATGCGCAGATCGATCCTAGGTGCCGATTGGTAGGACAGAAGATGAACCCTTCGCGAACGTACACCCCGCGCGTGAGTACCTATGGGCGACATGCATGCTCTCGGCACTCATGATTATTACAGGGAGCCATTGGCATCGCGGGCGTTGTCGCCGCTATATACCCCATCGAGTCCCCGGGCGGATACCAACTCTACGGACGTACATTGCCTCCGTGGCAGACGTGGGGCAAAGGCAGGGATTTCAGCCCAGATAGTCCGTGGCTGCTCCGGCCGTTCGATCAGGTGAGCTGAAAAAGTGGCATAGGTGCGTATGTCGCTCACTGGCATGATGTACTCCGTAGATTGCCTTCCAAGTAATCAGCGAGGACGAATATGCAGAGGTATGCATCATCACCTGATGTAGCGAGCGAGCAATGTGTACAATGTCGCACCGTTTTAGTTCGAGACGCGATTCGACGCTGGCCAATATGCGTTTAAAGTGAGTCGCTCACCCGAACCCTGAGGTATCTTCGTGTTCTCTGAAAAAACTTGGCTATGTAGATCGAGGATACCACGTTCTCAATGGCGGAGTACGCTGCGTTTGTGAGCAGCATCGCCGACGAGATCAAAGAATTCAAGGCGCGTCAAGCAGAAGGCAGTGCGTCTGAAGAGGCTAGGTATGCTCTGTCGCTATCCACATCAGTTTGCCAGTGTCTAATGGCTAACATCGTCCACTTCCTTCTCAGGGAGCGAGAGCTCTTTGCCGAGTGGGACCGCCAGCGGCGTGCCGAGCTCGAAGCGCAACGCACCAGGAACGACGGAGCTGATGGTAAGCCGCACTCGTTGAATCGCGAGCTCCCCGGAGGTTGACGGTATAACGGCGGGCACAGGAGAAGAAGGTGGCGAATGCGTCACCTCATCGCTTACCGCACACGTCTGGAAGATCAAGTGCGCCATCGGCGACGTCATCCAGAGTGCCGAGGATGTACTCATCATCCTGGAGGCGATGAAGACGGAGGTCAACGTAGAAGCGGGCGAGGAGTTCGTGGGGCGTAAGATCAAGGGCTTCGGAAGAGGGGTCAAAGAAGGCGGTTCGGTCTCTGCGGGGGATGCCCTTGTCTACTTCGAGTAACGACACTTCTTGGGGGGTGGGTATTAATACACAGAGTGTTACAAAGATGTACTTATAGCTATCTAAGTAGCAATACCGAGGCCTTTTTCACGCCTGCCTCCAGGACCTTGGGCAATTACACTGTCACGTGGCCTGGTGGTCTAGTAGTATGATTCCTTCTTAGGGTGGTTACCCTCAATTTGGAGGAGGTCCCGGGTTCAATTCCCGGCCAGGCCCTAATGTTTTGCTCAGCTCTTATGGTCCGTCTTTTTTCCGCCCTTGCTAGGAGAAACATACTTGGGTGGACCGCGGGGGTTGAAATGCGCAAACGATCACAATGGGGCCCTCCTATGCACTCTGCTCCCGCTGCACCCAATTCTCAGGGCAAAGCAGTCTGCGAGTAAGGTGATCGGAGACTTCGCTGAGGTGACCAAAAACATTCCGACACGGGGAATCGAACCCCGGGCTATCGCGTGAGAGGCGATAATGTTAGCCACTACACCATATCGGAGTGGGAGAGGCCTCGTTTGCAATATACATAGACGGATTACATACGTCTGCGAGTGATCGGACCGGGTTTTCGTTGGCAAAGTGAAGCGGACGACTTGGGCGTGCTGTTTGTTCGTCGCCGACCACGACGACCCCGAGCCTGACGCCGCTGCCGCTCCCGTCCCTCGAGGGTGCCTGCCTGCTCGCCTCGACGATGGCTGCTGAATCCAGCCGGGAACATGCCGCTGACCACATCGAGGCTGCGCATTCCATTGGTCGCGGGTCCTCGGCAGATCGGCATGCCGAGGACGCGGCACAGGCGGAAACGTTCCAACCCTCCCGCGGCATCGTGCAAGTCGACTTCGACGATGAAAATAAGCCGAGCCGCAAGTCTTCCTTCGTCGCCGAACAGGTCACGCAAGTTCCCAGCGCGCCCATATATGTCGGCTGTGAGTCCCTCGCGCTCGGACGCGGAGACAGAGCTCGGATCTGACAGGAGACGCCCCCAGTCTTCTCCCCCGCGCTCGCGCCAATGCGTCGACGATACTTCATCATAATAGGCCGCGCAACGCTCTTGATCATGGCCTTGATGTGGATATGTCTTCCAGTGTGAGTCCCTGCCCACAGCTCGGCCCAGGCTCCTTGCAGTGATCTGGGCGCTTCTACCTTGTGGTGGTCTCGCTACGCGCAGTTCCTTCCACTCTGAAGGAAGGGGGGGAACCGCGCGGAGACCCATCCATGTCGTGACGAATGCTTAGAAAACTCCTTATTTTGCTGATGCTAGACATCGGCTTGATACCTGAACGCAACTCGCGATGGAGTGGAGCGCCATCCCCCTCCCTGCCCTCGCGTTCGTTGGTTCGCGAGACAGTTTGCGAAACGTTGTTGACAGGCCAACGCTTTGGGCCTGGGGGTGGATTGACTCCTACATGAGCTCATCTACGCATTAGCTTAGGATGTGTTCGGGCGCCGAACAGTCATCCGAGCTTGCTCGTCATGATGTGTGGACAACGGATAAGGCGTCCGAAACGCCTGGCACTGACGGGCGTGACGGAAATCCCTACACCTAGCTTACTTCACTACGCCTGGAAGGAAGGGGGGAACCGCGCGGCGACGCATCTATGTTGTGAAGAATGCTTCACACAGGGGTAGTGCATCGGCAAAACGAGGTATCTGCCTGGGCCCCTGGAACTTCCTGAAGGCCTGGAAGTCGCTGCTCAGGAAGCTCCAGGAAGCTCCAGGAGCATCAGAGCAGGGGGTCAAGGAGCGAAATCTCCCATTGTGGAGTTTTGGACCTCCTGCAGTTGCCTGTAGAGCACTTCTATGGGCCTCCGGGAAATTCCGACCATTCAGTAGCCTCAGAAAATCCTTATTTTGCTGATGCACTACACATCTGCTTAATCATTGCGTATGCAACGTGCGATGGAGTGAAGGGCCGTTCCCCTCCCTGCCCTCGTGTTCGTTGGTTCGCGGTGTGCGAAACATTGTTGTCAGACCACGGCTTCGGGCCCGGGGTGGATTGGCGCCTATTTGAGCCCGTCTACGCACTAGCCTAGGATGCGTTCGGGGGCCAAACAGTTATCGGAGCTCCATACCTCGACGGAATGCTCGTCATAGTGTATGGACAACCGATAACGTGTCCAAACCGTCCGGAACTGGCCGGCGTAACGCTTATTTCACTATGCCTTCAAGCTTCGTTAATATCCCCGGCCAATCCTTGAGAAGGGGAAGAAAATATACCTGGTACGATGTCCAGAGGGGTGTATTATCGCCGTCACTTGTCCGCAGATGTCATCGTTCTCAGGATGAAGAAAAGGCACCTGCTTCGTGTTCGACAATTGTTAGCATCCTTCCTTTGGCACCGTAGTCGATCGACGCCGTGGGCATCACAAGAGGTTCTCCGCGATCGGTCCTCGTTCAATAACGTTACTTTTCGTAAAGCAACGTCATAAGGACTCAGATGCTCACAAGTCCCTACGCAGCTACTGGGGTGCTCTATCCCAATCAGCAAAATTGACAGGAAACTTGACGTCGTGGTTCATCGATCGCGACGGTGGCCGCGTCGGCCGAGGGCTCACCCAAGCTGCCCAGCAGTATAACGCGACAGGACCTCAGCTACAATGGCAGTTCTTAGACGCGCACGACGTCGGTAACGATGACGACATCATCAACATGGTTCTTGAGGAACAGGTGTGGGTCGCCGTCGTCAGTACGTCTATCCCCGCCCCCACTTCTTCGCTCTTGTTGACCCAGTCGGCTGGTTTACAGTCCAACCCAACGCTTCGACACGACTAGCGACTGCCCGCACTAATGGCGACCAGACATATGATCCCCGAACAGCCATCAAAGTATACTACTCACAGGTCTGTGCCCAGTGTTCACTCGATAATATTCATCCTCACGAATTTCTCAGGCCCGGCATGAAATCGCGACGGGGAACTACATCATTCCACTTACGACCCAAATGCTCCACGTCACGACCTCCGCATACGCTACTTCCACCGCCCAGAGGGTGTTTGCACAGATCGACTCCAACGGCGAGCCGAATTCGACGGCCCTACAGATGATCGCTAACGCGCCCCAAACGATCTCGCCAGCAATAAGCTGGACCATGGTCAACCTCCGGCCGTACGAGTGCGTGCTGGCGTGGACCCTCATGATGACACGGCGCTGACGAGCCCATCGCAGAGCGCCAGCGGCGCAAGCTGCGACTCTGGTCGGCAATATCTTCCTGTGCATCTTTTCGTGAGTATGCTACAACATCCTAAACGAAGTTCCAATTTGACGAGCTTCCCACAGCTTCATGATTGTAGGTTGGGCGAAGATCGGTACGCGCATAGTCTGCTTACCCGATACCAGACCATGGCGAATTCTACTGCGAGGGCGCTCGTAAGCCCCCATATGGCGTTCTTGCCATACCTTGCTTTGCGATTAGCGGTGCCCTTGCTCGCGTACGTGCCGTTGAGCTTGAGCTATGCGCTCGTCAACCTCGCTTTCAAGCTACCGCTTGGCACCAAGTGAGTTTTCAAAGCGTCTATCTGTAAGCCACTCGCGCTCATGGGCTGTCCTCAGGTACGGACTCGGGGCAGGTTTCATACTCTCATGGGTGTACATCTACCTCGGGATGGCAGCCCTTGGTCTGTCGATCGAGGCCATGATCACGATCTTAACGCCGCGGTTCACGCCTTTCTTCCTCTTCACTCTGGTATGTCCTGACATTGAGCCGCGCGCATTCTATATGGTATGAACGTCCTCATGCTAGATCCTCTACAATGTCTCGCCCGTGGTTCTCCCCGACGAACTGCAGAGCCCGTTCTACGCCTACGGAAGCGGTTTCCCGATATGGTACGTCAAGTCCTCTAATTGCGTTAACTCTTACTTACCGCTGACGCTTTCCGATGTGTCTCAGGAACCTGTAAGTGATCTCGTCGGTGGTGGGTTCCTTGGTCGTACAGCCACTGACTTGTTCTGTACCTGATCAGCTCTCAAGCCCTCCGCACGATCATGTTCGACACGAACTCGCACCTCGGTCGCAACATCGCCGTCATCATCGCGTGGATCCTGCTATCGTGCGGCACCATGTTCGTATTCACGTGGTACATGCGGCGCAGGGAGTTCCGGCGCCTGTACGCGTTCGCTACCCAGCCGGCCAAGGGGAAGGGTAAGGGCAAGGGCAAGGGCAAAGGCGTTGATGACCCGCCGCAAAGACTGGATCAGGGCGAGGAGAAAATCGTAGAGTGATCGATACAAGATCGCGTTAATAGACAGCGTCGGACACTACTCAGCTGTATAATATGGGCGGGAGCTCTTGGATACCGATACCCATTCTTCTAACTCGACGCTCTCGGGCATATGCACCACTTTAGACGGGAACACACCCATGTGGTGAGTACGTTCAGATGTTTCCTTGGACGCACTAACCACCCTGAACATCAGGTACTGAATATCCGCGTTACCGGAATGGACAGGTATGTTCTGTGACTAGCCTCTTGTTTCTGATCATCGCGGTGTCTCGTACTAACGTTCGATCGGACCCAGGTACGGGCTCATCGTAGGTTTTCACAACTCGAACGTACAGCCACCGACGATTCATCCCGTATCTGACTGGTTCTAAAGCTCTTCACGGGATTGCGACTGTTGTGCACTAGGCTCGCTACGGCCCCGGTTATCATACTACCCTCACTGCGGTCGCATAGGTTTTGCAGGTGCAGGACTCGCCGCCGCCTTGGACGAACTGTGTATCTGACATATACCCGAACGGACCCGGATTTGCTACTGCCCATACATCGAGCTCGTGGTCGCGCGCAGGTGTATCATGAGGATGCCACGGTCCATCCACTTCGTGCTGTCGCACAACCCAAGCCACCTTCGGTATCGGCACGACCCCGGTCCTGATTGATATCGCCTTCGAACTCACTGCACTACTGCGTAGATAGCGCGCGCGGAGCCGCTCGGCGCGCTCACGGCTGCACCGGCGAGGTGTGGTCACTCGGTACAGGGGGTCGACGATAAGATGGCGTATTCTGTGCAGCGTGCCTGGGAGAAGCACACCATCCTTGGCAAGCGCTCAAGCTCTTCTCAATCAATAATGCGGCTGCTTCGCGCTCTTGCTCACTCCAGACGGGTGGCCATGCTATGTATATAATCGTTGGCTATCTCCCGCGGAAGGCGTTCCAGCCGCGCGACCCTTGACCGGTTGTCCGTGCTGTCCCCTGCTGGTCCCTAGTGCGCTCACTTGCTAGGTTCATCATGTCGACGCCCGAATCTATCGAGAAGACCTCCGAGACGGGCTCGCTCCGCGATAAGGGTACGGAGCTCGAGAAAGCGGCCGTGTTCGAGGCAGCGAGCAGTGAGGAAGGTAACGTCGGCCTCCATGAGTTCGACATCGCCAAGCAGTCTGGGATCCGCGTCACGCCCGAGCAGAATCGCAGGTATGTTGCCGGGTACGCATGAGCATGGGTTAGCTGAACACGATGATCACCCAGGCTGGCTCGGAAGATCGACGTCTGGATTTTGCCTATGGTAAGGTTTATTAAACTCGCGTGCATCGGGTGTCGAGTTTACAGAATTATCTGGCTAGCTCTGCCTAGCGCAAGGCCTCAGCTACCGTGAGTCATACTTCGATTACTATATAGTGTGGACGTGCTTTGACGGCGCTTTCACAGTGGATAAGACGGCGTACGTTGACTGAAGCCAGTCTGTGCTCTTATCTCACAAATCTTTGTAGCTTGAATTACGCCAATTTGTACGGCATGAAGAAGGCACTGCACCTCTCCGGTGACCAGTTCAGCTGGTTTGCGAGCAGTGAGTCCCGCTAATAGTGCCTTATCTCGCGTCGCGTCGAAGCTGACCATTCGTCCTATCATCAGTCTTCTAGTATGCCGTTCTCCGTAGCTGCCGCTCTGCCACGACACTTATCTTCATGCGCTCGCAGTCTTGGCTACCTCGTCGGCAACTATCCGGACAGCTGGCTGCTGCAGCACTTCCCCACAGGAAAGGTTCTGGCGACAAGTACGTGCTAATCATCATCCCACACCATGCAAAGCGTTGACATTGTGCCACAGCTACACTCATATGGGGCACAATCGTAATCACGTTCGTGCATCGCAACCTCTCCAGATTCATACCGGCAAGTTGACCGATTGCCTCAGGACTCCTGCATGCACGAACTTTGCCGGTACCATGGTCAATCGGTAGGTCGTGATGGTCGCGGTGTGACGGAAGATATGACGGGCTCAACTTTTGGGTTAGGTTCTTCCTCGGCTTGCTTGAGGCCATCGTCACCCCCGGCTTAACGGTGTTGACGTCGATCTGGTACGCCCAATCCGAGGTCCCATTCCGTGCCTTGATCTGGTACTCGTTCAATGGATGGGCCGGAATTTTTGGCGGCTTCGTTGCCTATGGCGTAAGTGCCGCACGATTCGTAACCGTGTCGAAATCGACTGACCTTCGTCACGCCCAGATTGGACACATCGAGAACCCGCAAATCGCTCTATGGAAGTACATCTTCCTCATCCTCGGCGGGATCAGCATCCTCTGTGAGTCTTTCCGGGCACCGCTTCGAGCCCGGGAGTACGGCCTTGACCATACTTCGACTCTAGTCGCGGTAGTCCTGTGGTTCTTCTTCCCTGATTCTCCAGTCGACGCTCGGTTCTTCACCCCGGAGGAGAAGGTGCTCGCAGTCAAGCGCGTGGCCGAGGCGAAGTTGGGCGTCAAGAATACGCAGTTCAAGTGGTATCAGGTACGTTGCCGTTCAGGTAGCCTGCGGGCCATGTCTAATACACCACTCTTCTACCGGTAGATCCGGCATGCCCTTATCGATCCGAAGACGTGGTTGCTGTTCGTCGCGTCTATTGCAGCTCAGATACCCAATGGGTGAGTCGCACAGTATATTCCTCTTTCCACATGATCGCTGACTTGGCGTGTGCCCTTGCAGCATCGTTTCCAATTTCTCGACCATTGTTATCAAGGTAGCGTCGTCGTAGACGTAGAGGACTCACGCACTGACCACCCTTGGTCGACAGGGCATGGGGTTTACTACCCTCCAGAGCACGCTCCTCGACGCGGCCTCGTCAGGTGTACAGATCGCTAGCTTGCTCATCGCGGGGTAAGCACGGCCGACCGCTAGATGTGCCCCAATGCTGAACGGCCTTGGGATAGATGGGTCTGCATGCGCTTCACGAATAGTGCGTTTCTGTCCAGGTTTTGTTCAACGTTCTCTCACGTACCCTCACCTTTGGCAGTGCGGGTCATTACGATGGCTGCCGGCAACATCACATGCATCATCGCCGCCGCATGTCTCACCTACCTCCCCTCAGAGCAGAAGTGGAACCGTCTGATTGCGTTCTGGTTCACTTCGTTCCAGGTCTGCCCGCTTCGTTGTCTCCGTGGCCGTCGTACTGACAAACGTACTATCGTGCAGTCGGTCGGTTTCTCTCTGTCGCTAGTGATGATCTCGAATAATGTGAGTATCCGGAGAAGCGTGTCACAAAGTACTTAGACTGGACCGGTATGTTGATAGATTGGAGGCTTCACGAAGAAGACGTTCACGACCGCTGTGACCTTCATTGGCGTGAGTGGTTTGTGTCTTTCGTATGGAGCGCCGCCTCACTTACCCCGTTCCGACCACAGTACTGTGTCGGAAACATCATTGGGTATGCCGCTTTTCACCGTTTAGGCTAGATGGGGTGCTGATGTGGGGCTGCATAGACCGCACTTCCTCATTGTAAGCGGCCGCGACTCTTACCCCCAACGCTACACGGGCGCCGACAGTTGACATCTTCGTAGGACAGCGAAGCTCCGAGGTACACAACAGGCACGGTGCGTGATACGCTAACTCTTTCACTATGCATTGCTTACCAGGCAAAAAACGATGATAGACCGCCATGTTCATTGGTGAGCCATCTATTTGTCTCCTCGTACGGCGTATTTGACGGAACCATAGGCTATGTTATTAAGACCAGTAAGCGTGCATCACGCGCCCCTCTCTGAGGGACTTCTCTGATACACGTTCAGCCGCACACCTCGCCCTCGGTCTTTATATGCTGTGGAGCAACATAAAGGTACGTACTCCACACTTGGTGTATGGCGTTTGCAGATATTCAACCTCTGGATAGCGCGACCGCGAACAGGGAAAGGTCACCTCATACGAAGACCAACTCAAGGGAGAAGGTACGTCAGAATGCAATCGGCCTGCAACGCGTTAATAGATAGTGTCTCCAGAGGCGGGCATGCACGACCTCACGGAATTCGAGAACCCGTACCACAGGTAAATCCCGTTCTCTGGGACTCATCTGGCGGCGGTATACTAACTCAGTCTTCCATCAGATATGTACTATAGTCCAGTGTATCGATATGTTGCTGGGGTGTTTGGCTGTGTCTTCCGCTTCTCTTTATTGCGAACGCGTACCTTTCCCTACGACCCTCGGCAACCTATGCCCCACCATCGAATCATTCCCATCCCGGCCGGTGGCAGGGTAGGTGTGCACATGTACAGGTAGACACATCAGAAGATACCAGTCATCTTTGACTTGCCGAGATGGACCGCCAGCGACGCCGAACGAAGTGAGTTACCCTCGGAAAGGCTCACCCCCGGCGGCAAGGGCAAGCATAGGAACGGAAGCGGCGTCGTGCAGTAGTCCGCGTCTGCATCGCAATGAGCCCCGACGCACGAGACAGGCACGCATGTCTGTCACGGCATGAAAATCAACGCTGTCTAGCAAGGATGATGAGTGTCGATGGCGGCGCAGCCCTTTCCCGACCTCGAAGGGGTCCACGTAGAGGCAGGTCGACTGTGCTGCCAAAGTCACGATTGGGCTACAGTTCTGTTCATTGCCGGGGCAGAATTAGCTTATGTCGGAAAAGGCCTCTGCCGCGAATTAGGGTGAGCGGCGTGGCTAAGATGCATGCAACGGTCATAGCGGCCCAGGAGAAAAGCCAGAAAGGGTGCACTCGCATAGTCATGAAGTACAGAATGTGCAGACCTCAACGTCCTTGTACCGATACTACGGAGCCATACGACTCCCTGAACTTCATACTTCCAATTCTGGGTATCTACCAATGCCCCCCTAAGGCTGTTTCCACTACCTGGTCCCGTAGCGCCACCCTTACATGTCATCCTCTGCGGGTGGTAGAGTTGGCGCACACATCTGTTGAAGACGCACGAACGGACGTTGGCTGATTTCCCCGAGGATAACCTCTATACACACGAGAGAAGCTCACCCTCGTGAAGTTCGTGCCCGGCGGAGGCACCAAGCAGACGAACGGAAGCGGCGTGGCGCAGCAGTCGGCGTCCGACGTGCACTGCGCACCAACGCACGAGTCCGGTACGCATGTCTGCCCGATCCCCGGGCATGAGTGCCGTGGGTCAGCGATCGTGATGGTGAACGGCGACGCACTCCTTTTCCTATCTCGAAAGGATCGATGCAGAGACAGTTTGAAGACCCTGAGCTGGAGGCCGGGCCACACTTCTCCCCGTTCCCAGCACAGAATTGATCAGGGCCTGTGCAAACGTCCGTCTGGCGCAGTTGTAGGACGGATGCCAGAGTGCACGGCGCAAAGACCCAGATGAGCAGGGAAAGTCGGTTGAAGACGTGAGGGTTCATGAGAGATGATGTGTGGTACGAGCTCAGGTGTAGTATGCCGTCCTTATGACAGTCGTCGCATGCAGATACCACTGGCAGGACGCAGATGCGGCAGCCCTGTACACTCGGTGAGTGCGGAGCCGCCACCGGGATCTGTCGCAACGAGTCATTCATGCGGACGTTCCTACGGACGTAGCAGGTACCTCATCATCCAGGTATAGGGAACTGCTGATCACCCCGCGTGGAACCGATGGTCGAGGTCCGTGAGAGTAGGATCGTTCGTGAACGTTACCCGGGCCTTACATCTGTCAATCACTATCAGAACAGCTTTATATACCCAGGCAATATCGGTACCGAGACCGGCCACGACTGCGTACCGAACGAGTCACTTTCTCATTGATTCGCGATGCGTTACTTATAAACCAGCGCGAGGAACACATTCGCATGCCAGTGGGAAAGATGGACCGATAGCTGTGACAAGTTGATGTCGTCCCAGTTCCTGCTATGTATTCCTAACATCAGCTGGAATGGAGGGTGATGTTGTCATTCTCGCCGGCTGGCGTAGTACTCACCCACCATCGCGACCACCACGTATATCTACGACCTATCCGCGCCGGACTCCGAAACGCTGCTTCGCTGCGTATTTGCGCCATTTCTGGATGTCTTCCCGAGCCAAGAGAAGATCGACTGTATAGTACTCCTTGGCGAGCACTTCGTTACTCGCCACATGGTGGACCGCTGAATGACAAGGTCTACAAAAACGATAAGCACTGAATATGTTACGCGTCCCATGTGCAGAACATACCGACACAGCCACGCTACGGAGTTCAACATCGCCTCCGGGTGCCACTTCTTCTTGAGGACCTTATTGTGTACCTCCCGGGGGATGAGGTGGTGGTACGTCAGGGGAACCTCGCGTTCACAGATCTCCCATTCCTTCGTGCGAGTCTTCGACCACACCGGAGGCGGCGCGCATGCCTCCCCGATATAATCCTTGAGCACCCGTCGTAGGAAGGCGGTCGCGGATTCGTCATCTTCAGAGATGCCGCAAGATACGAGTGTGTCGACAAACGATATTGGGACGTTCTCGAGACTCATGTCGTCTACGTCGGGAACGGCGTCTCGGGTCTCGTACGTTGCCTCACGGAGTAGCTGGGGTAATGCCGGCCACGCCTCGCACGCAAGGTAATCCGCAAAATCGTTGAGAGCGTCCGCTTCGTCCTGGTTCTCGTTCTGGGTGTGTTCGGGATTGACGTCAGGTTCAGCGAGAAGTCGCCGGGCGAGGCAGTCCTTGAAGATCGAGAGCTGCGTAGACCCTCCTCCAACTGACGAGTCCACGGGCATTCCTGAAGTCGAAGACGGTTAACTCGTACGAGTGAGAGCAGTCACCTGGAGGATACTTCACTGAGTACAAGCTCGTATGCGCATGCCTCCACCTGGGTTGCGTCACTGCCTTGAGCAAAGTGGATGACGGCGGCTAGCACACCGGCGGATACAAACAGGATGCAAAAACGTTCCGACACGGGGAATCGAACCCCGGGCTATCGCGTGAGAGGCGATAATGTTAGCCACTACACCATATCGGATGCTGACATTAAATGCCACTCTGTTGTCGATTATAGATTGTACGTATATCTCTACACAAGAGCAGCCAAGCTGACATAAGGAGAAAAGTCGCAAAAACAAATGCCACATACCCGGGTCGAACGAGTGACCTCCCCATATCCCGATGCGGAACGCTCGGTACAAGTGGGGCGCGCATACCACTACGCCAATGCGGCAGCTGTTCTGGACCTCTTGCGCAAAGTCACGTTGTGCCATGGTGTAATCCTCGGACGAAGTACCGATCTAGATTCAGCACATCACGCAGTCTGGACTGAACATCATCGCCGGCTGTCTGCTGACCCTCACGGACATCTACAATGAACCTGTAGCCCTCTCAGTCCTACTGCCGACCGCTCAGCTAGGGTACACACAGGTGAATATACGTGACTCACAAGCGGTTTGGGTACGCGCAACTGAACACCGTCATAATGACAAGTGACGCGACCTTCATTCCAGAGTCCATTTAGAGTCTATCCGAGCTCTCGACTCTCCTGGATCCTCACCTAATACAAATGATCACCTGGCCCACAGGTTTCCCCATGCCGTGCTCAGGCCGGCAGGTCTTTCTCAGGCCACGGCTATTCTAGCTCCTGTCCAGAGGGGTCTCTGGAACATCCCCTCCTCGCTTGTCGCGCTCGTGGTTCGATTGTGTGGGGCCCCTCATCAGCTACATAACGGCGGGACCGCAGCGACGGGCTGCTCACTATCATCCGCACAACCACCATCGCCCTCTTCGACCACCCGCCTGCACCCCTCTGAACGCCGTCCTCTGCTCCTTGAGTCCCCTCGAAATGTCGCCGCTCGCCAGGACTTCGCCCGCCTCTCTCCGCCTCGCCCTCAGGCGTTCGCCCAAGCAGGTCCGGGGCTTCGGTCTCCACCCTCTCAAGGAGCACACCGCGCACCACGTACGTTCTCGTCGTCCTCCGTCCGCGGGTACCTCAAGACCCTCATGATGCATGAACGCCGGGCTCATCTCCGCGCCCCACTTTGCCCCTGACAGAACATGCCCTTCACGTACGACAACCGGCGGAAGTTCGCCACCCGGTACGCGGGTGCGGCGGTGACGTTCTTCGCGGTGCCCTTCATCGCGGTCGGCTACCAGCTGTGAGTGCCTTCCGCGCCCCGTGCAGAGGAGACGAAACGCCGGAGCTGATGTAGGACGACGACGACAGGCGCAAGTCTGCAGGCGCGGCTTGAGCACTTTATCTCGGACTACTGCGAGTGCGAGCTGCGGCAACGGCCGCGCGTATGAGCCACGGACGATGTGACGAACGATGCAGATCTTGCTGTTTGTGTATTATAGATGTCTTGTTCCCCTTTGTACAAACGCAGCTTTGGATTCCTCTCAATATGATCGCGCACAAACCAACGACGTCTGGTTGGCTGATACTTGAACCCGAGGCGGTTAGCCAATAACCCTTGCAGGGTTTGACTGGGAAACTCACATGATCTACCCCTGTATAATGGGACATGTTAACCCTTTCGTTCTATGAAGTGCTTCGTCAGGTATTGTTCAGGTGCTGTGGGCAGAACGGCGTGTTTGATGTGTCAATCATTACGGAGGTTTCAACCTCTAGTAAATATCTTTCAACCCGAGTGGGTTACAAGTGAGCTTGCCCGGCTCCGGCGTGCGTCCAACTTCTTGAGTACGTACCGCAGTTCACATCTTCGCGTTCGCTCCACCAATGCGCTCATACTTACACCAAAGCAACATACACGAGTATCGAGAATCTACACGCCTACAGTAGTTATATATAGGCGCGGTGTCGGAGGCCCTATCGGTAACATCCAGCCATCCATACCCGTGAATCCCCTACTAGTAGTACAAGTCCCGGTGGAGACCAACCACACGTCATAATGTTTGGAGTTGAAGCCTTTGGAAGACATGTCCACATTTTGCGATGCATCCCGACGTCTCTATCGCCCCTCTCAAGTTCCCCCACTCTCTGACGCACTTCCGGCCCCTGCTGAGGCTTGTTAGACTGTCTCTCCACTACCCTCGACCTCATCGCGACGGAGACAATACGCGCGCGCGCGCTGAGTATGGGCAGCTCCGCATCTTCGATGGTCATACACACAGTACGACGATGACCGTTACGGTCGTTCCTGCGTTCCTGCGTTCCTGCTCTCCGGATCGTCTTGTAGGACGAATGCGTAGCCGGAG
This sequence comes from Trametes polyzona, assembly GCA_022606195.1. Classification (NCBI taxonomy): domain Eukaryota; kingdom Fungi; phylum Basidiomycota; class Agaricomycetes; order Polyporales; family Polyporaceae; genus Trametes; species Trametes polyzona. The sequence continues at coordinate 1,441,089 of JABYQF010000010.1, read as the reverse complement.
ATGACCGGGCAAGGCGCCTCTCGAGTTCGTACGTGCCCCTATTGAGAAGCGGCAGCTTCTCCCGGTGTTCCCGGTCAATACTCTGCCAGTGATAGCATCCGAGCCCTTCTGTCGCCGGGAGGTCGCCATATGGTGTACGCGTACGCGCTCCGGTCGTATTGCGAGAGGAGACTGGATGGTCGAGGCCCACTCTGGTCTATGGAGAAATATCGTAATTTTTACAACATGAACGCGGACACCGTGCCTTACCCTGAGCTCAACGTGTCCGCATCGCATAGCAACGACTATGCGACGGGTTGCGGACGCTCGCATGGTCGGTGTCGAAGTGGCGGACTTCCTAAAACAGCCGTGGGCGAATCTCTCGGCGAACGCCGATCGCCCTTTTGCCACGTCGGCATGGCCTCGCCCTCTTTTGCTTCCGCCCACCACGATCCCGGAGCCACGCCGCGGATGCTACGCGCTACGCCGCGGCGATATACTATGCACGTTACAGTATGGGAGGTATAGTCCAGTTGCGCATGGTCCCGTTTACATATTTCGCACCCCTGTTTGCCACGCAGAGCTGACCCGCATGGCTCAGCGGAACGTAGCCGCACCTGTCCGAGTCCGCGCCAACGTCTCCGGCGCCGCTGGGCACACACTGTACCTGCTAACGCGGAACCCGGTGCGAAATGCCCCGGCGATAGACTGTCGACAGCTTCTCTGGCCTCTCCGCCGACAGGGCCATGCGCTCGACTGGGGTCATATCGGCATCACGCGATAGCGCCCCTTCCGAACCCGGCTTGTTCAAGGTGGATCGCTCCCCCCGTGCACACGCTGATCATTCGAAGAATGGTTTGTCATGGTCATGCCGGCATCCGCAACATATGGGTAAGGTCCTCAGCTGCTCAGCGGTAAGGCATTGTGACCGTTCGCCAACAATCACCGACGGACACCTATCTTGTCCTCTATCCCTCAATGTCTGAACGGCTGTGAACAGATGTACTGAAATGTGAGGCAATGGTCTGCCCGTTCGGTGCTCGTAGCTCTCCGCTGCCTTGTGGATCATGGCAACGGGACGAGCGTTGCAGATCAGCCACGACCACATGGCCCCGACATCGAGGTCCAAGGACGGCTGAGCAGAATGTATATCGTGCGTCTTCTTTCGAAAATATCTACCGCCGCGCTCACTGCTTATGGCGAGTACCCAGCATAGCATCGGGTTAGATCAAGCACTCTTGACAAGCGGTTCTCTTTGTTCTGGGCCTGCGGACTTGATCGCCAAAGATACATGGGGCGACTGGCTCGTTGAGGTACTCATGTGTGCCCCAAAAGACTCGTGCAGATTCACATCGATTTTCTGGACTGGTCAAAGATGATTACCTACTGCTCAACGCATTCCCATAGTTCAATAGCCGCGAACACATGGTCTCGACCGAAGCGGTCCAAAAGGACATCTCGGAAGAAGCCAAGCGGAGGGTATGTCGCTCGCCACCCTCGTTCCGGGATCTCTTCTCCCGCATTTACTATTTTTGGCAGATACGCAGCTCCCGGCTTAACAATACAAGCAGACACCGAGAGCTGGGAGGTAACCCTCGGATTTTAGGAAACCGGCGGTCCCTGGCACGGCGCGTACCTCCTCCGATTCCCCAGCGTGCATTGATCGGATTGCAGACCGCGCTCCATAGCAGCCCCACTTCCTTGCCCTCGCCCCTGCGGAGGTCGCTAGGACGACGGCGCTCGATCGGGCTCGATCCACCCTCGCACGGAGCGAAAAGAGGCGCACAGCTCGACTAACCATACATGTCAGGCGACGCGAAGCATCTGCTCTAGCTCCAACGAGGCCTCAGATGACTTGCTCCCTTGTCAGTGTTCTACGGTCTGGGAGCTGTCCGCATGTGTCCACGGAAATTTGCACAGGTCATGCTGACCTCTGTCAATGTTGAGCATATGCTTGTCACGCATTCCCCGCGCCCAATGGCGACCGTCCGGGGTGGACAATCGATAATCGCACAGATGCGGCTCGCACCATCAACACTTCCGAATGTGTGTGCGCTCCGCAAGTCTTGCGACGCTCTCGACCGCTGTGGGGACCCACCTTCCATTTTGTCTTCTGTTCCAACATCTTTTCATGTGCGCAGCGCCATCACGCCTGGCGCCCCTCCGCACCGACCAATGGTCGGCGGCATGTGCCTTGCTTCGCGTGAGGCACCCCCGGACGCTTCTACCGCCAGCTGCTGTCCTGCGCTAGTAATCCCGACATACCCATCGCCGGCTCCGTATGCTTCGCGCAGCGTGATCCACGCGCGGGGCCTCTTTTATCCATATCTCTTGGGTCGGGCGCGAGGGGGTGCAGTATAAAGTCTCCCGTCGCAATACCTATCGTTTCGTCGTGGGCTGCATTCCTCTTCCCTCGTCGAGGCCTCCCCAGCACACGTCGCGGTACTTCACTCTCCCTCGGTTCGGCTTCAGCATGTTCGCCTCCCATACCTTCTTCGCCTTGGCGTCCTTGGTCGCCTCCGCACTTGGTGCGACGTATCAGCAGACGGATAGCCATCAAGGCAGCGGCTTCCTCAGCTCATTCTCGCACCAGGCCATCGCTGACCCCACCCACGGAAGAGTGTAAGCGTCTTCCCATCCCGTCTGAGCGTAGGTTAGGGGGACTAATAATCGAACGCTCGTTCAGGAACTACGTTGATCAGGCTACCGCGCTCGCTCAGAACCTTACCTTCTCGTCCGGCGACCATTTCGTTATCCGTGCCGACCACACGACGGTGCTCAGCCCCAGCGGGCCCGGACGCAACTCCGTCCGCCTGCAGAGCAACAAGCAGTACACGACGCACGTCACCGTGTAAGCCCCATTTTCCGAGACCGCGAGGCGACGCCCGCCACAAGGACCTTGAGATCTTGAGAACTGACGTTGCTCGCCCTCAGGTGGAACATCCGTCACATGCCCCAGGGCTGCGCGTGAGTACCGAACACGCCGCCTCACCGATAGAGCCCTCTCTGACAGGCGTCTGCAGGACATGGCCCGCGCTGTGGGAGGTCGGCGCGGACTGGCCCAACCAAGGTCGGTCCCGATCCCACGCGAAGCACGCTCCGCTGGAGCCCGTGATACCGAGATTCTGACCGCTCCTCCCGCGCTCCGCAGGTGAGATCGACGTGCTGGAGGGCGTCAACGACCAAGGCCCGAACCAGTCCACGCTCCACACGAACTCTGGTGGGTGCCACCGCGATGCGCATGCGCGCTCTGTTGGGGAGGCTGACGTATCTGGGGCCAATACAGGCTGTTCCATGCCCGCGTCTCGCACGCAGACAGGGTGAGTCCTGGCCGAGAAGCTCCCTTTGTTGGCGCACGTGCTGAGCTAGTGTGATCCTGACAGGAACTCCGGGTCTAACAACTGCGATGTCGCTGCCACGAACAACGCCGGCTGCGGCGTGCAGGCGAACAAGGCCAACAGCTATGGCCCAGGCTTCAACAGCGCCGGCGGAGGCTGGTACGTTATATTGTTCGCATGCGGACGCAAGGCGGGAGCTGATCGGGACCGTTCCGCCAGGTATGCGATGGAGCGCACCAACTCCTTCATCAAGGTCTGGTTCTGGTCCCGCAACGACGGCTCCGTGCCCAGCGACGTCAAGAACGGCGCGACGAGCATCAACACGGACAACTGGGTGAGCACACACCCCATAACTCTCGCAGGCGCCACCGCTGACGTCGGCCCCGCGGTTCTGCTTCGCAGGGCACGCCGTACGCGTTCTTCCCGAGCCAGTCGTGCAACATCGCCTCGCACTTCGGCGCGCACAACATCATCATCAACCTCACGCTCTGTACGTCACCCTCCCCCACCGGCCATCTGGGGTCGTGTCAGATAGGCTCGAGCTGGTGATTGACCACGCTCCTTCCCCTCCAGGCGGCGACTGGGCTGGCGCCGTATTTGGCCAAGACGGCTGCCCGGGCAACTGCGTCGGTGAGTGTCGTCCCGGGCCCCCGGTCAACCAGCATGGACCGTCTGACTAACCCTACTCTCTCGTCGCAGACTACGTGAACAACAACCCGTCCGCGTTTACGAACGCGTACTTCGACATCCAGTGGCTCAAGATCTACGGGTGACTCCCTACCGCCCACTCTCTCACTGCCGCCGGACGGCAGACGACCGTGCCCCGCGCGGCATTTGAGCTCGCGCCGGGGCGTCCACGACGCGCGCGACGACCTTTCCTCTCTGTTGGCTCCTTCATGCTCCATTCCATGTAGCGTTTCTCGTTCATGTAACAGTAGCCTGGGTTGGGATGTACTACTGGTGTAGTAAATGCGATATACAAGGTGATATCACCTGGAACGTCTTCGGGGTTATCCGGATCAAGTTCGGATTATCAGTTGTGCTGTCGATGGTCTCTGCAAATCCTCGCGGTTTTAGACTCCTAGTTCTTCGAATTATCTTGCAGACCCGTGCTATTCTTTGGAGCAGGACATTTTGTGATGAGAGTTGCAAAAAGGAAGAGCTTCACGTAGTGGGCCTGGCCGGGAATTGAACCCGGGACCTCCTCCAAATTGTGTTGAGTTCAACAGCCCTAAGAAGGAATCATACTACTAGACCACCAGGCCGTGCTTCCTTTCTTGTATGTTGCCAAAATGTAGGCTACAATAGGCAACGTCGTCTGTACTCTCTCTTATGTTAGCCCAGGCTGCACGTACTGTAGGTGTGCATGTACGTTGACATTCAAGTCGTCGCCGGGGAGGTTTTCGCCATACATAGGGCCTTCCGAGTCATCGTGGTGCCACTGTACGTTCGTTTGAACCCCTCGCCCTTGCGCGGTGAAAGACCAGTGTCACCTGGGTAGAACAAAGAGTCGAAAAGGTCAATCCGCCACAGCTGCACAATGGAGCTGGACACCATAAAACCTACTGCGTGCGCGTGGCTAGACACACCATCCCCCTCCCCTGTCCACCTCTCACCACCCTTCAGATACCCTGCCTGCGCCGGACGCATCATCCCATGTCTTCCCCTCACTCGTTCACGATGGCCCTGCCGTCCGGATTCGCGCACGAAACCGCTTTCGACGAATACAACGAACAAGATACGTCATTGAGAACACACCCTCTTCTGGGCGACGATCTCGACATACCGGATGCACCTGAGAGACACAAAGGCAAGGCCGCCAGGATCTTGGGAGTATCCCTCGCCGACCTGGACTACGACATGAGCGAGGGACATCGGATTCCAGGCGGCCTCTCTGATGCGAGCGGGTCGGACGGCCGTCGCGCATCTCTTTCCCAGCTTAACCTCTCCACATTGAGCCTGCGAGAGAGCGCACGCGGGCTGCCGTACGATGTACCAATGGAAGACGATGAGGATACGCCACTCCTGGGTGGCACGAGCGGCAAGAGCGGGCGCCTCGGTAAGGCGCGGAGAAGTCTCGGAAAGAGGCTGTTCCGTCCTTTCAGTCTCGTCAAGTCCGCGCGCACGAAGGTGGAGGGCAAACGCGCGCTGACAGAGCCGCAGGCCGCATGTGCATCCTCGGATGCCCCGGCGGAAGGCGCCTCCGGGGAGCAGGATGAGATGGAGTGGGAGGACGAGGATGACGCGGGAGCATTGACGTCGGCGCAGGCGGAGGGTTCTGCAGGTCAAGGAGACGGTGCAGAGCAAGGCAAGGAGGAGGACACGGTCGAGGTTGAGGCTGAGGGTGAGGTCGAGGATGGCAGCCCGCACGCTCCGAAGACACCGCGCCGCAAGCGACCCACCACGCCGCGCCGGAGCCCAAAGAGCGCGGGGAGCAGGCGCAGCGTGAGCAGCTGGTACCGGACGACCCCGCGCACACCGTGCTCTGCGCGGTCGTGGCGCTCGGATAGCTCGCCGGGCAGCAGCCCAGGGAGCACCAGCGCTGGGAGCGTGCTCCTCAACAGGACCCGGCGCCGGCGCAAGCGCGACGACGCGCTTGCTTCGCAGACCAAGTGCGTGCAGTTGCTAGGTCCGGAGTCGTGTGCGGCCGTGGCGAGGGCGACCAACGTCAAGGAGACGAAGTTGAGGTACAGGACGTTTGGCCGAGAGCTTCATGAGCAGCTGAAGCGCGCGCTTTGAGACCTCAGGCCTGAGGACTTGGTGGGTGAGAGTTCGCTGGTCGAACTGTAGGACATTCGGTGTATGATATGGCGGTGTAGCATTACTTTCTTTCTTGGGAATAATATAGTAATCGAGTTGTAATATAAATCTCTGTGGCTGCCTGGCGAGACCTGTGAGTATCTTACACTGTCATAGAGTAGAGGGGAAGGGGGAAGATATAAGACGATTACGGACTTTCCAGGGCTACAAGAATGAGTGCTGTTAAGAGACTTCGACATACCAGCCGTGCTTCCTGGGATACGTGCTTACGACGCGAGCTGCGACAGCCATCCGCGCTCCCTGAAATCTCGCACGACGCCCTCCATCGTATCCGGGACCGTGCGCATCTTGATGCCGAAGATACGCTTCACCTTGTCGTTGGCAAAGAACGGGTACTCTGGACGGTCTGATTCCGCCAAGCTCTCGTCTGCAACCGCCTCGCGATCAACCTCGGGCTCGTCCACATCAGCCACGCCCAACCGCGCGGCCGCGTGGACTAATGCGCATATAGTCAGTAAGTGTCTTATCAAGGGTTCGTACGATCACGGGGACATCTACTCACGCCAGTCATCCCAGCTTGCCACCTCTGTTTGAAACATGGTACGTGAGGACATGAGCGACGAGCCCACCCGTCACCGACCATGAAGTGACGTACCAGAATTCACGATGATCCTTTCTCCTCCGGCTTCCTCCACCTCGAGCGCCCGGATATGTATCTCCGTCACGTCGCGGATGTCCACGTAGTTCAGGCGTTTCGGCTGGCGGTCCGGCGGGGCTGGAGTCGCGAAGACCATCTTGTACATTAACAGCGGCGTTACCGAGAGCGCCGAAGGAGAGGAGAGTGTGTCATCGATTACGGGCTAGTATGGGCACATCACGCCGTCAGCTCCATGCGAATATCTCGTGGTCCAGATGAGACGTACCCCGAAGGTGTAAGAAGGATTGATGACGCAGAGATCAAAGTGCGCCTCGGGTTCATGTGCGGCCATAAAGGCCCAAGCGGCTGCGGCAGCAACAAATCAAGAAGCGAATATGAGCGCGATACACCAGGTAGACTCACCTCGCTCGGATAGCGTCTTGCTCGCGTCGTACATGACGATCCCGGGTGCATCACCCCCTTTCTCCTCGACTACTTGGATGGCAACGTCGTTCCAATGGTCTTCCGTATGCACTCCGGGGGGCGGGTCTATGCTGTTGGCAACACCGCCGATCGACCCTGTGATCACAACGCGTCTGACAGACTTGGAACTAATACCACAGAGTAAGCCTCAGATAGCGTCGCACAAGGAAAGAGCGACGCGCGCACCGTAACGCGCTTCCCAAGACACTCGAGACCCCGTTCACAGCGGGCTCGATGTACGCCTCGGGGGTGTTCATCGAATCTGTGACAGGAGACGCTGTATGTATGACGCCCTCGACGCCTCTCATGGCCTCGTCGAACGCTTGGTCCTGATACAAATCGCAGTATCAGCGTGTACGCGCCGTAGCTTCTTGAGAACGCAACTTACCGCAGTTATATCCGGGACAACGAAGCCCGTCAGGCGGTCGCTAGCTTCAGGAAGCCGCCGCCTCAGGATGGCGGTCAGTGTCTCGACCTTGGTGGTAGATCGAACGGCCGCGTGTACAGAGTAACCACGTTTGAGCAGCTCGTACACCACCCAGAGGCCGATATAGCCGTTTGCGCCGGTGACGATGATCTTGGAATGAGGGGAGATGACTGGCATCGTGAGGTCGACGAAATGCGAACCAGTACTTTGGGCGTTTCCAGGCGAGTGGCCGTCGTGAGGTCAGAGTTAAGTAGCAGCTGAGTTGAGATCGTGAGCTTCGAGCCGGTCTTATAGCTCTCTCGCAGTCGGAGGCTACATCGCCACTACCCGATGGAGACGCCAAACGAATGCAAGAGACCTACTCCTCTCACTGGGCATCGGCCTGTCACCGAGAGCGCCGCGAACCCACTTCGATAGGCCTCCCCGCAGTTCACCTCCGTACATAGCGGGGAAACCCCGCAGGTTGGTGCAACCGGCGCCTAGAGAGCGCAAGCCTTTCATCTCGAGAGATTATCGGGACCCACCTCGACCAAGAGTTCGGCATTCTGTACCGAATGCAGATAGCTGAGCGTACACTGGCTTCGGACATCTGTAACCACGGATAACCCCTCGAACGTGTCAATGGAGCGAACAGCCGCGGAGACGGCGTAAGCACGAGGCTGCGGTTGGAAGTAGCTCATAGACTGCCCCGTGAGCCAATGACGACCATGGAAGAGAGAGATGCGATAGTAACCACAATCTCCTGTTGCAGATCGCCTTACGTTGATATCTTCGACACGTAAGGAGACGGTGAGTAGAGCACGGCCCAAGGCAATGAATGACGTACTGGGGTTGTACCCTCGAAGTCGAACACTGTAAGGCAGGTGACGCCTACATCCTCTGCACTCCATGAACGTTCTATAGTCCTTGACGTAGAGGGTGCATGAAATTCGAAGCGACCCGCTACTATACATCAGAGATATGTGCCGTGTCAGGCTTGTGCACGTGTGGCTGTAGGATTTCCAAGGCGGTCAGGGCACCTTTCCTATGACGAGATGTAGAAGTCCACTCACTACACCGTACGCAGCCGGAACACCACCTGAAACCGCCACCCCATCCTCCTCGGACCTATGCGCCCAATCGCCCTCGTTTCCGACCTCCGATTCCATGTCGAAGTCGAACGCAGACGAGCCTTCTCCCCAGGAGGCGCCAGATGTACGGTTCCGCGCGTCGTAGGCCATCGTCGTCGTCGAGCGCGGGCACGGTGTGCTCGCCGGTGTGGACATCCCCAAGGACCCGATGTGCTCGAGATCGCAGCCGAGGCTCGTGGTGCATGCGCGGTGGGCGAGGGCGCGGCGGGAATTTAGCCTGATTATAAGCCCGGAATTCGATGAGTTCTTCGTGGATAACAGACGTTATCGGGAAGGGTACGAGGATGGATGTCGGACGTACACGGCAAGCATAGAGTTGACATAACCTGAACGCATCGCGCCCGAAGTCAGTGCTTCGTTCCGGTCCTTGAAGAACGTGTGTACCCACTCTTTGCAGTCGGCATATTGAGCGCGATGTAGATGAACATGTGCGGCTGCATGACCGCCTGCGGGACGGGTTAGAGAGCTTATACATCTGGTAGCCTTGGGTTTGCGTACGAAAATCAGGGAGAGGATGCTCAATGTGCTGCGGGCAAGTGAGTTATCGTTCGATACCTCTGGCAAAGGCAGACAGAACTGTACCTCATCAGGAGTCCTGCGCAACTTGACACATCAATGTCTGACTGGAACACGCTAGCCGAGGAGGCGAGGGCTTACCGGTGTTCATCGTATACACAATCAGCGTCTTCAGCAACGAATCCGTGCTGCGGAGATATCGTGTGTCAATGGCCGATGGAAGAGGGACAAGAACATCGCGTTGTAAAATACGCACCGTCGCATACCCGTGCGGCTTTGGTGCAGGAACAGCACCAGCGAGCCTGTAAGTATCGCATCCGCGGGCAGAGCAAACAAAAAGGGAACAGCTGAAAGCCACTGCAACGGCGAGCGCGCACGCATATATGCAGGTCCGAGCGGAGCCGTGAGCGACCTGAGCACGTACGACTCACGATGGGCGACTTACAGCCCATTTCGCCCATTCGGCGAAACCCGGAATCTCGAAGCTGTAACCGGTGGTGATGGGTGGGTAAGCGGACGCTAATCTGGATACTAACGTAGGACTACGAACGACTTCACGGTCATGACTGCGTGAACCAGGTGAGCGGAGTGTACGACGGACAAGGATGGGATGGCATACAGATGGTAGCGGCTGAGTATATGCGGGCCATAAACTTAGTAGGTGACGATGAGACGGACTCCCGGCCGGCACAAGAACGCACCTATAGTCCCGAGCATCAAGAATAACTTCGCAGTCGTCAGCCGTAGCCCTTGGTTGCCTGAGTAAAGGGAGGCGACGTACCACGATTGACTGTGTTATACAGGACTTTCCGACTACGAGCATTGCGAGTATATGAACGAGGTACACACGCAACAGGCAGCGATGTCCGACTCACGCAGTCTGATGCGTCGGAGGTAAAACCTGCATCGAGGCGTTAGCAAAGGAAACGAGGCCAGTCAGGACACAAGGCGTACCCTTGAACGACCGTGACTATGGTTTGCTACGAGCGCAGTTGAGCAGAGGGGGTGCGAGAGCGTTTGAAATACTAGCTCACGGTGGCTGGCGCGAGCATCCGTAGTGACCTAAGAATTCATACAGTGAGCCTTCGTGTTGCTCGACACAGTCCCGAGTCGCTCCGACCCGTATGGCAAGTACGCTATACTCGCAAACCCTCACAGAATCATGATCGAAGGATACCCAATGCAAACCCGACTTACCAAACACCTTTCTGCAGGAGCGTTTGGTCGGCGCGACTGTGCACGAGGTAGTAACAACTGCCGGTTTGGACGGATGAGCGGGATCGATAAGCATGAGCAATGAGACGTACCACATGTGCACGCAGAGTAGAGAGTGAACCGAGTCAGCGAGGCTGATGTGTCTGTTAGATACCGTGGAGTAGGCTTCGAGGAAAGAGAGTTACAAAACGCCTAGGACCTGCATGTACGTGAGACAACGTCGACGAAGACGTCCGCTGGGAAGGCTTTTCGCTCACCGTAAGCTTCAGGATCCATGCGTCTGTTCGGTATATGTAGAAGTATCTGTATACCTGGTGAACGGTCATACCATACAGCCTGAATACCTTTGGCCTTAGCATACCATCCTATATCTGTGCGAGAAGGGGCACGAAGACGTACATGAGCCCAACGCATGTGCCGAGGAGAATTGCACCAAAAGTGAGGGGTACATCGAGCATTGGCGCTCCGTTGTCCGCAAGTATGACTGGTGGTGCCATGAGAGTCATACCAAGAACGGAGGGAGTGTCAGTCTGACTGGGTGGGGCGGAAGCGCGAGGGAAAGGGTGACGCGACGTCCCCCTGATCTATAAGGTCGCTGTGTGGTAGCATATAAGGTTAGATTGGAGACGACAGAAGATGTTGACTTCGACGGACGACACATTCGCACCCTCCAAGGAAGGCCATATCTGCCAGGAGTAGCCTGTTGGGTGTGCGGCGTCGTATATGTTCCATACGATCCGTGCAACACTGACGGATTTTGATATTCGGAAGCTGATGTGACATGCCAGAAATCGATCGACAGGGAGAAATCAATGGATCATCATCTGACCGGGTTAGAGAGCACTTGTTACTACCGAAAGGCTCAGCGGGTAATGCGTAGGAGACAGTCATGTACATGACATAGGTAATGTGACGCATCGTTTGTCGTCTCGCGCTATCTGCACTACTGGTTGTCTTATGAGGACATCAGCGGCCTTCTCGGATTCAACTCGTCGCTTCTCACCTCAAATTCAGCCCGAAATCTCCGTCGGCCCCGAGATAGGCCTCACTGGGTCGTCTTCTTGTGGCGAGGTTCTGACATCAGAGATCATGTGCGGCGTGGACTTCGAGTGTCCTCTATGTTCAACCGTACTTGATTGGTTGCTTCAGAGCGATACTGGAAGGAGAACAGCTAGCAAGCAGACAATCCTTGACCATCCTGAAGCACAATGTCGCTCGAAAATGAACTTCGAGTACTGGCGGCTTAGGCGCTATGAACCTTAACGAGGCTCTAGTCTCCCCTAGGCAGACGTCCGTTGTGCAAGCACAACGAACGTCTGCTACGTAATCTGACCCTTTCGCAGGAGGTCGCCAATTCTTGAGCGGTTCAAACTCCGCGTAGCGCCCGTTACAAATGCCCTCCCGTCGTTAGACCGCAATGCACGACCTATTGCACAATTTTTGCATTGCACGGTAGCAGAAATCAGATATGTAGACTCCTGAGGCCTTAATGTCCTCGCTCAGACCTTTTACAACGCAGAAGGTCCTCTTAGGGGTTCCCTCGGCCTTCACTGGACACGAGCGCTTGACGCCTTGCCACGAGGAGGATTGATGGCGCTCTGGCAGATGACCAATGAGAGGACAGCGGAGCTGACGGCCATCACTCGGCACTGAGAATCGGGGACCTCCCCTCAACCCCCCACATTACGCTGCAGACTAACGAGGCTCGGAAATAGCCGGACATGGGCGCCGTCGCCACCCCGACCGCCACCATCGAGAAAACGTCTGTGTGAAGTTGAAGCGGAGACCTCAGGGTCCCAAGCTCCCCATGTATCAACAACATACCCTGGTCGTACCATACCTATCTAGACTCGGGATTATGACGAGCTCCACATCCACCGTGAGCCGACTCGACGAGTGCTCTTCATCAAACGAATCAAGACAGCAGATCAACCATGGTAAGAACAAGGATATTATTCTAGTCAAGCATCGGAGCTAGGTGTATGCACTGAGGTAGTACCAAGGAACCCATGCGCAGCCAGACCCCAGTCATACCGCGATAGTAGGTTTGCCAACGCTGTTGCCACCAATGCCCGGCCACAGCGTGGGGGAGGATCCAACGGGATCCGCTTTGATTTCGATGATCGTCTCGCAGCCTACAGACTATACGTCCGTCAGCTCACATTCCACACAGTCCAGCTCAACGGAGGCAAAATGCTCACGTCCTGTGAGGTCCACAGCCTAGAGGCGGTGGCCTGGGTGGTAATTCCTTTGCTGGAATTCTCCGTTGATGTTTCTGCAAACCCTCTCACGCTGATGCCGGCTTCGCTCGTGCCACATGGGCTCGTCAGCGAACGACGGTTGTTCAAGCTGTCGATGTGTACGGGTGAGTATCACAGATCGGCAACTAAGTGCGTGGTGCGTCGGAAAGGTAGGCGGCGCGCACGTACACTGCGAGAAGAGAGTTCGAGTAGACTGCAGTTCGCCCCGACGATGAGCGCGTGAAGAGCAGTGCAGCAATGCGAGAGGACTAACTCTTCGCGTCGATGATGACGATGGCAGCGTCGATCAGCTTGTCGCGGTACACGCTAGCCTGAAAAGCGATGGTCGGTCATGCGGGGGAAGTTCACAGATAGATTCCCCAGGACGCACAAATATGACGGCTAGGATGTTGAAGATACTGCAAGCGAACGATACACGGTCAGTGTCAGCGCGTTAGTCTATCACCGCACCCACGTAGTAAGCAATCCTAGGGATGACACTGCGTTATAAAACGCTCCGAAAAACGCGATAGCTAGTGCGGCTCACCGGTGTTGACGGTATACAAGATGAGCCGGTCAAGTATATGATCCGTTCTGCGTCGGCCGCAGAAAAGATCAGACTGAGGTCAAGGAAATATGGGATACAAGGACGCACTGTTTGAACCCCGTTCGGCTCTGCCGCAGGATGACGATCAACATAATGGTCGTAAGCCCATCCGAGACGACAGCACAGGCCGCGGCAGCGCAGTCGATCCACTGCAGCACAAGTGATAGTTAGACGGCAGACGATGAGCAGTGTAACGACAACGACCTTGTAATTATTGAACCTTTCAATCGTTACGACTTTGACACTATGACCGGCATAATGTCATTGTGAACTCTTTCTTCGGGCGTTAGGGAATCTGAACGCACGCTTTGACACTCTCCGCTATAATGACGGTGTTCAGTCAGGACATAGCTTGTAGAGGACAGGAGGTGCTCACCCGTCGCGAAGCCTAACCGTGATCCAGAAGCGAGTAAGTGTAATCAACGAAAAAAATGAAGCTCCCCTCAGTATTAGAGTCACTCGGCAACTCACCAAATGCGACGACGGCGAAAACCACCTGTTCGATATATCAGTACTCATTCTGAGGTAGTCGAGATGATGAAGCTCACCGAAGCCGCGACCAGGGGACGATAATGCGGTCGTACTGAGCGATGATCATCAGAAGTCACCTCCGGGTAACGGACAGTTGTTTCGTACACAGATAAACCCTGCGCGCAAAGAAGCTATTGAACCCGGGTCAACGCCGCCAGATAGCGTTCGACGTTGCGACAGGCGACAGACCATTGAATCGCGAAGATCATCAAGCCCTGTCAGAAGCGAGGTGGTGCGGGAGGTCAACAAGTGGCCGGGGCTCAGTTTATCGCGCGAGGTACCAACCGTCAACATCGGTATCATCTACATGTTGAGCACGCATCTCAGCACCGCCGACACATCCAGGCACAACGGAAGACTTACCTGAAGAGACCTGGCGAGCCGGAGACTCGTTTGAGTCGAGCCACGGAAAGGGGTCGACTCGACGCACCATAGACCGCGGAGCAGCTCCAGAGGGCGGAGATAGTTGACGACGAGATAGAAATAGCTGACTTGACCATGAGCATCTTGTGACGCCTAGAGGCGGGTCTACGCAGGCGCACTGACCACGTATACATGCACAAGGCCGTGAATAGCGTCTCGATGGCGCTGCGTCGACGATGAGCACGAGCGAAACGATCGCATCGCGACTATCACACGCTCACAGTATCCAAGCTACCTATTGGACGCCGGTCATTCTAGACGATCGGCGTGAGCTGAGAGGATACTGGATACGCACGAATAGTTTCAGTTTCATGCCGTCCGAGTCGAGGTAAAGCTTGCAGTACCGGTAGGCCTGGTGTATGCTGATCCCGTATAGGCTATAACATCACTTAGCACTGACTCGTGGGCACCGCTTCGCGATCTCGGTCGTACATGAGGCTCAGAAAGGTTCCTATGAGAAGCGCCCCGAACGTATCATCGAGAGCCGGCAGCTTCGGGAGTAGTAGAAACGAAACAGCAGGAGACGGGGCCGAAGTGTCGGCGGTGGCGTTCGTCGGCGAGAGAGGGTCCATAGTGAAGGAAACACTATAGGGACGTTCCGCGGAGCGTACGCTTTTTAACGCCACTCCCAGGAAATGCGGCATCGCGGTCTAGACGTGAATGGAAGTGGGCCGTTGCACACCGTCGCACGAACAGCAACAGGAGCTTATCGTAGTATGCGCAGTCCATAGACTGTCCTGATAGCCCGTTGTGGAATCGCGCAGTACTGCGCTGGGGTTGAATGCTGTATGGCATGTCATAGCCCCTGGTCACGAACGTAGTCTGGAAAGAGATCAATGCGGCCAACATGCGGTGTCGGCGGTAGTGAATATACGAGCGCTCGAGAACGAGTCCGACGTAGACATGCACCTCGGTATCCGCGTGAAGTCGGTCCTGAAAGCTGTCCCGATCAGGACTGTAAAACTGGAATATAGGGACCTTAGCCCAAATTTTCCACCTTGTAACTGCATTCGGACTCTACCTTGCATCTCGCCTGAGTGACAAGTCCCGGCGACGGTCACTCAACGTGCCTAGATCAGAGCGCGCGTGTGCCCGTTAGCGGCCTTCATTGGACGGGCGAAGACCTTGACAGATACGCCCTGACGACCTCGCAGCGATGCGCGCGTTCCGTGTTTGTGCTCCCCCGCATCTGTCATTCGTGGTCCTTGGCTGATGGGTGTAAGACGGTCAACCGGTATAGCGCCTGAGAGGCCCACGCGAGGAGACGAGCGCCAGCTCACAAAGGAAACCGAGTGTGAAATCCGGGATTGACCATACAAACGTCCACCTCAGTACAGCATATCGGCGAGGTTAGCTCCTGAGTCCTGAAGCTGAAGGAGCGTGTAATGACAGGCAAAGGATAGTGCGGCGGGGCGCGAGGTACGGCTGCGCCCTGTTTACTGCACTACTACAACGCGCCGACGGATCTCTCAGTCCTGTCAAAGTGCACCAAAGCGTACCGTACCAAAACGATCCCTTGGCCGCGTCATGTTCCAGTGCGGGGATACAAATGCTTGAGGTTCCCAAATTCGACGGCATTCACCTGGGGACTCTCGCAGCGGGGCTTGCTAGGGGACCTCCCGTGGACGCCCACGCTGGTGCTCTGATGACTTACCGGAAAGTGGTGATTCTGTACCCGCTCGTCGGGCAATCCGGACGGGAGTTGATAGCATGCACGGTTAGAGCAAGTCGACATGGGGTTAGGTGGTCTGCTGCCACCGAGCAAGTGATCGATGGGAGTGGTCAAGATGACGTAGTATAGTTGACCCTTCACGTCCACCTTCCGGAGGTGCACTATACGGCTTCGAGAAGGGCCTAGGTGGTTGTGAGTGTGAGGAAGTGCAATTGAGAAGGGTATGCACAGCGAGGAGACATCGACGAGGACGTTCCCCATGGAAAGAGCGTAGACGCAAACAGTGCAAAGACTTCGAAGATACTTCTCAAGCTTCGCGGCGTCATGCCTCCTCCGAGCGGTACAGGTCATGTATGAGGATGCAGTATTCCACATGCATGGTAGGGTTCTCGGCGTGCGGTGCGTCATCGAAGGTGTCCACCGCCAGCGACAGCCCCAGCGCAAGACACAGAGGGTGGACGAGGAGGAAAGCAGAGAGTCCGAAGAGCCAGGCGTCACAACCACTCGAAAGTCGCAGTCGCAGCTCGCTCGTCTTGATACCGTAGGCATCACAGTATGCAAGGGGCAGGAAGAAGGCATATCAGGGGAGCGGCTTGTGTTGCGCGACCGACGCACGCCCTACCCACGGCAGACGCGCGTAGCAACTAGCTCTCAGGGAGACGTAGGGAGTACGAACAAGGGCGCGCCCCGGCGCGTTAGACCGCTCCTACGGCTGTTCAGAGGAATGAATTGTTCCGGTTGGTCTCCCGTCTTTGGAAACGAGGTAAGTAGCGCCTACGAAAGACCACCGAAATGTCGTCAGGGGATATGGAACTCGACGTGTGGTACATACCAATCGATGTACTCTGTGGCCTATGAGACGAGACGATACAGCCCCTTGCGCGTCCTGTAACGGTTACTATCATCACACCCTACCCTACCCTTGGAGGCTCAGCTTGCATCTAAGCCCAGATCGTGCTTCGAGTTTATAGGAACTGAGATCCGAGGGATGCGGTCCGTCCACTCACTCAAAAGCCCAACACCGGCAGGCCATGGCACTCCCGACATATTCCGGGCAGAGGAGGGTGAGCTTTCGTCACCAATATGTGTCGGTTTTTGTAGGTCGAGCTTGAGTTACCAGATCAGAACCGGGCGTGCAGCGGAGATTTGATGGGGCGGGATATTGTATGGTGGGATGTCGTGGCGGATAAACAAGGGTAGTTTCATAGCATAGAAGCCAGTGTGTGTTATTGAGGCCGAGTACGCGGGATTCATGGGTCGGGGCAGTCGAGAACGTCGTGGTTCCTGGAGAGAAAAGCGCGACCAGATAAGCGCCCATCGCTTGGCCGGACGCCATGATGTACAGTACATTAATGAATACCACACCGGACATTTTCCAATGTTTTGATATTTAACATCCTGAAATCATAATGAAACCCTGAAAACATGTTATGCGTTTGTCCCGTCGCTAAACACGCCCAAGACTTGCAGAGAACTGGAAAGATGGTTCTCTGGCGGTCTTTAGGGTGTCCTTGCGGTGAACATTGTGCGAACATTCACATGGTCTGCCGGAAGTCTATAGTGCAAAACATTGAAATAGACAATATGTATGATAATGTTATGTTTGGTCTCAAGCCATGTCCACGACACGAACGTGTCAGTCAAAATGTTCCTCATGTTCGCCCCATGTAATCTCCGCAGGCATGGTGAGGACTGTCCATATGTGTCACCCGTGTCAGTGGCGAGGCCAGCGGACAATCATCCGCATTGTTTTCTAGATGCACGCATTATGTCAAATTTTTCGAACACGACCATGACATCACGTGTGTTTCTCTCATCTTTGCGCAAAACACCTGGTGAAGGCATACAATGATTATATACAATATCATTGCCATCTCCCTGCGATGTCATGTGACAGACCATGCCCGTGACTTTGTTTCTGTTTTCTGCGTATTTTCGCCATGTTAAAAATCAAAACATCGGTCATTGCCCGCGGTGTACAGTACAGCTACGCGCAAGCTTACTGGTAGCAGGCTCGGGTTCGGACGATATACCAGCACGCACCACACAATCACCGTCCAGGGTACTGATCAAGCACTTGAGAGAACCTTGCCCGGCGCGGTGACCACCGCGGCCGCCGGGATGTACTGCCAGGACTTGGCCACTGTGTATTTTCTCCAGCCTACCTTCGATCGAGCGCTCACGACTGATACATGGAGAATGGGAACACCCAAACAATCCAGTCATGGAAAGAGAATCCGTGTTTTGCTGAGGAAACTCGAGGGTACAGACTCGGATAGTACTAGTGATAGATACGGCAGAATTCTGGCCCAGAGGCCAACCGTAATCTTCACCAATTACAATCAGCTGGTATACGGCGGAGGTACGTTACAAGACCCCGGATACGGCTTACCTCTTGTCACTGAATCGCCGACAGGGCCCTTACCAACTCTTTGTTTGGACTTTAGGGTCGGGACCGACGCGGGTCGCCTTGACCTCGATAGAGGTGTTGGAACCGACCGACTGACCGGGGCAACGAGTGAGTCCGGATCTCACTGAGCCACAGTTGCTTGGTTGAGGTGACATGCTTACGTTGTGCCCCGCCCACAGCCCAGCGGCGGTCGCCCGGGCGGTCCCGTCACGAGAGTTGCTCAGAGTGCTCCCACCGAGCACGCTCGCGCTGATACCGTCATCGCAGGTTGTGGCTCTTCCCTCGGTCAAGGAACGGCGGCTGTTCAGTCTGCGCGTGTGGATTCCAGCGTTAGAAACGAGAGCTTCCTGGTACTTGTGGCGGCGGTTGAAGAACCCTACGTACACGGCCAGAAGGGAGTTTGAGTAGACTGTGGCCGGCAGAACGGTAAGACCGGGTAGTACGACGACGGGAGTACGAGACCAATCGGACTGACCCTTGGTATCTACGACGACGATGGCAATGTAGATTAACTTGCCGGGGAACAACAAAGCCTTGACCCAAACATTGATCGGTTGATCAAGCAGCCTCATTGCATGGCTCCAAGTCGAACGCACCAATACGACCGCGAGAATATTGAAGAATCTGATAAGGAAACAGGTCTATAGAATCAGAACCAATCCCCTAATACCATATCTCCATGAGAACATACTCACGTAGTAAGGAGCCCTGCGAGTTCGAATGTATTTGATACGACAATCCATCCCGTGCGATGGGCACTAAAGCTTACCGGTATTCACCGTATACAGTATGAGGCGATCAAGTATATGGTCCGTCCTGTACCAATCACAGTGATCAGAGAGCTTGCCGAGTTAGAAAAGAGTGCACAGGAGGATGACATACTGCTTGAATCCCGTCCGGCTCTGACGCAATATGATGAGTAACATACTGGTGGTGAGCCCGTCGGAAACGACCGCCCCTGCCAGGCCCGCGCAGTCGATCCACTTGAAATGTGAGGTCAGACAAACTCGTTAGAACGAGGTATACCGCACCCACGCAGAGCTACTTACGGTGTAGTGCTCAAACTTTTCGAACGCCACAACCTGGTATCTATACTCAACACGATATATTGGCGGGCTTGTTCCCTCAGAACGGGCGTGGAATTTGAACCTACGTTTTGACCGTCTCAGCTGTAGTTGAAGACGGGTAAGCAAGGCCGATACCATGAACACGACAGGATGAGCAAACCAATGAGTGACGATAGTCACCTATTCCGAACCCTTCGGGGACGCAGGGCGAGCGCAGCATTGTGAGGCGTTGTTGAAGTAGAGCCTCTTCGACCGCGAATGCAGAGGACTTACCGAGAGTGACCAAAGAGAAGAATACCTACGGCTCCGTGTAAGTCGTTTTCATTGCGTGTACAGGTAGATACGGCAACTCACTGCAATAGCGACCAAGGGACGGTACTGTGGTCGCACTAAGCCCTATGATGAGCGTACATATGATATCATGTCGGGGAGGTCGTACACAAGTAGACTCTACGCGCGAAAAAGCTAGATGACTGTCGTGAGCATGCGACCGAGATGTGTTACCAAGCGAATCCACGTACCATTGCGTCAAGAATATCACGAAGCCCTGATATCAGCCCTGTATGGGTAAACAAGCGACTTGTACAGTCTTCGAAGTAATCACCGTCAATGCCGGTAGCACCTACAGCTCGCATCCGTCAATTGATTCCTGGTGTGCACAAGTCTATTGAGCGTGCACCCCTCACCTGAAGAGACCTGTATCAAACGAGGGTCTCGGTCACCGCGCGTAACTCCATTTATCATGACGCACCAAACGCCGTGGAGGAGCCCCAGGGGATCGAAGTATTTCTTGATCAGGTAGAAGTAGCTGTCTCGGCTCATGAGCGACCTTGGACGCAAAGGACTCGCAGCTTTATGGATCGACGGACCAGGTGTGCATGCATGACGTGGTGAACAGCGTTTCAGCGACACTTCTTCAGGAGTGAGGAAACGGTGCACGAGCGCTCGGGGCTTCTAGCAACACCCACATGATACAAGCAACCTGTTCGGACCCAGCTATTTAGAACGAGCGCTATCAGAGTGGGACAACGCCGGTAGACTCACAAATAGTCTCAGTGCTGTCCTATCCTCCGGATACAGCCTGAAGTATCGATACGCTTGATGGACGTTGATCCCGTACAAGCTGCCGCGTTGAGAATGGTCAGTGAAAGCCCTCGCGCGTCTCCTGTCCAGCATGCCATACATGAGACTCAAGAAAGTGCCTATGAGGAAGACACCAAGCGTGTCGTCGAGGGCCGGCACCTCTAGGAACGCCAGGTGATATGGGAGCGGGGACTCAATTGCAGTGACGACAGCGGTATCCATCGTCCGGGAGACGAAGCGCATTGCGGGAGCGTTAGATGCTGGAGACCAACCTGCGGCACCCCAGTCTTGGAGGAGTACTCCTATATGGCCCCAGGGTCCTAGGGGACGACATTGTTCGGTCTCAGCGGCGATGTGCTAGAGGTAGACAGCTGGATGATGAACAAGAAGAGAAGCAAAGCGGCACGCCACATTGGAAGTTGAGGCAGTGGCTCCTCAAGGTCAAAATCCGAGTACATACCTCGATGGCTGTTCCGATCTCGGTACGTGGATACCGTAGTACTTCCGCTTCGAGACCACAGGGGCTCATATGAGCTTGACCTCTACTTTGAGTGAATCACGCCCTCTTCCTGTTGGGGTGTAGTGATCGGAACGTGCAGTGAGTAGCAAATTGGCTCACTTATCCTGCATTGCTTCGGACAGACACCTTAGAGTATCATTAATATCGCGAACCCTTCCTGACGTTTGTGCCACATCTTATCAGTGTAGCTCGTGATAGAGTTCACACGTACGATGTACCTCGCGCGTCGGACGTCGGACGTCGGACGTTGGACGTCGCACTTATCAGGATGTATGTCTGGCTCAGGTAGTCGTTCAAGTTGCGCGTGTGAGCAGTTCTCATGGAGGCCGATGGGAACCAGATAAACCATTGCTGTGGAGCTAGGCTGTAACCCTATCGATACCCCCCGGCATCTGAGGTGATGTGGTACAAATCACAGTAAGGCGACATAGCCGGCCTTCCTGAGCACCCGTGTGCCGCGTCAGGATTGTGCACGCGCGTCTGTAGGAAACCCCGGACGAGTGGCGAAGACGGTTAGTACGTTCTTTTCGCGATGAGATGTCATTATCGACAACTCACCTGGCCGCCACTCCACTCTCTTCAAACAGATGCCTCGTTTTGCCCAAGTTCCTAACATCAAGTTAAGACACCCGGGTTCAAAAGCAGATAAGACACCTCCCCTTTACGCGCCAACCGTACGGTCTCGAGCTGTACTAGCTGGCATGAGCATCCCCAAGGACTAGATGGTGCTCGAGCTCGCAGCCGACACTCATGGCGCATGTGTGGTGTGCGAGGGCATGGCCCAAGTTGAGCCTGGTTATAAACGCGGATTTCGGTGAGTCCGTTGTGGACATCAAACAGGCTTGCAGAAAGGGTAAGGGGGACGGACGTACGCTAGGAGCTTAGAGTTGATGTGGCCTGGACGTAGCGCGCCCGTAGTCGGGTTGTCGTCCTGAAGAAGGACTATCGTACCCCAGTCTTCGTAGGCATCTTGAGCATTGACACGTCTGTATTTGTTCACCGGTCGTCGAGATGTTCGAACCCATCGAGGCCGCGACCAGGGGAGGGCG
The DNA here is from genome assembly GCA_022606195.1 of Trametes polyzona. Taxonomy (NCBI): domain Eukaryota; kingdom Fungi; phylum Basidiomycota; class Agaricomycetes; order Polyporales; family Polyporaceae; genus Trametes; species Trametes polyzona. Next base: position 1,419,002 of record JABYQF010000010.1, on the reverse strand, counting down.
GTGCTGTCGTACTGGGTGAAGGTCATCGGAAGTCACCTCCCGGGCGTGCTGAATCATTCCGTACACTGATAGTTCCGGCGCGCAAACAAGCCGTTCGAACTGACACGTCGAAGACGTCGCTACGGGACATATAGTTCATCATGATGAGAACCTATTCCATAAACACACACGATATTGAGGTACTTACACCCAGGGCGAGTGGAATGTATGATATAATGTACTCAAGTAATACTTACCACCGCGTGGAACTATCGGTGGGAAGAGGAACGCGTACGCAGCAGCCCGCCAAGCGCTCACGATCCCGTTTGAACTCTGACCTTCCCACAGTGGTTCCCACTTCACATGTAGGTTCAGGCAAAGTGAAGGATTGGAATACTGACTCATGAGCGAACGCCAAGGGCGGTGAAGGGCCATTATTTGCTCTAACTTGCAAACTACTCAGAACTCGTTTGCCTCCATCTAGTTCGGCACTTCTGATGAGAACTCCCGGTCTTCAATCAAACAGATCGCGATTGGGGCAGATACAATATTGTACAAAATATACGACTTCCAGTCAGTGCTTCCGTCACTGAGGGTCGTTGCTCAAACTACATGCAGCTGATCGTTGTCGAGGGAGGAGGTCCGGATGCGCGATGCCGACGCCGATATTGTTGCCTGGATAATGCGAATGTCGACCAAGGGTCGGCTCACACCCCAAATCCAGTTGGAAGGCAGACCTGACCGGTGCATCCAAGTCGTGTCAGTGTCTTTTCACTTGACCAATGTATGCGAAGGCTGTACTCACGATGCCGCCGAAGCAAGTAAAGGACGCCAGCGGGGAGCCAAGCAGAGTGCATGACGCGCAATCGGCATCCTCCGTACATCCCGCAGGGCAGTCATCGCCCACATCGGTGAGACGACAGAACTAGTTTGGACAATGAGTCAGTGTCCGATAGTGCCTGAGGGGAATGCTCACTCCGGCCAGGTTCAAAGGGCTAGTCGGGGTCAAGGGCACGCAACTGGTCCCCGGGCAGACCAACGGAGTATCGCACAGGTCCTCGAGGGGAGAGCAGGGGATAAGCTGGGTTTGACAAACTGGGAGCGCGCGTGCCTCGAGTGTTGCTGCGCTAGCGACGCCAAGCTCCATGTGGGCAATGAGTGCGAAGGCGACGAAGGCGGTAAACAGCATTCTGCCGGTGAACGAATATGGACATATGAGCAGAGTATCGGAGTCAGCCAAGGTGGGTCACTCACGTAGACGATTGGTTTGTATAGAGCTTGGGGTTGATAGTGGGGCGGGGACCGCTGTAGGAACAGGATGGACCGAGCTGCATTTATACCACTCACAGAATGCTGTCACTGGCCTCTCCCCTAGAGACAGATATTCCAATACAGGCGCACCGTGCATGAAAACTTGTGACGCCGCTCATCAATGCCAGCGGCCTATCCCCGATCGGCTTTCGGGGGTGATACCCAGGCCTTCCTACATTAGGGTCTCATACCCCTGGACACATCCCTTGACGAAGAACAGACTACCCGTTCCCGCTGTTGGCTTATCTGGTCTAGCATTGCTCCTTCCTAGGAGCTCGCATCCCTGGTGGCAATGTGTATATTGCATCAATCTCACTACGCACTGGGTTTGGTTAGTCCTATGATTCCACTGCCCGCACAATATGCTCATTATCCTCTCTCATTGTGTCGGACGTCCTTGGTAGGCGTTGTCGGTGCTGGATCCGTGGCATTTGAACCGATATCGTTAAGATGCGCGGCAGCGTCGTCGTCACGATTGCTAACTGGTCGGTCTCAACCGCGATGTTAAGTTTCTAAAGAGTCTAATCCTGTCTTGTAGAGACGACCGAAAAGGCAGGGAGTATCAGATTCGTGTGCTGTAATTCGCATCTCTGAATTGGGCTCTCGACTGAAACTGTCAAGATAGGGTCAAGTCACTAGTGACCGTCCGATGTCGCGGAGAGACTGGACAAACCGTGTAAGGCGCTCACAAGCTGACCCTAGGGTGGAACTTACGGCACATGTACACTGCAAGCGGCAGCACAGTCTGCTCAGGCACCGGCGGCAAGGTCATGAATAACCCCAGGTGATTCACCAGGTGCGGGGTTTGTGCAATTCACGTGGAGCTTTGCAGGCTGTCGCATCCTTGCTGTAGGTCGCGAATGTGTGTCCGCCTACGGCCACCTACGTCAGGCATAGGTTCGGTGAGCACAGCAGGCACACCGTTCGAGCAGGCACATCGTACTAGCCGCCACGTACGCGGTGCTCGGGCATACCGCCGGTGTCCCGTGTGCTCCACTTAGTACAGCACCAGCCATATTGGCTATGGGCGGTGTTTCCTAGTTGTAGCTTATTTGAAGGGTGTGGGCGCGCTGCGGAACAGATGCCGCGCATCCGCTCTCTCGGATCATCGTACCATCAACCACTTGTGGGACAGGCATTGGCATAGGAATGCAGCACCCTACTTCAAGGTACTCCGCATGCAGGCTCATTGCCTAGACTACACGGGCTCTACCGCTTGCCTCGACTGGAAATAGGACTTGTGGGCGAAAGCACCGCTGGTCGACACTGCGGCGAGTACACACCAATCACTTTTCTCTAGGACGCTTCTCATCGGAACTCATCGAGTTCCATTGGATTCCACGACCCGTCAGAGCAGCCGCTGATTGCCTTTCAAACGCCAGTCAGGTAGGCATCGCTTCCGCCTCATCTCGCATTGCTCGTCGCTCAACGCCACAGACGTGAGTCTAATGTTCACTACTTCTCGTTGCGGGCCGCGTCCGACGGGTATGGTTTCCCTTTTAGTCTACTTTTTCTTCGCGAAAGCATGTGCTCACCACAAGAGGTTGATCAGCAGGACCACCTGTGCACGTTAGAGCTGATCCACCTGACGATAATCTATCTGTCAATGCCGCCGCCGCAAGAATCTACACGCCCTACGAGCCAATTATACGCGCACTGTGCACCTCTCGGCGTGCCCTTTAATTCATTCTACTAGCGTCAGGCGCGAGGTGCGGCGCATCGTTAGCCCTCCGGCAAGGTTTCCATGCGGTCCGCGTCCATCCTAGCGGCTGCGTTCTGTTCGACGGCGCCGGAGTCAGTTTACGTGGTCCCGCAGAGCGCGTTCAACCTTCACCGACGCGCCCTGCCCGCTAACCGAGACGGGGGCCCGCCCGCCACCAGAGGAACACCACGTACGTGAGTCTCGTCCGCCTCTCCGAACCGAAGCTGATGCTGCGAGAACTCTGCCCGCCCGGAAGGCGCCGCCAGTCGTGCCCCAGAATGCTGGCGAGACGCTCACCACACCGGGTGCGAGGCTCGCGAGAGGTTGGGGGAGGGCCTGGCAATGTAGGAGGGATGCTCCTTGACTCCCCCGCACCCCAAGAAAGACCACTACACCAAGGCGCAAGCCCGAAGGTCACTCTCCCTCGCCTCCGTCGAGTGTCCGACTTTCGACCCTGATCGCTTTGTCGACACCTCGTTTGGACGATCACGGTCAATGCATCCAGTCTCAAGACGCTCCTACAAAGGCCTTGAATCCCTGCAATGATGCCGGTTCGTCGTAGTCTTTACTGGCTCGTTGTAGTCGGTACCGCCGGAAGATATGGCAGGTACCAGCCTCCTCAGCATCCGACCTGAGACCACTCGAGTCGTCGGCCTGGGTATCCTTGCACCTATCTCGAACACACTTGGCAAAGCCTACGGACTACCGTGACCGCCTTTTCGTTGTGGACGACGTGAGTTCGAAGTGCGTCGGCGTCCTTGTTCTTACTCTGGCGCGCTCCACAGTAGGTTATCAGACTCGGCCTCGAATCTCTAGTCTCCCCGCAATTGCTTTCACAACGGTCACGAAGGCGACTTCGCCGCGACAGACTTCCTCTCATGGCTACTCGAAGTCGGATATCGTCTTGATTTCGTTTGCGGCCCCAGCCGGCCCAAGAACTAGGGTCGACTCGTCGAGTGGTCAGTAAGCACCACACCAAGATTCCACGCCCGTCACATCTGACTCTCCCCGCAGGACGTCTCGGAACTCGCTCCAAGCAACCACCCCTTTTCTATATCGATTCATGTACCATTGAGTCTAGGCCATCCGACGCTTCGCCGGAATTGAACTCGCATGTAACGAGACCGCTAGTCTCCGTGCATAACCCCGTACAATTTTCGACTTCGTTCTCACCGTAAACATTATGTATATAGTCTGAATATCCTCACAAGTACTTCCAATGGATGCCCGTTTTCCTCACCTCGCGGATCGACCGTTGTCCAGGTTAACCTCAGCATGCATCACATATGTATATCCCTCACAATGTACGATACACTGTCGGTCCGTAGTGAGTGGTACTGCGCAACTCACGGGACTAGAATATGCAACCGAGGGGACTCCGTGCATATCGACGAAGGCAGAAGGCCTCTTGAGTTGCGGGATGACCACACGAAGGGACAGTATAACAGTAAACCCAAACTGAAATACTCACTGGATAGGAATAGAGGTGAGGATAAGGATGAGGATAAGAAAGGCTTGTTAGGCCAGAGGTAGTTGGGCTTAGACAATAAGTGGATTAGTCTGAGGGGGACCCCCTCAGGTAGCCGGCTTATATACATGTAGGTCAGTCCCCCCGGGGACCGGGGTGAGACCCCTGGTACTCTAGGTGACTAAGCTAGCAGCCGGACCGGTATGGGACCGGCTGAGTAATGACCGGGTCCGGGACCAACTGAGCCGGATCCGGGACCGGGCTCAGCTGAGCCGGGGCCGGGTCCGGGTACGCCTGAGCCGGGACCGGCTAAGTCCGAGCCGGGACCGGCTGAGTAATAGTCGGGCATGCCCTCTGCCCAACTGGGCACGGACCAATGGGAAACACTACATTATCAGACAATTATCCAGAACCTTCCACCGGGGCCCAGGCCGGGATTCCAGCCGTAGAACTATCCAGAACTTCTCCCAAAGGGGCAAAAAGCGACACAAAAGGCAATAATAATCAATTAAGTACGGAAATAGGTAAAGTATGGTGATTTACGTCTAACTTCCGTAAATAGGCGCCGTAATGGCGCGGGGACGGTCCGAAAACCGTGACAGTACCCCCTCTTCTAACTTCGAGCTCCGATGAGAAGCAGGGCCTTAGAATTCGGACACACTGCGTACAGCGTGAGGGTGAGCCTCATGAAACTCTTTGACTAAGTCTTGACAGTGAGTGAGGTTCTTCACTGGTTCCCAAGAGTCGTCTTCCGGCCCATAGCCCTTCCATCGGATCAGATATTGGAGCTGTCGTCGGTAGCGTCGGGAGTCAAGGATGGCCTCGACTTCGAACTCTTCCTGACCATCAATAAACACCGACTCTGGTGGGGCCACTTTCTGGCCTGGAATCTGTGGATCATGATACAGCACTAGTTTGCTGGCATGGAAGACTGGGTGAATCTTAGTCATCCTTGCGGGCCATTCCACTTTGAACGTGACTGGCGACAGTTTTTCAACTATCTTGAAGGGTCCTGCATACCGAGCATTAAGCTTGCGGGCCGTGGTTTGGTAGTCCCGAAGATCTAAGAGGACTTTATCTCCCACTTTGAAAGGGACCTTCTGGACTCCTTGGTCGTAATACCACTTCATCCGCTCTGCTGCTAAGGCTAGTGCTGCTTTTGCTTGATCCTGGGCTTGTTGTCTCCTCCATGCAATATCGCTAAGGTCTGTCGAGGTTGGCTCCTTTCGGAGTGTTGGACCTGCCCGTGGGTGTCGACCATATTCCAAGAAGAATGGACTCTCCTTAGTTCCTTCATGAGCAGCGTTATTGTATGCGAACTCCGCTGCACTAAGGAGTCTAGACCAATTAGCCTTTTGATAGTCCACATAGCATCGAAGGAACTGCTCTAGTGTTTGGTTGACCCTTTCGGTCTGGCCATCCGTTTGGGGATGGTATGTGGTGGACATTGATGATTCTATTCCCAAGAGTTTGCACCATTCCTGAAACAGTGCTGCCGCAAATTGTGTGCCTCTATCAGAGATGATCTGGAGCGGCAGGCCGTGCAAAGGCCATATTCTGTCGTACAGGAGTTCCGCTAGATCCTTTGCAGCAAACTCATTTCTAATGGGGAAGAAATGGGCTCGTTTTGTTAACCGGTCCACCACCACACATATGGCAGTATACCCATACGACTCGGGTAACTGGGTAATCAGGTCGACAGTGATGATCTCCCATGGCCCTTGCGGGACCGGGTTGGGCTGAAGTGGTCCATACGGCTGCTGCGGACGATTCTTCATCCGTTGGCAAGTATCGCAACCTGCAACATACTTCTTTACGAAGATGGACATGCCTGGCCACCAGTAATTCCGTGAGACAAGTTCGTAGGTTTTCCACCTTCCCGGATGTCCTGCTGAGGGTATGTCATGATGCATCTGAACCACCCGTCTTCGAAGGTCGTCGCTTTCGCTTCTTGGGATGTAGACTTTGCCTCGGTACAGCAAAAGTCCGTTCTCATAGTTCCAGTCTTCTAATGACTTCTTGAACTCTCTAGGCCCAGACTTCAGCAGTTGCTTATAGTCCTTGGTGACTTCGTCCTGTAGCAATGCTTCTTTGACTTCCCTTAGGAGTGTGTCATCATTGATAGGCGACTCATGAGAGGAATCGATAGCATGGATCGCAAAAAACTCAGGTTTGAGAAGAATTTGATCCCGATTATCGAATTCCACCCCCTCCTCATGGTCTGGCCTCCTGGACAGAGGGTCAGCAGTAAGCATTGTCTTGCCTGGCTTGTGGTGTAGTGCAAAGTTGAAACGCGTGAGGTACAGAGCCCATCTCGCCTGTCTCCTTGTCAACTTTTGGGCAGTCTTGAAATAGGTCAAATTTTGATGATCAGACCATATTTCAACCTTTTCCGGATGTCCCTCCAGATGGTGCCTATATTCCTCGAGAGCTCGTATAATCGCAAGCATCTCCTTGTCGTAAATCTCGTAGTTCCGTTCATGGACGTTGAGCGACTTGGAATAAAAGGCGACTGGGTGCCACAACTTGTCAGTTGGGTCAAGCTGGGACAAGACTGCTCCAGTGGCAAAGTCACTGGCATCTGTCTCCAGCCGGAAAGGGTTTATATCATCCGGAATTCGCAACACAGGGGCAGAGGTAAAAGCCTTTTTCAGGCTATTGAACGCTTGTTCCTGTTCCTCGCCCCAAACCCAAGGTTGATCTTTCTTGGTCAATGAAGTGAGCGGCTTGGCGTGTTTGGCAAAGTCCTTGATAAACCTCCGGTAGAAGTTTGCAAAGCCAAGAAAGGCTTGGACTTGCTTGACCTTGGTAGGTCGTGGCCAATCAGTCACGCCTGAGACCTTCTTGGGGTCCATCAAAATATTCCCTTTCGAGATAATCATGCCAAGATATTCAATGCTTTGTTGTTCAAACAGGCACTTCTCTGGCTTGGCGAATAAATCATTATCTCGCAGCCTTCTTAGAACCTCCCGTGTGATGACTCGATGCTGACGGATATCATTCGTAAAGATTAGAATGTCATCAAGGTACACTATTACGTGTCCATCTCTTATGAGATCACCGAGTATATCATTCATCATCGCCTGGAAGGTGGCTGGGGCATTGGAAAAACCGAAGTACATCACAGTTGCTTCAAACAACCCTCGGTGTGTGATGAAGGCTGTTTTCCACTCGTCACCCTCTCGGATGCGAACATTGTTATATCCCCATCGCAAGTCGATTTTTGTAAAGATCGACGCCTGGCTGAGCGAATCAACCAAGTCTGCGATCCGGGGAATGGGATAGCGATTCTTGACTGTGATTTCATTCAGTTTTCGGTAATCTACCACCAGCCGCAGACTCCCATCTTTCTTTTTAACAAAGAAAACAGGAGCTGCTATAGGGCTTTTGGATTTCCGAATGTACCCTTTTCGGGTCTCCTCATTGATCCATTCATCCAAGGAATTTCGTTCCTTTAGAGACATGGGATATAGTTTGGCCGGCCGAGGGAGCGGAGCTCCCTCCTGGAGGTCAATGCCATGGTCATATGGCTTGCGCACCGGCATTCGCTCTGACTGCTTCTTCGAGAAGACATCTCCAAACTCGTGCAGGTGGTCTGGGACCAAAGTTTTCCAGTCACGAGTGTCGTCTTCCTCAACCTCCTCGAGATCTTTGGCAAGAATCTCTGCGGTCAACCGTGCTATCTCCAGGTCCTCTGGGTCTCCTGTAGAGATCCAGGTGATGTGTGGATTTTCGATGCACTCCTCTCCTAATTTGTCCAGCGGAGTGATCAAGGGATCCTCCCTTAGTAGCTGAAGCTCGTCGGCTTCTTCTCCAGCCACATGGTTTCTTTTACGAGCTCTTGGGGCACAGCTCTCAGGGCACCTGGTAAACCTCCATTCGCCGCGTTCCCAGTCAATCTCAGGGTTGTGTTTGCGTAAATACGTATACCCTAAGATCATGTCTTTGTTTCCCAGGTCTGCAACAAGTACCTGGTGGGTCGACTTATGAGATCCAATCTCAATGTAGGAACGGATAGCATGAGTGATTTTCCCGTCTTTATTAGCGGTACCATCAGCATTATAAACGTCGTATGGAGTTGCCAACTTATTAGTGACCAGGTGATTCTTTTCGACAACCGATTTGTTGATGAAAGTTGTCGTGGCCCCTGAGTCTACCAGAGCTTCGACCTGCACTTTTCTACCATAAACCCAAAGTGTCACGGGCAAATTGAATGAATTCCTGTTGCGAGAAGTGGATAATACAGGATTGTCCGTGCTACTACTATTAACACTAAAAGCGTCAATACCGACGTTGGGCTCATTGTTCTCTGCTACATGTTCGCAGGTAGTCACATGTAGCGTGTGAGAAAATCCGAGCTTGTTGAGGCCCGAGCCTTGCCTTTTTCAGACCAGCCGGGACGAGACTGAGGTTCATCTCCCTCAGTCAAGGTTGATTTGTCATCAACGTCCTCTTGCTCAATTCTCGCAGTGGATATGGACGCTGAGGCCTTGGGGGGTTCGTCCTCGTTGTCCGTGACTTCGACTTCGATAATACGTGTCCTTTTTACCTTGCCAGGCTTGGACGACGTTGCTTCGCTCCCTCCAGTCTTCTGGTCACTTCCTTTGGACTGGCTGTGGTACCTGGTCTTCTTGTCGGCATTCTTGACCAGGTGGAAGCAGTCATCTGTGTTATGAGTCTTACTCTTACAGATGTGGCAGAAGCGATGCTTTTTCTCTGTGGTCGTTGTATTGACCTGTTTGCCATTTTTGCCCTTGCCCTTTGACTTTTCAGCCGAGTCAATGTCCATCGGGGTATGCCCACTGTTGTCTGAACCACTCTTGCTAAAGACTGTGCCGCGTGTCTTTTCTGGGTTAAGCTCCCTATAAAAGTCCAGCAACATGTCGAGGAACTCGGTCCACTTTTTGGGAACATTACTTCCTCTAGTTCCGACCAGGGCAATCCGCATGTCGCGGCTGACGACCTCACGAAGCTTATCAATGAGAAGCTCGTCGTCATACCCAGTAAGACGTCCAAGAGTACGGAACCTTTCCGCATACTTGATAAAGTCCTTGGCAGCCAAGTCCTTATTGTTGAAGAGGGCTGTGATCTCCTTCTTGGCCCCTTCCTTGTCGTCCCGTTGCCCATAGATCTGTGCGAGCTCATCCATGAACGCATCCCACGTTCCAAGGTCTTGGCCTCTTCCCACACGATCATAATACGATGCCATATACTTGTGCGCTGGGCCTTGAAGACGGGACAGAGCCGTAACGATTTTCTGCTTGTCGGTCGTGATTCCCTCGTGGGCGCACCATAAGCTGATCAGGTTACGCCACTCTTCCAACTTAATTTTATCATCAGAGCCCTTGAAAATTGGTGGTTCACCAATTTTGGGTTGGCGGGAGCCTCCCCCAGTTGACGCCGGCAAGGCATCAACTTGCTGCTTATAGGATTCAACAAGGGCCTGCTGGTTTTGCACCAGAGTTGTAAGAGTTGCCACTTGGGTTGTCAAATGACCGACATGTTGCACTAAGTTTGCAAAGTTCGCATCCATGTGCTGAGCCATTTCGGCTGTTAAGGTACGAGCATATTCAGGAATATGCTCCTCCACCAGCTGGACTGCATTCCGAGTTGCAACTGCAATATCTTCGTCCGATTCTGCTGAAAGTCCATTGGCAACAAAGGCATTGATTTTTTCAGGGGCAAGAGGCTGGAACGTAGTGACAGGGATAAATGGTGTGTAGCTCATTGCTAACATCAAAGTGTGTTAGTACTTTGGATCCTAAGGCAAAAAGGTAAAAGGAAAAATCTAATGCCTATCTAAGGTACCGTAGTTGAAAGAAAGGTTCAAGGCATTAATCTCCTTGCAAATCTCCGGGAGACGCCGATGAAGTTTCTTAAAAGAGATCCGCCCAATGGCCCTAAGCTGCTTCTTAAGAAGTCTCCACTCCTTGTTCGTCATCTTTGAAGCCCTTTCCTCCAAGTTCACCCAGAGCTCATTGAACTCCCTACCCCACACCTTGATTTTCTCCTTCGCCTCCTCCGGAATCCGGTCATCCGCGATAGCCTTCTCCACAAATGGAGTGAGCCTGTCGACAGTAGGCTTGAAAAGGGCCTCGTATTCCTTGATGCGGTAGATGATCTTGGTCTTCCTGAAGCGAAGGTTTTGGGGCAGAGACTTGTACTCGTTCAGCGACGGAGGGTTTTGAAGGCGCTCGATGAGGGGTTGGTAAGGGCCAGAGATCCGATCGATGAGCGGCAGCGAGGACTGGGGCTCAGCCTTGCGGGTGGCGACCCACTCTTCGTGGCGCTGACGAAGGGCTTTGATGTCTTCTTCAGCCTTCCTCGCACGCTCCGGATCGAAGGGTCGTGGTGTGACGACAACCGGTGGGCCGTGAAGCCTCTGGCGGCGAAGTCTTGGCACCTTGTACTCACGCAGAGGCCGAAGGAGTATGCACTGGTAAATACCAAGTGGTTCCTCCTTGGCAATGACCTTGCGGTCGCGTGAGATCCTGGGCATGGCTAGCAGAGAACAGCTAGCAGCTTGTCAGCTGGTCCTTATCAGGACAAAAACATAAACTTCAAAAAGGGGAGATGGTTGGGTCTTGAAAGTGGTGTAGGGCTTGAATCTCAGTTACGGCACCACTCCGCACTGCAAATGGGAAAATAAAAGGTGAGAGGGTGTTACACCCTTCTCTGATCTGTCCAACCCTGGTTACCCGTCTACAAGTCAAAGACTCTCATGGGAAACACCTAAGTGTTCATTCCAAGGTTGTTACCCATAGGGTGACAGATTCCCCTTACGCCTAGGGTCCGGCATAAAAGAAACAACCAAATTATATAACCAGCAATTAAGCCAGCTATACAACAAGGTGTTCTTTATAAGTGACTGATGCTTGGCAGCAACAGCACTTTAGCCCCCAGATCCCAATAAGTACTGATGCTTGACAGCAACAGCACTGAAGCCCCCAGAACCCACAAATAATAATAAAGGTAATATGGAAATAAACACCAACACAACCCCCAATAAAAGCGAAAAATAAATGCAAGAGGCTTTGGCAAGCCTGGTGCAATAAGGGAAGACTAATCCAAATATAACAGTAAACCCAAACTGAAATACTCACTGGATAGGAATAGAGGTGAGGATAAGGATGAGGATAAGAAAGGCTTGTTAGGCCAGAGGTAGTTGGGCTTAGACAATAAGTGGATTAGTCTGAGGGGGACCCCCTCAGGTAGCCGGCTTATATACATGTAGGTCAGTCCCCCCGGGGACCGGGGTGAGACCCCTGGTACTCTAGGTGACTAAGCTAGCAGCCGGACCGGTATGGGACCGGCTGAGTAATGACCGGGTCCGGGACCAACTGAGCCGGATCCGGGACCGGGCTCAGCTGAGCCGGGGCCGGGTCCGGGTACGCCTGAGCCGGGACCGGCTAAGTCCGAGCCGGGACCGGCTGAGTAATAGTCGGGCATGCCCTCTGCCCAACTGGGCACGGACCAATGGGAAACACTACATTATCAGACAATTATCCAGAACCTTCCACCGGGGCCCAGGCCGGGATTCCAGCCGTAGAACTATCCAGAACTTCTCCCAAAGGGGCAAAAAGCGACACAAAAGGCAATAATAATCAATTAAGTACGGAAATAGGTAAAGTATGGTGATTTACGTCTAACTTCCGTAAATAGGCGCCGTAATGGCGCGGGGACGGTCCGAAAACCGTGACAGACAGGTAAAATGCAAAAAAGACGACACCAGCAGGATTTGAACCTGCGCTCGGAGACCGAAACAGATAGTCGAATTTAGATTCGAATCTGTCGCCTTAACCACTCGGCCATAGTGTCTTAGGTATCATGAGCTCATTGCGTATACAGCAATATTGGCAAGCGCGATGCACAACAATACTGGCTCGCCGCCCTTTATCATATCATACAACCGCACACATCATACATATCACACATACTACACATCATCTTGCCCAACTACGCACCCACTTGCACAGACTGACTCGTAGGATCTCTCCCAGAGAAAGTCTTCAAGTATTCCACCCGGTACCGGTTCTTGTCGGTCTCGGGCCCACGATAGTGTGCCTCCCACTTCGGCTGATCCTGTCCACATTGCCCGTCAGACACTGGTGAGGAAGAAGTGAGCGGTGGAGTCACCTTAAAGAGACGGAGGGTCCGTGCGCGCTCGTTCTCGTCGAGGGAGAAACGGTGGTAGATACCGGCAGGGAGGATGATCATGTCGCCCGCCTCGAGATGGCAGCGGATCCATGCATCTGTGGTGTGTTCTTCGTGTGCGATCCCATCAGTTATCGTCGTCACATCTTGAAGGTTAGTCGGAGATGCTCACCGCGCACGTCGAAGTAGGCGCTGCCCGCGAGGAGGTACCTTATCTCCTCATCCTCATGAATATGCCTGCCACGCGCGACCGATGAGTGACCTTGATACGCGCGGCGAGTGGGGGGAGTATACGCTCACTCCTTGAAGAACATCGCCATCCTCTCGTCAAATTCCTCCTTGCTGAGCACGCGCCTGCTCGCCGTCACGATGTCGCGCGAGCGGTACTGTCGTTCGTCCGCGATCGCGTCGATCTGCTTCTCCCATCCCTCGGGGGAGTCGACGGAGATGCGCCAGTACAAAACGCCAAGCGCAGCGAGCGTCTCAAGCGAGACGGCTTTGCCGGAGTCGTGCGGGAGGTGTTGCTCTCCGGGGAGATTGTCGAAATACCATGCGCGCATCTCCGTCAGTAATTCAATCCGGTTCGTACGGGAGTGGAGGCAGTGAGAGAGCAGCTAAGAGAGGCTCGGTAGCAGTTGAACGAGGTCAATCTGTATATTCGGGGTTGGTTGGAGGCACTGCAGTTAGTGATGACACACGGTTCTTCACGGACAGTGAGCTTGCCTAAAAGTAGAGCGTGAGAGTCGCGATGCCTTACTGAGACTGTTGAGACTTGACACAGTTTGCAACACACCAGAGGGTGCGTAGGACGTCTATATAGTGAACGTCCCAACTGACTTCAGCTGCGAGTGCTCTGATGGTGGTAGGATGTAAGCCTCTTAGTCAGTGTTGGGTGCCGGGAAATGATCTACACCGGAAGGTTAGGGTTAGACGCGCATACTACCGCGGGCGCCTCATTCTATGTACGTTGCTTGTCGCCGACGCCATTCTTCCAGCCACTGCCTGCTGGCCGCTCTCGTGCTCGTCATCACTCATTTCAATCGAGAGGCAATGCTACTCTAGAAGTTGAGATACGTGCTGCCACCTCTGCAACATACATCTATCTCCGTTTCCTGACTGCGGCGGCGACTATGGTACTACGGGTGAAAGCTTCCTCATCGGCGAGCGCGGTCTTGTGGTATGATACCGCTCACGCGTCTTGTAAGAACTTTTGGTCTGTTTGACTTTAACACGCCACCAGAGTTCCCGTCCCCGATGAATCGTTTCTCATGCCATGCGGTTCCAACTTCCCTTCAGACTGTAGTATCTCTTCTGCGAACAGAGGACGTTCCCTTGCGAAGAAAGTATCACATTGTTGAATGACTCTGAACCTCAGTGATCAAGCTTTTGACACCCGTACGTGTATCAAACATGTCTAACCATCATCGTAACCGCTTCCTAGCCCTCATCCGCAACGCTGCACGTGCGAGACTGTATAATGAAGGTCATTCCCATTCGTGCAGCCTGACATGAGGATGATCACGGCGCCAAGATCTGCTGCAGCCATCAGACATGAGTCCTCCGCGTCTAGCAACGCCCGCGGATGTCGCCATCGAGGCTACGAATGATTCATGCGCTCCCCGTCTTCCTCATCCCAGATCTTCGACCTCCACAGATCTCTAGTACATCTTTTGAGCACTGCTTTGGTACTCTAGGTGCTGTGCAAGAACTTGCACGACATCCGCAGCCATTGCGCACTCGGGCCCCTACTTGACGCCTTCAAACATCCAGTGCTCCCACTATGCCCCTGCTCTGAAACTATTCCTAGCAATCAGGTACCGTTTGGAGCATCTTTTGCGCTACTTATTCCTTCGATGCTGATTGCAGAGCAGGCACGCTTCGCACGGAGGCAGATCCCGTAAACTCCGACTTCAGCAGTGCTATGCCTCTTCCAGAACGCTAGTTCTGATTATCGTGGACGGGCCACCGGATGTGCGCCACGAAGGGCTTCGTGGTCCTGACCATCTTACGCCGTGCGAATGTTCAGCTAGTTCCGCCCGTCGCTCTCTGCCCTCAAGCCTCAAGTTGCAGGCAGATTTGCTCTCGGGCCTCGCCGGGGGTGGGTCCGAAGACCACGGGCGCGTTCGTGATGCCCTCCATGCTTCCCTGCCACCGCGGCTGAGCCTCGCTGCCACACACGCTATTCATCTGCCTGGCGTGCCTTGTTAAATGTACACGCGCACAACTTCTCTGCCAGCACCCACGCGCTGCGCGACACTGCCCACTTCCATCTCCATTCTCGCAGACGGCGTGGGCGGTATTTAGAGGCTCGACATAGCGGCGGATGACTCTCACGCTTCGCCGTCTCGTCCTAGCCCTCGCGCGGATATCAGCCTCAACGTTTCTGGGCACTAGGTCGAACGGGTAGCACGAGATATCTGGAAGATGCGCGCAGGGATGTCCACCTCGCAATCGATCACCAGCGCGGAGACGATCATCTCCAACCATGCCTTCTTGTAAGTTTTCATGTCTTGCAAGTACCATCCCGGGGAGCGTCGCTGACTTGCGGGTGCTCGCCGCTCTACTTACAGCTTCATCGAAGATTGCGCGCTCTTCGCGGAAGCCAGTGAGTACCTGTCTTCCGTCGACATTTCAACTACGACAGAGTTAATCAAGTTGACACGGTTGACCGTCAACGCAGCCCTGATCTTCTCCGAGTACCTCATCACGTTCGACAGCGAGGTGCAGTTGATTTGGCGGCGGAAGGTGACGGGCGCGAGCGTGCTCTTCTTCCTGAACCGGTACATCATGCTCTTCCAAAACGCGATCACCATCGCATCGTACTGGTCTATCCCCGACCTTGTACGTCTAAATCCTTCTATGCGTCAGTCCAGTGCCCCTTCCTAACGTGTTCTGTAGTCGTGAGTGTCGAGCAAGAACCTGGTCAGGCTGTGTGCGCCTGGCATTCTGACCGCTGTCCGGCAGATGCGTGGCACTCGGGTGGATGGACATAGTCCTCAACCTCCTCCCGTACTTCATCTGGAACGGTACGCGCGCGCGTCCCCTTCGCACGCCCGCTTCGATTATCTAATGCACATACCCTCCTCAGCGTTCTCAACGCTGCGAGTATATGCGCTCTGCGGACGAGAGTGGCGCCTGGCGCTCGTCGTGTGCGTCCTCATGATGGGCCCGATCGTCGCGAACGCGTACAACATCCCGACGCAGAAACCGGACAACCTTCCGCCGCCGTACAACTGCCAGGTCGATAATGCGGTAACCGTCGCACTGCATACCAAGTGCGTAGTACGTCGCCGTATATCGTATGCTCGTACGTAGCTGAGTGGTGCCGCGCTTCTTGCTCGACAGACGTAGGCTCTTCGCGTCCCAAGCTGTGGAGGATTGAAGCGATGGGTTGACTCCTCTCCTAGTTGTGCTCGGATCCCGCATATCGCTCATCGTTGGGGACTCGCTCGTGCTCGCGGTGACATGGTGGAAGACCTACCGACTGAAGAAGGCTGCGGACGCAGCGCACATCAAGACCTCCCTCGTGGAATTGCTCCTTCGAGACGGTGCGAGGTGCTCACTCATCCTCCACATTGCACTGTCCTGACGTCTTGGCTGGTCAGGTACGATTTACTTTGGGTAGGTCGAGAAGGCAGCGCTGGCGAGAGGCTAACGCCAGAGCGCTTATACACGGTGGGTCGACAGAACGATGCTCGTCCTGAACGTCCTGCACATCGCCATCAACTTCGTCGAGGTGAGTGGTGCTATAGCCTCCGAGATTTCCATAAAGTGACCAACACATGGCATGTGAACAGCAAGTATCCTTCATGGGCGACATCGCGGACGTGTAAGCTCCTCTCGCACTTATCCCTGTCGTACCACTCTCGCATCCTCACGCCACACACGCGTACGCGCATATAGCCTCACGTCCATCCTCGTCTCCCGATTTATCATGAACCTCCGCGACATCGACGGGAAAGACATCGGGCTCGACTCCGCCCACACTGACGGCATCGAGGGGCCCGGGGCGTGGCATGCCGCGTCTAGCTCAGGTGGACACGAATCCGGCCTCGTCTTTGCGAGCGACTTTGTGGCGTCGATGGGTGGGCCGCTCGAGCGCTCGGATGACGGTGTTCGGTCAGAGACCGTAAGCGTGGTGGATCGGGAAGGAAGTATTCATGAAGGACGCGCGGGGGGCAAGGACGCTTCTGCGAGCGACGAGAGTGTGACAGTATGATAACTGGGTACATTCTTATTGCACTGCACGCTACTGTGAGGCTTCACGTAGAGCTCTGTGATGATATCGGCGTTGCCGAGGCAATCCACGAATGGGTTCCGGGGCGTAGGGTAGATTCCATGAGCGAGCTCGTGTGCTAACGGTGTGCCGCGCAGTATGTTTGAGAGATCGACATGATCTGTCGCTGAGGGAGCCGTTGGTGAAGTGGTCAACTTAGTCTTCGGTTACTGCGTGCTAATTCATCCGATATGGGCCGGCGTTCGGGAACCACCCCCTTGCGTAGCTGGGACAGGCTTGTATGCAGGATGTTCGTTCGTTTCGACACGCGCTTACTAGCGGGGCATTTTACATGGCTGTTCGAACTTCGCTTCCGCGACTCGCAAGAGTGATCGGAGAGCAGCTCTACGCATACCGCTGTACGTGTACATGGGCTATGTTGCGAGTACAGCAACGTTTGAACATTCACCAGCAGTTTATAGGTCCTCGCGTTGAATGTGGGAACCCTGGTGTGTGTCCGTTTCGAGCTGCTGTTGATCGATACATACAGCACACGTGGCCAACATAGCGTCGCCGTGAGGCTGTTCGCCAACAGCGAGGGAGAAAGACAAGAAAGTGTAGGCCCACAAACTTCTGTTGCGCGTGTGGTCTTGGTGAGCGATACGTGAGAGACAACATTCATCGCGCTGTTTCGGCACTCGCAAGGCCTTCTACCCTACAGATCATGAGCGATACGCATACTCAAATACTACTACTCGCTGTGATTAGAAAACCTAACATTCCTCCAACACCGACCACTCATGGGGAACGCCACTCCTCGAGATCGATATCGTCGAAGCGCGGACCAACGATCTCTCCATCTTCCCCGCGCCAATACACGTCTCCACGGTACTTCGACCTTCCCTTGGACCGCTTTGTAGTTGTGCGGGGATCCTGGAAGCACATGCGCGCAAGCGTGGGGAAGCCAGCAAAGACCGTGCGTGCGTACTTGTCCATGAGCGTCGTGGAGCCGGTAGCCCCATCCGCCACACGGCGGGAGAGGTCGTCGAATTGGAAGTCCTCGTAACGCCATATGAACGTCTTGATGACCGGACATGCCTCATGAAGGCCTGGCACGGCCATGAGCTCCGAGTTTGGCTCGAATGGCTGGGAGAGGCAGGTTAGCCGCAACCGAATAATGGAGCAGGGCAGATGCACTCACTGTCATCCACGCCCAGTGTATGTCTGCTACCCGGAGGGAAAACAGGCGGGGGAGGCGTGCGTTCCGGAGTACGGTGGTCGGCCAATAGCAGGCTTGGTTGCATCGGTTGTCGATGAGGCGTATGATGTGGAGATTTACCAGAGTGTCGCCGAAGAGCCGCAGCGCGTATTCTATGTCGTCGTGTTTAGCTCCGATGATGTGCAGCTCCGTGACGGGGTAGGGGTACGTGATAAGCGACATGGAGACTTCCGTGTTCGTGGCTACTTCCAAGACCCGCAGCTTAGAAAGGATGTCGGGGCGGGTGATGCGTAAATGGTTGGCTCGGCATGTGTCATATGCGAGTTCAAGTCGTTCAATGTGTGGTTGACAGGCGAGTATATCCTCCAGAGAGACGTCGGGGCATTCCCCTCCGAGAGTGAGAGACCGCACGCGGAAGGGGGGGTCAAGGAGCGCTTCGAAAAGTTTTTGATCCTCTGACATGACTTCAAAAGAAGACAGACTACGGAGCTTGAAAAGTGCGGTTTTGAAAATTGTCCTGAGGGTCGTCCCGCCTCGCACGTTTATCATGAGCCTTCGGACGTACGGGGCTCGATGACAACGCTTGATGATCGAGCGACAGAAGATATGGGTACGTTTACAAGTCCGTAGTTGAACGTCGTGATAGAGCGCCGCTTCAACTGCAGGCACGAGGGCCTTGCAGAGCGTGACCAGAGAAGCGAGCCAGAGTTTGTCCTCGTCGATGAAGTAGTCGAAGATCATGATGAGCAGCTCCACGGGAAGCTTCAAGATATAGTCATGCTGAGACATTGTCGTAAGTAAGCTGCATCTCCGTGTACGAGGTAAAGCTGCGACGTACCTTGAGTGCAGCTTTGAGTTGTGCTTTCCGACGCGTCTTAACCATGGTGTACTTTTGAGTTGAACCATCAGCGGTTTCCGTGACACAGACGGAGCAAATGTAGCAGAGCCTACATTTTATCAAAAGAGCTAGCTATTAGACAAAGTCCTGCCGAGAGGAGGGAGAACTAGTACTTGGTGGTTTGGAGGCAAGTTACTCAAAGCGCGGAGAGCGCGGCGAGGATGCGTGAAGCAACACGTGACTTCACACTCACCGTCCCCCTCACTGCCGTCTGCAGGCAGGCACATATCGTCTCCTTCCGTCCACTTCCACACGCTGCATGGTATATTTGCTCTATATTAATCCTGCATGCACTTAGGGCACACAGACAAGTCCGGATAGGACTTGGTAGGAGTCTTCCCCATCATTTCTCTCATCCCCTCAGGCTCATCGGGAAACTGCAAGTTGGTCGGGGGTTTACGTTCAAATTTCGCTTGCTCCGCGCACTGCAATCATACGTATATTGAAGGCCTTCCAATCCTCTGATTGCTTATCGAACCCTTCCAATCCCTTTGATCGCTGATCGAACACATCTGCTCTGACTGCGTAAACACCATTCTTGTGGTCGCGGCAGAATACCGTAGATGGTCTGTCATGCGGGTATGATCCTTACATAGTACCCTTGTAAGCACAGATAACACCCGGAAGACTACCACGGAAGCTCAGGGTCGCTTAGCGGCCGTGCCCAGTCAGCTATACATTTGCTGCTGGTGCTGGAGGAACGATTAATAAGCTCATGGCGCAGATAAGGCGACTGCAATACGGCACGTACCGAGCTCTTCTTCCCGCCACTTCTCCAAGTCTACGGTCTCCATATTCGGTCCTTCTAGCTCAAGGCCGGGCTTCCGAGTCCATACGTTCATGCGGAGCACAGTTCTTGGTTCGTCGGGTTCATTCAGGAGGCAGAATGCGAACCGGGCGAGTAGGGACCACACCTCGAACAAGGCTCGTGCATATCGCTCCACCATTCCGAGCACCTCTCCGCGCTGTCTAACGACGTCCTTCGGGCACTGTACCGTCCAAACAAAGGTCCTGAGAGCTGGGAAGCTCCCGCGGAGCTTGTCAGTATAGATTCCGCCCGTCTTTCCCTCCTCGAGTTCGCATCCCACTGGAAAGGAGGTCTGGTTGTCGAACACCTCGAGGAAGCGAAGCGAGGGTGCTTTGCATGGTTTCCAAGACAACTGCACGGTGGGCCAGACGCTGCACCTTTCCTCCGGCCTGTAGGCTACGATGCCCGGGATCCGGCGGTCGACGGTGCAAGCGGCAAGGGTGTCACCGAACAGCTCAAGCGCCTCGAAGAAGTCCTCGTCGCTCGGCCGCGAAAGAAGTAACTCGGTGATCGGAAAGGCGTACTCGAAGCCTTTCACCTTGAAGGCCGTTAGATCGAGTGCGAGCGATCGTAGGCGGGGGAGGAACTCGGGATACGCTGGCTGGGGTTTGATGTGGGGTATCGCAGCGAAGGCGTTGTAGTAGTACCGGTGGATGTGGAACGAGAGAGCCAGGTGCCTGATCTCCGTCTGCGAAGCGAGGAGTCGCTCGAAACACCGCGGATACATATCGCCCCCCGCGCCGAACATTTCGAGGCGGAACGGCACCTCGAGGAAGAGCTCGAACACAGACTGCTCGTCGACGACTAGGGTGAGCTCGCGGAGGTTGCCAAGGTGGGGAAGGGCGCGCTTGAAATACGGCTTCAAGGCCTTGCCGCCCTCGAACTCGATGTGTAGCGCGCGCAGAGCGGCCGCTCTGTGAGGCCGCGCAGCCACGGAACACAGGAAGAGTTTGATCCTCTGAAACTTGCAGCGGACGAGAGTGACTGACTCGTAAAACATAGGTTCGACAATCTCTTGTAGCGCACTACAGGTCGCGGCGAGCGACACCAGTGACGAGGTTGCCGCCGACTCGTCATCGGAGCCCAGGAGAGAATCCATGATCATCTCGAAGAGTTCCACGGGGATCTTGAGTAAACGCGGAACCTGTAAGAACGCCTCAGTCGCACATACGGTGCTTTTACAAGGTCTAGATGTTACCACGTCTCCCGTGAAGCGAGTTTGTGGCTGGTTGAGTAGAACCGAAGCGGATGTGCGTTCAGACACGGCTCGTTCCATCGTCCTATGTCGTCGGGTTGAACTAGACTTGGGCATGGTATACGTTCCTGCTAGAGAAATGAGGCGTTGTGGCAAGAGCCAGGAAGCTTGAGTTGCGAGAGGCCGGTAACCATCAAGATTTCTCGAGACTCGGCCCAAACACCTCGTTCTAACATACCGCGAATTGGTCTTTTCGATTATTTCAAATTGAGGTCCGGCCCGTGGGCCGCCGAGATACATAACCGGATCTCGCTTTTCTCGAATTCGTTCAGTTCTTGAGTGCCATGTAACTTCCACGGGTTTGACGCGTACTCGGACACGTCGAGGGGAATTGAACAGTAGGAGACAGGACCACCAACGCTACAGATGCGGCCAACCGCACTCTCCGTTTGTGAGCCCGGCGGCGTCCTCGCAGGGAGAACCGCCCGATGGCTACCAGTCTGGTAGAGCAGGGCAGATATAAGGGTACGAGGATGGTCCCATTGCATGCATCCTCAATGCGTATGCCCGGGAGTCAGAACAGTCGGTATGCGCGCGTGCAATCACACGATCGTTCGCCAGCTACAAAGAGGGCCTGATGGGCAGTAGAGCTCAAGACAGTCCGCGACAGCGTTTGTGTACGGGACCGCTAGTCCCTGGGCCGCGCTTGAGCTCGGAATGGTGATAACATTTGTGACCTTCGTGCCACCAGGTGCACGTTGTTCGCGCCCCTCATTTCGAACTGCAGCTCGAGTCTTCAGTCACGACCGCGCGCGAAGAAGCGCGTGAAGGAGTACTGCAAAATGTTCGTAGGCCAACGCGTACGGTGCAGATTACCATGCGTTGCCGCGGTGGGTGTAAGCTTGAGAGTCACCTGCGAACAGCGAGGAGAGCTACAAAGTGTAGGAAATATAGTATTCCAGTATTCATACCTCTCCACCGCTTATATAGTCAGCATGGGGTAGGATGAGATACGGCGGGTTACTCGGCGTATAAGCGGCTTGCGATGTCCTGCAATCGACTAGTGAGCGTTTCCAAACCTGCAAATCATTCTCGCCACTCTGTTGAGAGTGCGAAATCCGCATGGCGAGTGGTAAACAGCTTCGAGCAGCGCGGACGCCGACCGGCAGTGAGCGGCAGCCGCCGGGCCCTTTGCAGTGACCGCCCAAAAAGGCAACCTAGCCAAGTTCATAACCGACAGACGCTCGATCGACGCTCTGCGCTCAACCACCACCACCATTGTCCCCATTGTCCGTCCCATCAGTGTCTCATCCAATTAGCCCTGGCCCAAGGCTCACGCTGGGTACACGTGTAGTATCTGGGCTTGAATTCTGCTCTTCACCGCTTTGTCTGGCTGCATCACCCGCCAGTCGCAGCCAGGCCGCCGTTTTAGCCACTATCCTGAACACCTCTATATAACTCGCTCGAGCGACAGGTGAGCAGACTCGACGCGCTGTTCTTGATTTCCAATTATGAGCCACCTCTCTGACGCCTCCGACGGTCTGCCAGGCCCTGTCGTATACAAACCTCACCCAGGCCTGAAGACGAGCCCGCACAAGGCTCATAGCCTGAACAACTTCGATCCGAGGAAACTAGGTCTGACACTGGATCCGAAGGCGACTGTGGATAGACAGCTTCTCGTCAAGTCCAACATGGGTGCCACCGTTCTTTGCGACCTCGATCAGTTCGAACGGGACGTTCTCCCGTCTCTTCCCCCCGAGAAATTTCAACACTCCCTCCCGACGGACGCGGTGGATCAAGCGAAGGCGACCCTGTCTGCGCTCTTCTACGAAGGCGGGAAGAAGCCCAAGGAGGTCAAAGAAGACCATATCGCGGAGACTGTGGTGCGTGTTCCTGTGTCATATCCTCGCACGTCCGACGCGATTGACGGTCCATCAGGTGGACAAAGTCCTCAACAAGATCGCCTTGCCGAGCAAGTACAAGGTCGCGCTCTCGAGATTCAAGTACGACAGCTCGGACCCGAGTCGGGCAAAGGTCGACGCGGCCATCTACCCGGAAGACCGTGTACCCTCTGATGAGGCGCCTGACTGGACCCACTGCCGCTTCTTGATCGAGTTCAAGAAGGGTGATACGAAGTACGACCCGTGGAACGACGACGAATCCAAGAACGTCGAGGCCGAGAGGGAGTCTCGGGCTGCGGCACGCGCGCAGCTCATGGCGTACGCACGCAACGTCTTCCTCTACCAGCAGCGCACGGCGCTCTTCACGCTCCTCATCATCGGGGACGAGTTTCGTGTGTCGCGGTGGGATCGGTCCGGGGTGATTGTCACGAAGAAGGTCAACTACGGCAAGGACCCCAAGCGCCTTCTGGAGGTTGTGTGGCACCTCGTTCAGTTGGACGACGAGCAACAAGGGATTGATCCCACTGCGACACTGATTGAGAAGGGCTCGAAGGCGTTCAAAGTCATGGACTGGCTCGCTTCTCCCAACAGCGAGCTTGACATGGACTACGAGGACACGATGCCAGTTGGGGTCAAACGCCCACCCACCCCCTACACGTATTCTGATCCTTATGCCACCGAGGTTGACTCTGAGCTCGATCCAATCGTGCCGGTGGACGACGACCCGCGCGTCTTCAAGTACATCCGCGAGAAGTTCCGGAACTCGCTCGTCCCTGGTTGGCCGCGATACAAGCTGCGTGTCGGTCCTGAGGGGCGGGTCTTCCTAGTCGCGAAGCCTATCTTCTGTTCCTCCACTATGTTCGGCCGTGCGACGGAGGGATTCATTGCAGTAGAGGCGCGCACGCGTCGATTTGCGTTCCTCAAAGACTCCTGGCGTCCATTCTACGAAGGTGTGGAGCCGGAGGGCACGTACTTGGAAATGTTCGCAAATATCCCGAAGATGATCGTTCCAATGGTGTTGTGCCATGGCGACGTAGCAGAGCAACGCGCTTTTGCCGCTGTCTACGAAGCCGACCCGAGGAGAAGGAAGGAGGAGAGCCTGAAGGCTTCACAGGCGGCGATAACGCGAGCGAAACGTGGAAAGAAGCACGCGCGTCCCGAAGACGAACAAGAGGCCGCCGACGTCGCGACACCTACCGAGGGTACGGTCGACGACAATGGAACCCTGCGTCACCACATCCATTACCGCATCTCTGTCAAGGATGTATGTCTGCCCTTCGAATCCTTCAAGACGACTGCACAGTTGATCCGCCTCATGCGTGACTGCATCAAGAGTGAGTAGCCGACACTTACATTGTCGTCAGGACGATACTGATTGCTCGATGTGTTTGTAGCACACCGTTGGGCCTACCTGACGAAGCGGTTGCTGCATCGCGATATCAGTGCCGGGAACGTCCTCATCCTGCCTCGTCTGATCATTGACACCCATGGCCAAGAGACAATCAAATGGTGTGGCGTCTTAACAGACTGGGAGCTCGCGAAGGAAGTCAAACAGGATGCTTCACAGGAGAAAGCCAGGCAGCCGGAACGCACGGCGAGTCGATCGTTGGGCATCATATTGACGCATTCTTTGCTGACCGAACTCTAGGGCACGTGGCAGTTCATGTCGGTGGCGTTTGTCGGTTCACAGTGCACTTCGCCCATCACAATCGCCGACGAATTAGAGTCGTTCTTCCATGTCACGCTCTTCTACGCTGTGCGCTTCCTACCAAGCACTGTCTCCAACGTTTCTTTGTTCGTCCAAGAGTACTTCGACACCTTTCAAATGAACGGCAAGGGCGAACGTCTATGCAGCACTATGAAATACGAAGCTGTTCGCAAGGGTCCTCTCTCCGTGCAAGACGAGGAGCTTTCCTTCTTAACCAAGGCGCATCGAACCAACAAGCCTATCAACACTCTCATTACGAAGCTTCGGGCGCTCTTCGGTGCCAGATACGAGAATCTTGCACGCGCAAAACTGCGCTCTCGGCAAGTCAAGGCACCAGCGGTACCGGTGTCTCCCAATGGCGCTCAAGCGATCCCCTCTCTGGTTCCCGTGGCCGAGGAGCGGGAGACACGGTCTCGGTCGCAGCCCTCTGAACGTTCAGATTCACGCAACGATGCAGGGCCGAGTTCCACCATAGTCGAGGGCCAACCCGAAGCATTCGACGGGACGTCGGATTGTATCCCAAAGCAGCTGCAGGACCACTTGGAAGTCCTCTCATACTACGAAGACGGGGTGGATCCCACGATGAACGCGCCGCACGATTGGATCGGCACCGAAGCTACGGCAGACAGGCTCGTCGGCTACGAACCCAGGATCATGTTGGTCAACCAGATCCGCACGTCCTACGAAACCGGTTCCCGAAACACGAGCGGATCCCAGGCGAAACGACAGAAGAGCTCTGCGAATGCGGTAACCACATCGAGTGGCCCCGTCCATTCGATAACGGGCTCTTCGGCCTCTGGTGCGCTTCCGACCACCGAGGAAGGCGATGAGCTTGTGTAGCTCATCTCGCACACCTTCGCCCCTCACCCGTATCGCCATCTCGTCGTGTAGAAGTTGTATCCCTGCGTCGTCCATCTTCCTCGATCTCGATTCTCTCCGCACGCTTGCCGTCGGGGATTCCCCGAATCTCGTGGTTTCTTCTACCCAACGAACTCTACGGTGTTTTGCTTCGCATTTAGTCAGCCTCACGCAGTGTCCGGACCCGATATCTACTCGTCTTTGTACTGTCTTACCATCTGCATTATTGCTTGATCCACACCTTCAGGATCCTCTGCGTCTGAGACGCTATACACCACGATGATGGCAGTGCCGTCTGTCCAATCGTCCATGTCAACATTGCGTCAATATTCCTATGTTCACCTTAGTCTAATGCAAATCACTGACTGCTACGGCCAGAATCATTTGTCAGAATACGGATGTCTCCGATGCCAGACCGCATACGCTTAATGTAAATACGTAGTGTGCCTTGTACCCAGGGTATGATTCAAGGCGGCCTGCTCGTCCCAACAACACATAATGGTACAGCGAAATTATCAGGCGTGCGCCCGTGACAGGGGGTAGAATCAGACAGGCGAGCGACGAAAGCTGGTGCACCCTTGGTCGGGCGCTGTGCACGGCAACAAAGAGTTTGCTCGAGGGCACCATTAGCATGATAACGACTTTGAAGGGTGCGCAGCAACGTCAGCCGATTGTCCAGGGCATTCAGATGTGGATGAATGAGCTGTTCAGTTCGATCCTATACGACGAACCCGCACAAGCCTGAGCGTGACCTGGGGAGTTCTAGCCGTCGATCCAGACGACTTCGATGCCGAGATCTTGTGCCCTATCGTCGGCAAAGGGCAAGGCAGGTTCCTCACCGAAGGTAAGTTCGGCCTGGCCGTATCTCATCAGAAACTATCCACAGTGGTTGTGCGGCGAGTCGTTGCACTAGTACTGTACAAGTTGTTCCTAACAACCGATTTTGAGAAAGATCGAAGTACATATACTTCTTGGACAAGAACCCGCTCAACAACAGGGTGGAGAAAGTAGTGCTATGGATGGATCATAATCAACCCTTGGAGGCTCGAGTAAGCTTCAAAAAAAACTCACCAGAACACGTCCGTCTATGTATCCACATCCATGCGGTGAGCACGGGAACACTCAAGGCAAACCTCCAGATCCTCGATCATCTTGTCATGTGTAAACCATCTTGCGGGGTCCGCCAAGGCAGCATCGTCCTCGGAAAGATTCAAGAGGGTGATGTCCGGCCGGGCGGCGTGTACCTTGCGGAACGCTTCAACTACTTCCTTGTCCATATATTTCACGAAATGCATGTTGTACGACTTGAACAACTGCAGTAGCGCGTAGGGCATGCAGTGTGCGGCGGCATATTCTCCGGCGGCGATCGCATCTCCATATCGAGGGCCGGCATTCCTCAGCTGGAGGATGTTCTCTGTAGTCGTGCCTCCGAACTCCTGCTTGAATATTGCGTTAACAGTCTTCCTCTCTTTAA
The DNA here is from genome assembly GCA_022606195.1 of Trametes polyzona. Classification (NCBI taxonomy): domain Eukaryota; kingdom Fungi; phylum Basidiomycota; class Agaricomycetes; order Polyporales; family Polyporaceae; genus Trametes; species Trametes polyzona. Next base: position 1,392,111 of record JABYQF010000010.1, on the reverse strand, counting down.
GGTCGCCGCCATTCTGGTCTACGAGATGCCGTAGTAGGGCATACCACAAGACCCAGAAGAACGATTCGACGTCATCCTTCGCGGTGGCCTGAAATTGCATGTCGCAGTTCTTTCTAGCCTTGAGCGCGTCCCGCGACATGAACTGCAGCGTTCCCTAGCAGTCACCGGATATTCCAGTACATTAGCGAGCCTGACATGTAGCCCGGGGAGATGCAAGTTCATGTGACGTACCGTCATCGGCGCGCCTCTCTCGAAATCGACGAAGCTTCGTTTCTTTCGCACCATATCCGGATAATTGAGTCTGCTGTGGACGTTTCCATACGCTCTGTCCGGTTTGACAGGCGTCGCCACAGGCTGCTGGGGAAATGCGTGCACTTCACTGATCTGCGCGAAATCAAAGTCTGTAAGGAATCCAACGGCGCCTCCTGGGCCAGGGTTGTTCCGCATGCAGAGAAGCACGTTCCCCGCGCTGATGTCGTGATGGAGAAGCCCTCCTTCCGCCAGGGCCTTGTGCGCTGCAGTGGATATGTCAGCGGCGACAGCCTCAAATGATCTGAATCGGCGCGTAAGCGGACCTTTGAGTGCGTCAATGAGTCCCTGCAGCAGCTCTCCTTCATCGTCGTACTCCCAGATTGGACGTCCCTCCGGAGCCAAGAACATGCGGTGAAGAATAACGGTCTCTTCTCCCTCTGGACAGAACGCGCCCCGAAGACGGTGGGCGGTGATTGTCTCCATCTCGCCATTGAACTTATTTTCAACGGTGACGTCGCCCCCCGATACCCATTCAGTGATCGCCAGAGGTTGGCCTGCATTCCTGCTGTAGCGTTTGATGGTCTCAATGACCTGGTACGCATCGGATTCAGGGTCCCGTCGGCTAGACCGCCAGGAAGACTTCATGATCCTGACCGGTCCCGCAGGAGTGCCGTCCTCGGAGAGCATGCGAACACGCCAGATCGAGGTACCTCGGCCAAAAAGCGACAGGGAAGTCCAGATCAGGGCGTCGTGAGTGCACCAGTCGCGTCGATGTCCCGATTCATCGACACCGTGGATCCTGTAGATCGCCTCATTCGCCGAGGACAGGTCCGGGCTCGAGTGCAAGGACACGGAAGGGTCGCGGCCGAGCTCTTCATCGGTGAGGACACACGTCATGTTCCATACGACGCGGACAAGGATGCCGAGGTCCCGCCACATGTCAAACACCGGAGAGACTAGACCACCGAGACGATCGAAGATACAGAGGCAAAACTTGTCTCCAAAGATCATGAGGCTGACGGAGAAGACGGAGAATAGCCTAGCGGAGAGGTGAAGGCGAGCATAGTTTGCAACCTGGGTCAGGAGCGGTCCTGCGTCGGGGTTCTGGCTGTTGCCGGGATGTTGCTTGGAGGAAGGCCTGATTTCCACGAACGCGGCTTGATGACGCCACTGCCTCTTCTGCGACTCGACAGTGTTGCTCTCGTCGGCGAGGAGCGCCCTATCTTGGAGCAGAGTGAAGTCGGGGATGTAACGAGGGAAACCGAGTGTATGATACTGGTCAGGTACGAGGTATTCGGTCTGCGGAACAAAGGCACGGTGGATTCCGGAGGACAGATGCATTGATGCAGTGTTCTCGATGCATTGGAAGATTTTCTCCTGTGACGCGCAAAACATAAGAGACTGCCCTTCTTCGACGTTGTGAGCAAAAAAGGAACTCACAAGTGGAGGGTGCATCTCCTTCTCCCTCCTCTTAGCCTCGCATTCCGCTTCCTCGCTATCCAGTTCTTCCTCCGGCAGCCGGTCTGCACCCTCGACAAGCTCCTGCAACTCTCGGATATCGTCCGCACATTCGCTCCATATTTTCCTCTCGCAGTGGTCGACCTGGGCCTCGTCGACTTCTTGGACTTTCAAGCGAATCAAGACGGACCTTTGGTCGAACTGAACCCTCCCGGCGAGCTCCTTTTGAACATTGTAATGCGAGGCGCTGCTGGAATACGTGTCCCGTACAGCAGCAAAACTATGAGCCATGCCAGCGGTACCGGCAACGAAAGGGCCGCTCTAGTATCCAAATGCTTGTAAGGGAGTCTCTGATAAGCAGGGCAATGAGACATTGTGCGAATAGAGTGGGTGCCGATGGTGGACTGGATGGGTACTCACTTATGCCACGCTACCCTTATATACCGCGCGTGCACGCACACCTGCGAGCCGTATGCCTCCACCTCCAGGAAAGAAGCAGTTCAGTCAGTCCTAGTCTCGCCTAGGCAGACGTCTATTGAGCAAGCAGGTCGGTCCAGAGTGCTACGCATGCGGCGCCCACGGTGCTGTCCTGGCAGTGGCTGTGCTCTCCCTTTCCCGGTCGGGATCGGCTGCTCCATACAAACAAGCCCGGATCCCACCCGACACCCGCCCTGCTGGCGTGGTGTCCGTTTAGACCTGCACAAGTGTTCCCATCGCTAGGCATTCATGTCATCAAGCGTTGATAGTTGCCCTGACTTCTGGATGGGTCGAGGACGAAGGCGAGGGAGTGGCCGTCGGCGCGCGCAGCGGAGGAGGAAGAGGGTCCTGAGGGCAGAAACACCAAGGAGTCAATGAGAAGGAGAGCGCTGAGACGTAAACACGAGAGCGAGAGCGAAAGGTAGAAAGAGGGCGAGCCAGAGAACAATGGTGTGGAAAAACCTAGCCAGTTTGCGAACATCTATGACACGGCTTATATAAAACTAGTATACAGTGCCCTAAATCCCTGTCGGAACGTGAGCGGTGGTGGCTGCGAGCGGGTAAATTTGTCGAGCGGTGGCGGGGAGGGGAGTGCACGACGCGCGACACGGTCGATCGCGTTCACGTGATCGCGTGCAGGCCTTGGGGCCGTCGGCAATTTGCAGCACCGACGCTCCTCGCCCTTTCCCTCTGTGTCACTGCACAGGAACAGAATTATACGAAGAGAAAAGTTTTAAGGAGAATCTAGTTAGGCGGCGAGCGCAAACAATCTCGTCATTCTCCCACCCACGGTCCTTCGTGTTCCTAGAAAACCGAGGAACACGAGGCGCCGATGTACATGGTTTTCGGCCGTGGCGTGCGATGACTCCGGGGAAGGTCGATACAGCCCAAGGCGTGCCGCGTAGGCCGTCTTCCCAATCTCCCAAGGCACGCGGCGCATACCACGGGAACCCTGGCAAAGCGGAAACGTCTACATCGTGGCCGAGACGCAGACCTGCCGTGATGGTAAGGGTAAGGGCTCGCTTACAGATCGATACCCTGGACGCTCCTTCTCTTCTTACCACCACCTGCTGGTTTTTTCCCACGCTCCGAGCCAATAGGAGCGGGCCACGGGCGTGCGGTCTTGAGCACAATCTGGGGCTACTGAGATTCACCCACTGCTGGAATCTACATAATACTACTCTGGGAACATGATGGCACCGCCTAACGCGGCTGCCCCGAGGAAGACGGGTGCGAGGGCGCCAGCAACGCCGACCTCACAGCCGACGCCCACGACGCGCGCAGCCGACGCAGCCGCGCTAGCCGACAAGCTCAGAAAGATGTCCAGGAAGGAGCTGTTTGACCACTGCAGTCAGTTGGTGCCGGACAAAGACACAGCTATTGCAGCGCTGCGAGAAGACACACTCGTGCCGGCGAGCGGGGAGCCGTCCGTCGAGGGCCTGATCACTGGGCTACTGCATCTGGCGCTCCTTGCCAAGTCGAAGGAATACGCGGTGAAGGGCATTATCGCGTTTGCGCACTACGCGAAGGAAGCCTTTGAAGCCCAGCTGAGTACTACGGTGGTCGATTCGGTGCTGACCGCGTTGCAAAATCAGAGAATAGAAACGGGAGGCACATCTTTAGGTATTGCCGACGACATCAAGGAGTTGCGGGGCGTGGTCGAGGAGGTGGCCAGGAAGGTGGAGGACGTCAAAGATGCGTGCAGGCGGGTCCCGGATGGCTATGCAGGCGAGGCGGGCGGGACGCCCGCGGCCCAGGTGAGTCCACTCTCGTACGCAGCGGTTGCGCGCATGGCAGGAGGGCAGGTCCCGAACCCTCCGGCAACGTATGCGGTCGACCGTGCGAGGATGCGGGCACGTCAGGTGCTGGTAGACGGGGTTCCCCTGTTGGACGCGGCCGGCGAGCGCATCGCAGAAAGAGTGCTAGTGGCGAAAGCCGGGGCGGCCATAGACGCTTTGAAGGAGGGGGGAGAGATCGTGCCACCGGGGCTAAGGGTAGTCGCCGCGACCGCTCTTCGCAATGGGGGCGTGATTTTCGAATTCTCGTCCGCGGAAGCAGCGGGATGGGTGCGTGCATCTGAGGACAGGGCCCGAGCTTTCGCCGTTGCGATGGGCGCGGATGCACGGGTCAAGATGGCCCAGTATAGGGTGGTGGCGGAATTCGCGCCGGTGCAATTCAACCCGGGGGATCCGGTGGAGCTCCGGGATGTGGAGGAGCGTAGCGGACTGGGACAGGGCGCCATAGTGCACGCTCGGTGGCTGAAACCCCTGTCCCGGCGAAGGAAGGGGCAGTTGGTGGCGCACCTGATGCTTTGCTTTGCCAGACCTGAGTCGGCCAACGCCGCTATTCGGGAGGGCCTCATCATTACAGGAAAGAAGGTACAAGTGAGAAAGTGCTTCATGGAGCCGTTCCGGTGCACCAAGTGCCAGCGCTTCGAGCCGACTCACTTGGCGAAGGACTGCAAGCAGGACAATGATGTGTGCGGGACATGCGGGTCCACGTCGCACAGGACAAGTGAGTGCGCTATAACGAATAGTCAGGACTTTTACTGCGCGAACTGTAGGGAGAAGGGGCACGCGGCCTGGGACCGGGACTGCCCAGCATACCAGCAACAGGCCGCAAGGCTTATAGCCAGACAACCCGACATGACGATGCGGCTCTTCCCGACGGACGACCCTGCCACATGGGGGAGCAGTGAGGACGTACGGAGACCAGGGCTCACCGACTTTGGTTGGGCAGCCTCGCGCCAGCCGAGCCCACAACTGCCGGCTCCGAGGGAGAGTCAAGAGAGCGGCTGGCGGATAGCGGAGCGTTCGAAGTCGCGGTCGCGTAGACAGCGCGAGCCCCAGACACGCTCTCAGTCACGGCTGGACGACTTTTTCTGTTCGCAGGAGGGTACCCGTCAGGGCGACAACGATGCGATCTGACCTCATGCAGAAGGCTCTAAGAATTTGGCAGCAGAATTTGAACAGATCGGCAGATGCTCTCGCGGATCTACTGCACTCGGCGACTCCCCAGGACTTCGACATCTTAGCATTACAGGAACCGTACCTTGATCACCTCAACCTGACTAGGGCAACCCCACACTGGAGGGTGGTCTACCCTTCTACCCACCACGACTCCACTTCCCGCACCCGGTCGGTGATGCTTGTCAGCCGCCGACTCTCAACGAATGCCTGGTCGCCGGTCGCCATTCCATCCCCGGACGTTACAGCGATCTCGGTCACATCGGGGACGCACAGGATCCTACTGATCAACCTTTATGTCGATGGGAGTCACGATCGTGCTCTCCATGCCGCGGCGCAGGCGACTAGGCGAACCTCTCAGGCGGCACGGGGCGTGGAAGGAATCATCTGGCTGGGCGACTTCAACCGACATCACCCTCTCTGGGACGAGGAGCGAAACCACCATTTGTTTACGACGGCGAACCTCGACAGGGCGCAGGTCTTACTGAACTACTTAGCTGACTTTGGGCTCGAATTAGCTCTCCCGCCCGGCTTACCCACCCTCGAGGCCTCCCGCTCCAAGAACCTCACACGCCCCGACAATGTCTTCTGCTCGGACGTGCTACAGGACCGCCTAGTACGCTGCGGAACCGCCCCTCACCTTCGTCCACCAAAGACGGACCACTTCCCGGTCTTGATGGAGCTCGATCTGAGCGTCGAGGCCGCACCGGTGCAAGAGCGGCGGAATTACAGGGACGTGGACTGGGAGGGTTTCCGGGGCAAATTGCGGGAGCGACTTCGGGACTGTCCAGTGCCAGACATCATCGACTCGGCGGAACGTTTCGAGGAGGCCCTGGACCGACTGGAGGACGCACTCAACCACGCCGTGGAGGGCCATGTTCCCATTTCCAAACCCTGCCCATTCTCGAAAAGATGGTGGTCAAGGGACCTCAGCGAGCGGAGGCGAAATGTGCGGAGGCTTGGCCGGCTCGCCTATCGCTTCCGGGGAGACCCGTCCCACCAGGTGCACCGCGAGTACCGAAGGGAGCGTAATCGGTACACCGACGCCATACGCGCTGCCAAGAAGGACCACTGGCAAGCGTGGTTGGACACCGTGGATGCGCGGACAATATGGGCAGCGCACCGCTTCGTGAAGGCCGGCCCGACCGATGGGGGCAGCGCCAGGGTCCCTCCGCTCAAAACTGGCGGAGGACGCGTGCTCACTACGAACGAGGAGAAGGGCGAGGAACTCTACCGCACCTTTTTCCTGCCTCCAGGGGATGCACCGGACACCGCCGCTGAGCCCCCTTTTCCCCCCTCAGTTTTCGTATTCCATCCTATCGCTGACGAGCAGGTCAGGCGGGCGATTATGCAGCTTCGCACCTTCAAGGCACCCGGCCCAGATGGCATCCCTAATGAAGTGTATAAGCATTGCGCGGATGAGCTCACACCCATTCTTGGACGTCTCTTCCGTGCATCTTTCGAGCTGATGTACTATCCACAGCGATGGCGAGTATCGGACACGGTGGTCCTGCGCAAGCCAGGCAAGGCAGACTACACCGTCGCGAAGGCCTATCGGCCGGTGGCTCTACTGAACTGCTCATCCAAAATTCTCTCCCGCTGTGTTGCGGATGTGCTGGTATATGAAGCGGAGACTCGCGGACTCCTTGCCGACTTCCAGTTCGGAGGCCGCCCGGGGCGAACAACATCCGACTCCATTCACCTGGTCTCCAAGCTGGTGAAGGATGCGTGGCGGGCACGGAAGGTAGCGTCGGTGCTGTTCCTGGACATCAAGTCGGCCTTCCCAGCGGCGACACCAGAACGTCTCTTTCACACAATGCGCATGCGCGGCGTACCCAAGGTGTTGGTGGACTGGCTCCGGATAAAGCTGAGTGGCCGCCAGACTAGGCTACTGTTTGACGACTATGCTTCTGAGCTTTTCAGTGTCACCAGCGGGATAGACCAGGGCTGCCCGCTCTCGGTCGTGCTGTATGCCTTCTACAACTCAGCGCTCATCGAGAGTGCGGACCGGAAGAACGGCGAGACGGCGGTAGGATCAATGGATGATGTAGCCTTGGTGGTTACAGGCAAAACCTTTCAAGAGGTCCACAGCAGGATGCGCTCATTCATGGAGCGGGACGGGGGCGCGATGGATTGGTCCCGCGCATACAACTCGGCCTTTTCGGTGGAGAAATTCGGACTGCTCAACTGCTCTCGGCGGCTCTGCGGCCTTGGTCCATCGCTGCACCTCAGTGGCTCGACCATCTCCCCCTCAGAGCACCATCGCTTTCTGGGGGTCCTGCTAGATCAACGTCTACATTTTCACCAGCAGGTCTCACATGCGCTCGCTAAAGGGGAGGCTTGGGCTGCCCTCATCCGAAGGCTGTCTCGATCGCAATACGGGCTCTCTTTGGCAATGGTCCGCCGACTTTACCTCACGGTGGCGATCCCAACGATGCTCTATGCTTGCGATACATGGTTGGTCCCATCCCGCAAGGTGCCAGGCCAAAGGCATCTCCACGGCTCGATCGGGGCCATGAAGAAGCTGGCGAGGGTTCAACGGCAGGCCCTCCAGGCTATGACAGGCGCGATGAAGTCCACGGCCACCGATGTTATGGAGGCGCATGTCGACATCCTGCCTTTCCACCTGCTGGTGGATAGGCTCTGCCAACGTGCCACTGTACGTCTGCGTGCTCTTCCGAGGGCACACCCCCTCTACCCCCATGTCCGCACCGCAGCCCGCCGCCTTGTTAGGTCGCATCGCTCGGCTCTTCATGAGCTCCTCTATGCATATAGGGACACTGCCTCGCCGGCCCGGTTGGAGTCGATCACTCCCTGCCCGGCACCCCCACAGTGGACCCCACGACAGAGAGTGGAGGTTATGGCTGATAAGGTGGCGGCCCTCGACTCGGAGGAGCGGTGGACCCAACGACCTGGCCTGCGCGTCTATTCCGATGGGTCGGACATGGACGGTGGGGTAGGGGCAGCTGCGGTGCTAGTAGATGGCGAGGGGGTAGCACGGCGGGTCCTCAAATACCACCTGGGGCCCTCGCTCGAGCACACGGTCCCGGAGGCGGAGGCGGTGGGGCTCATTCTGGCGGCGGAGCTCATACGGACGGAGAGAAGGGAGGTCGGAGTAGCATCGATTGCTCTCGACAACAGGCCGGTAGCGCAGGCTTCGGCGAGCATTGCTAGACGTCCGGGGCAGCACTTGCAAGTCGCCTTCCACGACACGGTTGCCAGGGCATACAAAAGGCATCCTAGTCTCGACCTTACCGTGCGGTGGGTCCCGGGTCATCTGGGGGTGGCGGGCAACGAGCTGGCGGATGACGCGGCGAAGGAGGCGGCGGGGGGCGAGTCGAGCGAGTCGGCAAAGCTGCCTCGCGTTCTCAGGGCGGGGCTTCCAGCCAGCACTGCTCGCGCGCGGCGCACCCACACCGAGGACATCAAGGCGCGCGCGGCAGAGGGGTGGAGGACGTCGCGCAGAGGCATGCGAATGAAGACGATGGCCCCGGACTTGCCGTCAGGGTCCTTCATGAAACTGGTCGCGGGGATTCCGAGAAGGCACGCCGCCGTTCTGTTCCAGCTGCGCGCGGGGCACGCGCCGCTCGGGGAGCATTTGCACAGGATTGGATGCGCGAACACGCCGGCTTGCGCGGCATGCGGCGAGGCGTCCGAATCGGTCTTCCACTACCTCATTGCTTGTAGGGGGCACGCTGAGGCGCGCGCCACTCACCTGGCATCATTGGGGGCGAACGGCAGGAAAATCGACTTCCTGCTCAACTCGGACAAGGCCATCAAGCCACTCTTTGCCTTCATTAATGCGACCGGGCGTCTGCACGGGACGTTCGGAGCCCTCACGCTGAGGCAGAGACAACCGTGCCTCGACCCTATGGCGAGCCGGAGGCGTGTGGAACGGGACGGGACCGGACGCTGAGCCATAATATTTCTCTTACCAGTTCTTGCTAGGCTGATATCCAGTTAGGTTTTTGACAGGTGTTGAGGGCGATACAGTGCCGACGGGTAGTCACGCAAGACCGCCGATGGCTGGCCACTCGAGCAGCGCGTACTAGGACAGATGGTTTCTATTTTGTTTACCCTCACCCTAGGCGACCCCGCGTCGCCGTGCACCGCGAGCACTCAGCTCGCTCCAGAGGCGGTGGAGTTCTGACGACCGACGGAGGACCGTCGGGCGTACCCCTGACCGCGGCAAGAGGCGACAGCCCGGGAGCGAAGGCGCTACCCAAAAGCGCGGCAGGTTTATAAGCCGTGCTCTTGCCTTGAATGGCCGGGAGATGGAGCTGAGCGCGCGTGGTGCATGCCCCCCCCCTCTCCCCTTCCATTCGCTTCCAGCTTCGCACAGCCTACGCCATTTACCTTACGTTCTACGGTCCTCTGCGGTATAGTCACTTACTTCACCATCACCCCCCTGGTAGCTCGTGGAGGCCCCTCGGGGCCTCCGGCATTGTTTGTTATACTTTTGACTTTGTACGTAATCAGGTACGGTAGTAGTAGTTTAGTTGTTGCCTACCATGGGGCGCGGCCCCGACCGGCAATAAACTGGAGTTGAAGAAGAAGAAGAAGAAGATCGATACCCTCGCCACCCACTAAGACGAAGCTACAGCGAGCTACAGGAGGTGCATAACGCACCATCCGACAGCTTATCGGCGCGATAACAGCATCGGCAACCACACAATTTCGAGCATCGTTGCAACGAGGACTGCCATACGCGCCACGGAATACCTATGTACGATCGCCACCAGACGCAGCCTAGGAGAGATACAGCAATCTACGTGAAAGTGCTGTCAGTGAACGTCCGCACCTCCATCTCAAGCACGCCACCACTCACCATCCCCTCCACTGTTCGAAATTGATCATTTCATGCGTCGGTCCTGTGAGGCACCCGTTCTCCGCCTGCATGTACACCTCTCCCACCGCCTCTTCGATCTCTCTGTAACGTTCCGCACGATGGTAGATCCCTAGCCGCTTCAGCGTCGGGATAGACTCGAAGAGCACCCGCGCATAGCAGTCCATGAAATTCTCGATCGGCACTTCTGCACCTGTATCAGGCAGCCCGCGGAGGGTGTTCATCGTCGGCTGATCCGCGCCCCAGACGACAGACCTGAGCACCGGGGCCGTGTCGCGTGAACCGGGGAGAGCGATTGTCTCCGTTCGGCCGTGGCGCTGTCGGTACCATCCGGTGAGCGAGTATCCTGCATACGCCCGATACACAAAAGAGATGCACGGACCACCGGTGAATGACCATATAAATCCGATATCCTGAGATGCTGGAGCCTCGGAAAACGTTTCTCCGCGAGGACGTGCGTAGGCCAGAAGCACTCGACCGCGCAGCGTGCATCCATCTTCCTCACGAGGTTGACAGTGACCAGTGTCTCGGCGAAGAGATCCATAGCATAGATGAGGTCGTCGTGGGATATGAGTGTCACCGAGAGATGTGAGACGGGGTAAGGGTAACGGACGCTCGCCATGAACAGGTCTTTCTCGGGGGGCATTTGCGGATAGAACTTGAGCACTAGACTCTTCAGTTTCGGCAAGATATCCGGCCTCGATATGGGATGTGGATGATCGTCTTGGCGGTTGGGCGCGAACACGATGGCAAGATGTTCGACGTCAGGATGTGCGGCGAGCACTCCCTCAATGTGCGGTGTGTAGTCACTCCCGGTGAGCTCCAGAACACGGAGCCGAGAAGGAATGTGAACCAAGTGTTCGAACATACCAGGGTTCGTGGAAAATATGCGGAGCCAATGCAGATTCGTGAACAGCAAGAGCACGGCTTTAAGAGGATCTCCGGAGCCGGGGAGGCCGCAATAGAGGCCTAGGACGAGTTTGCGCACAAGAGCGGCGCGAGAGGGCTTTTCGGTGATTCGACGCATATTGTTGGAGGCATCAGGAGATATGCCCAAACACATTTCGTGATATAAAGCACTCTCCGCTTCGGAGAGGAGCGACTTGCAAACAGTCGTCAGGCGAGAGAGCCAGGCCTTTTTCTCGCCAACAAGATAACCGAAGACCATGCTGAGGAGCTCTGAAGGTAATCTGAGCAGATGGGAGTCCTATACAAGCAGTATATGTCAGATTGATATCTCCTTGGACTCGGAGAATGCAAGATTGACGCGCTCACCTGGTTGGCGGGTGGTTCGACGTGAGGCGTCTCCGAAACATACAAGCTTGCGGCAAGGCCGATGTGCTGCCTCTCTGAAGGCTTCTCGAGCATGGTCAATGAAAGCTTTGCAGAGCCACCTGATCCGTAGATAAAGGTGCCGCAGGGAGAATATGAGAACACCCTCACTCGGTCGCGGACGGAGTACAAGACCAAGTGCACAAGCGCCCGAAGTGCCCAAGTACAAAGATTTGACGCCGGCGGGGCGGCCCGCGTGAATATCGACGAGATTTCCTGAAGCACGCTTTTCTGCTCTTGTCCCTCACGCCTCCCGAACTTCGACATCCTCGTCCCCGTTCACCGCGCACCACGATGACAAGAAACAGTATGTGTGCTTTGCAGGATATCTACTTAGTACTCACTCCATCCAGAACACCGAAAGCTCGAGGTCCCGACGAGATCCAGTACGACACTCATTCAGGCGGTGGCTCCGCCAAATCTCCTGATCACTCGTTCTAGAACTCAAGAAAGATCCTGGCGTGCCACGCTTGCCTAGCTTGAAGGCACGGAATGCTAGCAAACACGTTCAGCCGGTGAGCGTCCCCCTTGGTGCACATGCGCCGTCGCTGTGGCGCGTAGAAACTCATCAGACTTGACCGCAGCCCCCTCGCCTCGACCCCGACGCACAGATGGCGTCCGAACCGACCCTCTCTTCCCTTGCCGCGCTCGCGGAAAGCTCTGCGAACGCTGCCGACGAAGACAAAGGAGCAGCTCCGCCGCCACTATATCTGTGCGTCGCACTTGGCGCCATCGTTCCTCATCGTCCAACGCTATCGTGTGAAGGAGCTCCTCAGCCGCCGTCTGCTGGCCACTGTGCTGCCTGTCCTCGCTCTTTTGAGATTATGCAAAGCACCCTGCAAGCCCTGCATCGTACAGATATCTACGTTTCCAGACCGAGAGGCCACTCGTCGGCGAGAACGGCGCCCAGGCGCCGCGCGACACTGCCTACTCGTCTCTCCATTCTCGCAGATGGTGTGGGCGGTATCTAGGGGCTCGACAGGGCACTGGAGGATTTTCGCGCTTCGCCTTCTCGTTCGTGCCCTCGCGCGGATATTATCCCCTTTGAACACCTCGGCTAAGTTGAACGGGTAGCACAAGACTCCAGGTAGGTGTGCGTAAGGATGACCACCTCGTAATCGATTGCGAGCGCGGAGACGGTTATCTCCAACCATGCATCCTTGTAAGTCTCTCCTGTGTTAACGAGTCCTTCGCTGACCTGCAGGTGCTCGACTGATTGCAGCTTCATCGAAGACTGCGCACTCTTCGCGGAAGCCAGTTAGTACCACCCGCCCTTCGACATCCCAGCCAAGACATAGTCGATCAAGCTGACGCGGTCGACCGTCAACGAAACCCTGATCTTCCATGAGTACCTCATCATGTTTGACAGCGAGGTGCGGCTGCTCTAGCGGCGGGAAGTGACGGGCACCAGCGTGCTCTTCTTCCTGAACTGGGACATCATGCTCTTCCAGAACGCGATCAACATCTGGCCCATTCCAAACCTCTTACATAGCTATTCTGTCTGTGCGTCCATTTGTAGCCGCGGGTAACTCCTCCTGTAGTCGCTAGGGCAATGCAAAGAAAACTGGATTAAGTAGGCCTGGCGTCCTGACCGCTGTCCGGTAGATGCGTAGCGCTCGGTTGGACGGACATAGTCCTCAACCTCCTCCCTTACTTCATCTGGAACGGCGCGTGCGCACGCCCATCGCGTGTCAACATCAAGTATCTGACGGGTATCTGACACATATACCTGTGCTAGCGTTCCCAATGCTCCGCGTATATGTGCCCTGCGGACGGGACTAGCGCAGAGAGAGAGAGAGAGAGAGATCGAAGTACATGTATATCTGGGCGAAAACGCGCTGAACGACAGGACTGACAAATTAGTGCTATGGAAGGATCACGATCAACCCCTGTAGGCTCGAGCAAGCTTCAAGAATACTCACCACATGAACACGTCCGTCTACGTATCCACATCCATGCGGGGAGCACGGGAATACTCAAGACAAGCCTCCAGATCCTTGATCATCTTGTCATGTGCAAACCATCTTGCGGGGTCCGCCAAGGCAGCATCGTCCTCGGAAAGATTGAAGCGGGTGATGTTCGGCACGGCGGCGTGCGTCTCGCTGTGCAGTTCATCTGTCTCCTTCTGCCTACATTTCATGAAATGCATCTCGTACGACTTGAACAACTGCAGTAGCGCGGAGGGCATGCAGTGTTCGGTGGCATATTCTCCGGCGGCGATCACATCTCCGTATCGAGGGCCGGCTTTCCTCAGCTGAAGGATATTCTCTGTAGTCGTGCCACCGAACTCCTGCTTGAATATCGCGTTAACAGTCTTCCGCTCTGTAGAGTCGCCGCCATTCTGGTCTACGAGATGCCGTAGTAGGGCATACCACAAGACCCAGAAGAACGATTCGACGTCATCCTTCGCGGTGGCCTGGAATTGTGTGTTTCCGGTCTCTCTGGCCTTGAGCGCGTCCCGCGACACAAACAGCAGAGTGCCCTGGAAAGGGCGAGGACATATGTATGTATGTCAGCCAGGATAGTAATGTATAAAAGAGAGAAGTGTGACGTACGATCATCGGTTCTCCCCTCCGACTTCGCTACCTCCCACACTAGATTTTGCCAGTGAACGATGAATTTAGGCTCCGATGTATGGCGACTGAGGCATCAGTTCGATAAGAGATCAAGTGTCGCTCCTGTACAAATGGGTAGAGTCGTACTCACCAGCTAGATGCTCTGAACCCAAGACCTTCAGCAATGAGCGGCCCGTGGTAAGTCAGATATGTCATAAAATGGCGGACGATTATCGGGACATGGTGGTCTGACGCTGGCTCCGGGTCGTGGGTGCTGGCAGCACGCTGCACCATCGTGGCGTCGTGGCATGGTGGCAGTGGCTGTGTTTGTCCCTTTTGGGACCGGCTACTATCGAACGTGCAAGTGGCCACAACAGGTCAGTCCCGGCGATCCATCAGCAGACTGTGGTCCTCAAGATACTTCTCGTCCGTAGTAAAACTCGGAAACGGACGGCCGACCATCCTGACGTCGCTACTGACGGTAGCTAGCGGTAGACGCCTGCTTGAAGCAGGAGCCGCCGAGACCCTCGACGATCAATGGAGGTTGAGGGGGAGATGCATGCAGAGCTCTCCGGGCTAGTCGTGGGTTCAACCAGAGCGAGCAATACAGAGACACTGTAAAGGATATCTGTGACGCATTACTACATTGAGCACTATCCACCCGCCAGTGGGCAACAAGCCGCAATGGTAAACCCTTGAGCGCCACGGCGTGCGCCATCCCAGCCAATCGAGTACTCCCTGCCATGAGATACGAACGAGCCTGCTTTCACCTACGGAAAGCAAAGGAACCTAGGCCATAGTGAGTGAGCACTAATGTCCATGACTGACGGAGAGGAGCACTCACAAGCCTCCTCCACTGTTCGAAGTTGATAGCTCCGTCCTTCGATACACCGATCCTCCGTCGCCCTGTAGACCTCCCCCTTCTCCCATACCTCTTTCGTGTATCGCTCCACCCAATGATAGACCGCCAGTCGCTGTAGTATAGTGATGCATCCGAAGAACATTTGCGCGTAACGGTCCATCGAGATTCCGGCGGCGGGGACTTCCGTATGCGCGTCAAAACGAGACTGGCGAATTGCGTCCACGATGGGCTCCTCTGCACCCCGAATGATAGGCCTCATCCCCAGCCATTCCAGGCGCGGGAAATATTCGAAGAGCGTCCTTGCTTAGTGGCCCACGAGATCGCCAGCCGAGACGTCGTGCATGGACCACTGCCGAAGGTTGAAATTGTGAACTAATCCGCGTCCTAGATGAACGACGTCTTACCACCGGGATCGGGTCGCGTAGGCCAAGGACGGCCATTATGTCCGCTCTAGCATGCGCTGGAAATGCTATACGTCAAGTGAGAATTCCGTGTGCATGTATCACACAAGGAGGATGCGGACCACCGGTGAACAAACTACATAGGGCCAAGGGCCATTCCCTGAGGTGCTGCAGCTTCGGAATTGCTTGCCCGCTAGGGCGTGTGTAGGCTAGGATACATCTGCGGTGCAGCGCGGGTCCAACTTGTTTACGGTTGACGAGGTTGAGAATAACCAGCGAAGCAGATAAAAGCCCCGTAGCGTGTTTGAGACTGCCAAGAAACGGGGCCGAGCAGGACCGTGGAGTAACAACGTATCCCGATTCGTGGGGAGGACGCTGAGACAGAAGAGACAGAAGGACCCGTTTGAGCAGGGGTAGCACGGCCAACAGAGGAGCCTCAGAGCTTCGGCGGCGACGATGGAGGACTAGTGCACGTTCCCAGATCAGCGCAGTGCGAGAAGGGTTTTCAATAATCATGCAGGTCGTGCGAGGCGTCCGGCGAGACGGTAAAGATCATCCGAGGGTAGAAAGCAATCTCCCTTCGTCGACGAGGTAGCCAAGTATTCCATTGACTCGCACGAGAGTTAAGGTGGGATGCGCGCCGTTCGGTCGTGCTAGAGATCCTCAAACGATTACTGACATGACTCCGTGTTCCTCGGTCCATTGCAGTCACCTACGAGTTGAGTACGAGTCCGAGAGTGAGCCTTACGGCAGGTCGAGTATTCGTCACCACACTACACTGCCCTTCAGTAGTGTGTGATGGCTCATAAAAACTCACATTGCATACGGTGTATGCTCAGATGTAAGAGTCCGATCGAGCTCCTGCGAAGATGACGGTATGGTGTTGAACTGCTCAACCGCATTTCCGGCCGCGCAGCCAACATAAGCGCCCGAAGGAGCGCCTCAAATCATTGCCATTTTGCGAATCCAATTGCACTAGAGCTCTATCGCAGGAGGCCGTGCATGTAGTATTGTGTTGCCGCATAGGTGCCCCTGTCCTCAGGACAAGGGTCACAGCGATGAGCTCCTTCTACCAATACAGTACGGTACAGTAAAGTCAACTTCGTACACAGGGACACCGCGCATTGGCGAGATCTCACTTAGACTGCGTTTCCTCCTCCTTAGCTTGTTGCACCGCTGCAATGACTTTCGCGTGCACGTCCTTGCCCGCAGCGACCACGCCGTAGTTCTCGCCGAGAGTCCTGCCGAGTCCGAAGTCAAGGGGTTGCCCGCGGCCATCCGTGATGACACCGCCCGCCTCTTCAACGAGGACAGAGCCCGGGGCGTGGTCCTACGTTGCAGAATATGAGTACATAATCAGACAAAACGGCGTACAACGCAAAGCATACCCAGATCTTCTCCTTGTAGCCAGTACCGGTGGGCATGCGGAGGTAGGCACCGCCGTCGCCCCGGGCGAGCACGCAGTACTTTGCCTGGCTATCCATGCGCGTCGGTGGGCGCGTGATGCCGAGGATTTGCGCCACGCGCTCGTTGAAGCTCAGCTTCGCGTGCGCCTTCTCAACGCTCTCGAGGAAGTTGAGCGTTTCGGGCGTCGATGGCGGGATCGTGAGGCGCGTGCCCGCCGCGGAGGGCGAAAGAGGAGAGGCGAGCGGGAGTTGGTACGCGCCCTGGCCACGCACGGCGACGAAGAGGCATCCGCGCTCGCCCGAAGGGTTTGCGGCGGAGACAGGGAGGTTGGGACAGCCGATCACGCCGAGCTCTACGCGGGAGTCGACGATGAGGGCGAGACAGACGGCATATTGCTCTCCGCGCAGAAAGCCCTTCGTGCCGTCGATGGGGTCAAGCGTCCAGAAGCCTGACATGGAAGGGCATTCAGCTACGTACGAAGGTAATAGAGAGTGACAAACGCACGTCCTGTCTTTCCGCCGCCGTAGTTGCCGCGGTCGATGGCGTCCAGCAGCTGCTCCGACGTCTGCCCCTGGCTGGACCCAAGTCCCCATTCCTCCTTCTCGCCCTCGATCAGAGGAGCCGTGAGCGTCTCGTTCGCGAGCTGGACAATGCGTTCTCTGAGGGCCTTCCCGGACTCTTGCCTGAGATCGGCAGCATCCTCCTCCCCGACGATAGGGTCTTGAGGGAATGTGCGTCCGAGGATTGTGTTGACGACGGCCTGCGCGGAGTAATCGCCCACTATCCGCGCACATCCACGGCGTCAGCAATCGATACACATCAGCAGAAGCATTCACACGCACCAGTGACAGGGCTCGCGTCCTCTTTGGTCAACGTCTCCTGCTTCACGAGCTTGTTGAACACCGATGCGGTGAGCACGCACGCGCGGCGCACCGCGGCGATGGCGATCTGTTTTTCAGCAGCGTAGGTGGCGATGGACATCGTGCGCGAGAGACGGTGCGTTTACCGGCGTCGTGGCGGTCCTTAAGAGCGTTGGGAGGCGCATCGTGAGTGAGCGAGTGAGGATGCGGGCGTTGCACGACGCGCCACGCGACGTGCGCCGCGCACCCCACAGCACCCAACCACGGCCGCGCGTTTTCGCGCGTCGTTCCCGCGTTATGCCAGTGTATTGTTCAGCATTCCAAATTATCGCAGAGGTCACGCAGATGTGGATGTGTGCAACATGTCAGAAATAGCGGAGAGGGATGCGTCGAACGGCGAGCTCTCGATTACGGCGTAGAAGCGCCGGCGTCCAGGTAAGCGCCCAACGTCGCGGGTGCTCTCGACTGTGTCACGTCCTCGATATACTGCAAATTCGGTGGTACGTCCGTGGACTGTCCTGAACTCCATAAGAAATATGCTATATCTGATTCCACTGGCGTTGAAGGGGAGCAAAATCCCGACGTTATATAGTGGTCTCTCGGGCCGGTCACCTTTTGGAAACAAGGCGTTCTGTAGGTCTATAAGGTCGTACTAAGATGTGAAGATATGCCTGGGCTCCTCGCAGCATGACGCCTCCATAGGACTCGGCCCTCTAAGGCAACACACAAAAATTCAGGAAGAAATAGCAGCAGGCGGCAATATTGCGACCGACCATTCTTAGTAGCTTCATTGCCCAGCACTATTATGAGGGTGGCCGGCCGACCCCACCGTTCTGGAGTTTGGTATGAAGAACCCGTCCCCCTCGACCTTTGGGTAAAACAAGCGTGAAAACGCGTCCTGCGTCTTGGATGAGCAAACTTTGATTCCTCTGACATTGAGTAAACCGGGCGCTCCGTCTCGCACGATTCTGCTCGCCAACGCCGTACATTCACTTCGTGGCGGTTCAACGTCCAACGCGCAGTAAGGATTCCCGACCCTGAGCGCGGTGGCGCAGGGCCTCACCTCAAGACAAGCATTTCGCTTACCCCGATCTTCGCTCGCTGGTTCCCCTGGCCCGATATTGGGCGGAACACCGGAGACCACGGAGTGAACCATCAGCAACCCGTACGTATGATGCATACCGGGTCTACTCCTGGGCAACACATGCGCAGGCTCGGCATACGACCAGCTGCGGCCTCGGGACGCATATATCAGTCGGCTGTTCTGGAAGGGAGACACACTTACGAGCAAGGGTTTCTTTGGAGGAGCCGGGCGTAGATGCGCCCGCATCAGCAAACTGGGCACTTGAGTATAGTGCACGGCAGTACACGACGAGCGTGAGAGCGCATTATAATCCTGAGGCTTCTCGATAGGCGCCGATCATACTCTATAATATCCAGTCAGATCGGACGACTACTCTGTACTATCCAGTCAGATCGGACGACCGCCCTACAACCCTCAGTAAAGTTGGCCTCGGAACTGCAGGTCTCTCCCGCCTATAGCCGCCTGAATCATATAGGCTGTCGTACACTATAATCATCTGTTCAGCGTAAGCTATTGCATCAATGAGCATGAAGCACAAGTCTACTATCACCGGTATCTGTACGCATTGCGATTCGCTTACCATCCAACTTGCAAAAAACCGCGCGGGCGTACTTCAAAGCACCTACTTCCGAATTCCTGTGCCACGCGGGGAATTCACTGCCAGTGACTTCAGCACTCCGGGCACAAGGCGTTGTCGGCCGCAGGACAAGGTAAGTCGCATTCCCCCCTATATCAATTAGGCCGTATATCCACGTCTGCCTGAGCCGGAGGAGGTGGGGCAGAACTATGTTGTGGTTGCGTCATCACTGTTCCGTCCTCTCCCATTCGGGGTCGAGAGTGCCCAGATATGGATCGACTCGGACGTGATCACAATCGAAGACGCGGCTGAGTTCCAAGTTCGCCCATATAACATCCTCGGACTCGAGCAAATCTCAGCACCTCCCCATCTTCCGTCCCCCCACTCCTACCTTTGGTACAAACATATCTCTCGCATCGTTCAGGCACGCCAGGTGATGCTCATCACCAGGTGTTTGTATAGCTGGTGCGTGCACTGATGATTACGTCCTGAGCCATAGGGCACGCATATAGCCAGCTCTTGGTCATCCAAGGTGCGCTATAAGACCCATAGTCGGCATGACTGCACTGGCCGTGCACATCGGAGCCTGTCAGTCACGCTCAGGCTGCCTCGATTGACGTGCACGTCTGCGGTGTCGTTCTCACTTGCTACCTCGCTCTCGAATGTGACACTCATCCGTCTGGTTCCGTCTGTGGGTCTACCTTTCGCCCCTGGGTTCTCTGTGTTCTCCGCATCACCCGACCGCGACCCGGGGTTTCTTTTGCCTATGTGTTTCGCTCGCCGTGGTGTCCTGGTCTAACATGTTTCTCCGGCTTGCTCATCTACTCGTCTCAGGCTGCTCTGCTTCGGTCTACTCTGGTCTATTTTGGCTCCGGCCTATAGGGTTATTCTGCTCTTCCGGGTGCTTCTGTTTATCATCCCGTTATCGTTACCAGGCCCACTATCATCCACACCGCTTGGGCGTGCACGCGCGCCCACATCGTATTGTGAGGCTAACGCGCTCCCACACGTAGCACTCACCCTTGCGCTACAGACTGTATGTAGTAAGTAGTGTATGATATAATGCGATGGTAGCCACATCCCCCGTGCGGTGATCGAATTACAAGTTCTTCTACAACTTGAAGGCCAATGGGCAGGTCGCGCTATTTAATGGATCCTGCCCGCCGCTTTGCTACAATGTGTTCTCGCCTTGAGGCACACGGATATATTGCACTATAATCCTAGCCCATCTAAGTATTGTGCACGATAGCCACCCGCCCGATATGATAGAGAATGGTAGGCGCCGACGGGTGGGCGACAGCTCATTCGCGCCACCCCGTAGTTAGCGACCGTACTTCGGCCGATATGACAAGTGCTGTAGTCCATGACACGGGTTATAGTCGACTAACGCGCATTGTAGTGTACGCGCCCGCTTTGCTGATGCGGTGGCAGGGCCCGGTTCGAAGCCCTGAGCGGGGGAGGCATCATACGTTCGTCCCGAGCGCCGGGAAGAACGCTTTGACAGCGCGAATTGAAGCAGGTCCTTGAAGATCATAACACACGAAGCCTCGCATCCGACAGTGGCGAAGATGCGGAGGCGTGCGCGGCAGCCGGTGAATGTTCTCCGCCACACCTACGGTATGCCATCGTGCGACCGCGGACTCTGGGAGGAAATTTAGTCGCAGACACCAAGGAGTTCGTTGAGTTGCGGCTAGAAGCACGCCTGACCTACAGTACGTACGTAGAAGTCAAAGAAGATGTCGGGAAACAGTCAGCGCAACGAGTGGCGAATGGATGCGAACGAGACGCAGCGGCGTACGGGCAGACTCGTTAGGATTCGAAACACCAGGCGTCGGCCACAGAGGGTGATTGTGGCTACGAATATGGTCAGCGAACGATAGCAGACTCTACGAGAACCGCTTCATCCGAGCTCCGAGCGCGATATCACGCCAAGCGTCGAACGATAGAAACCCCCTTTGACATAGAAGGGCATCCGCATCGGGGGACGGGGAGTGTTTCTGTGGCGGGCGTACCGTCGATCTGGGGAGGGATTGGGGCGCACTATCGGCACCCATGGGCGCGTTCAGGTGGAAGGCCGGGTCGGCACTCCAAATACATCTGCCGTATAGCTTCACAGGGGGAACAAGGGATTGAACACCCAGCGTTCGGAGTTTACCTAGCGAGTAGAACTATAGGCAGACAATCCACATGAGATGCCGTACCTTGTCGTTGAACCGTAGGCAATAGTCGACACCGATCGTCCTGTGAGGGATACGGGACGAAGAGAGATACGCGCACAACGAGCAATGGAGTACCATGCAGGCCTGGATATTGGACTGTGATTGTGGCAGGCCTGCCCGCATACACCGCGGATCGTTGGGGCACTACGGTGATTGGCGTAGGTGTCGCTGAGGATGTCTATCTCCGGTTTGTACAAGTCATAGCTTCCACTGTTGTCCAAGTGCCTTGAGCCTTCGTTGGAGATATCCGCTGGGGCCGTTGAGACGCTACATATATAACAATTCATCAATCAGACATTGCGCAACAAGAGAGCAAATCTGCACTCATGACCTTGAGCCTGAATACATTTCCAAAGCCATGCTCACCGACGCAGACAGAGGAGAGGATGCACATCCGTTGAGCTCGACATGGGGGTTGCGACTTGGGCTGGTGGTGCCTGTCGAACACATTGTCAGTGACCGTTCTATAGATCGCGGCGACCGATACGTCAGCTGGCCGGCGGCGCCTTTGACAGCTGTGGCTCCTCCGCGACCCCCACAAGCGTCAACAATGTCGCGCCTCGCGTAGCCCCCGCGCGCGCGGAGGTGGACGTCGGCTCGGCGCAAAGGTGGGCAGGCCACCCAACGCCAGGCCGCTGTCCAGTGTGGTAGGCGAGATGGACGCGTAGCCACGCGCACGCCAGGCCTGCGGTAGGGGGTGGGCCTGACATATCAATCACGCCGAGTCTGACGTTCCGTTCTTGATGAGCTGCCGCGAGAAACTCTCCCTGCGCCCGGCGCGGAGACCAAGGCGCGTTCGCACGCGCGATGATGGCGGCAACGAGCAAAGGTGCAGACGCTCCGGGTGCGGAGGTGGGATGGATCTGCGACGGAGTTCAGGATCGCGGGGCACGAGCGCTGGCTGGCGCACGTTGCAAGGCACGGGCGCGATAGCGCGCGGGCCGCGGAGATCGCGTTTCGCCATCTCGCGCTACGAGTTTATTAGCGGGTACTTAATCTGTACGTACCTTGTTCTCCTTCCTCTCGCTTACCCTCCTGATCTCTCCACCGCGCCAGGTATAAGGACAGCAGCCACGGCCGCTGCAGCGCCTGGCGGACCCCCCACCCCATGTTTGCTTGCGCCTACGCCCAACAACACATCTGAGCCATAGCGCTCCCCCGCGGCATGGACAACCTCCCGCAACTCCCGCAGATACCGCCAGGCGCGATACGGCTCGATGACACCCTCGGAGCGGCCTTCCTGGGCCACTTCGTCACCACTCTGTACGTCTAGCAGCTCGCTATCTGAGGCCGGACCGGAGTACTTCCCCCACTCTCTCCATCTACTGGTGGCTTACGCCTTGGGCTGCTTCAGGTTGTATGGTATCACCACCCTCCAGGCATTCATGTACTATAGGCGCAATCAGAAGGATAGCGGGGTGCTGAAATTATCGGTCAGTCCAGTCCTTCGACCTCCATCAGAGCCAGGACCATCGTAGGGAAGGTTGCAGCGCTTCACAAGAGAATAGTGACCCGCGTGGGTGCATTCGTGTTGTCCCCATCCCAGCCATAAGCCGGACTCATCCCGCTTACCTGCGGCCTATGCGGGGACAGAATCATGCGTGAGGGTCAGGTCTGCGGAAGTGAGGACGACCTCTGAGCCCTAGAGTTCTTCCGCTACTATGCGGCTAGACAGTAGGACATCTTACGCAATAATCTCCTTGTCTCGGCGGCATGGGGTTCTCCTATCTCTCTGGAAGCTTGGCTAACGCGCTCTCTGTGAACGCAGGTTTTTGTGCTATGGTATGTATCAAGTGATACCCAGCCGGGTTCACCGCACGCTGACTTTCCCATTCGACGAAGGATCCTCGACAGTCTGCATGCCGGTCTCATCACCGGTGCAATGTACTGGTACTGCATCACCAGCTTCATGAACCTGCGCGCGGTACAGCAGCCAATCTGGTACGTCGGCATGGCCACTCTTTGCTGCCACAGCATTGACGTTCTAAACACGTCGGCCTCCAGGCCGATACCAGTACGTCTGACTGCGCGCGTTCCTATGCCGTGGGATGGGAATTGACCGGTCTTTTATGTTACAGACGATGATCATTGTCTCGGTGAGTGTACTTCGCTCTGGTTGACCGCATGCGCGGTTGACAGATGTTCTTGAAGAACGTCAGCAACTCAATAGTACGAGCGTGAGTATCGCCCCGTGATCGCTCTCTCACTATAGCGCTGCCTCGACTGAACGAGTATCGCCCAGTATCTTCGGATATCGACTATGGAAACGTAGGTGTCTGCTGAGTGCCCTGTCTCGCGGATCTAATACAAAGTCCGCAGTGAGCAAACACAATCGGATACTGCCCGCTATCATTGTACGTCCACACACTTCCACTCTAGGCCCTCACTCGTCGCTCATCCGCCGACGACGTCGCGTAGGCGTTCTTCTCGGTCTTCATCTTCGGTACGTCAGCGCCGCAACGCACGACTGCAGATGCATTGTTTGACGCCGATTCCGCCGCGCCTCAGTTGACGCTACCTGTGAGTCGTCCCCTATCATCACGACGGTATTCATAGCAGACTCACCCTAGCAATGCTCCCGTTCAGATTTCTCGATCGAGCTGTGAGCGTAAGATCTATTCGGTCATCCAAACGTCGCGCCTGACTATGGACGTTAGATACTCGATACCCCTGTACAGCGATATCAACCGCTTCTCTGTAGGTTGTCGGGCACCTGTCACTCGTTCGGCAGTTGTTGATATCCTCGCCTCCCCTCCAAGTGGAGCCTCTACCTCGGCCTGTCGGTGGAAGCGACGGTCGACTTGATTGTGGCAGTAGCCCAATGCGTTCTGCTCAAGGGCTTCGAGACCGGCATCCGGAGGTGCGTCGAGGTCTTCCCTTAGCAGGTCCTTCTCTCACCGGTACATCTGTTCAGGACGGACATGGTCATACGGGTGCTCATCACGTACAGCATCAACACCGGACTGCTCACGAGGTGCGCGAACTCTGTGGCGAACATGGCAAAGTTCCCGCTCACATCCACGCTACCACACTAGCCTATGTGCCATCGGGGCGCTCGTCTCGGTTAGTCGACCCTTCTGTGTTCGCCTCCGATTCTTCCCTCCTCACCTCCGCTCTCGTCGCATCCAGTACGCAGCCGACCCGACCAAGTTCATTTACTTTGCGTTCTACTTCGTGCTCAGCAAGCGTACGTCCCCTCACCCTCGCACGCGCGCCGCCCGATCTGATCCTCTGCCTCTCGCCACGCACGACGTGCGGCACGGACGCTGACATGCAGTGTACGTCAACTCGCTCCTCGCGACCCTGAACGCGCGCGGGTCTCTCCTCGGCGCGAAGACCCGGCGACGTCCCGCGCAGAGCAAGATCTCGTTCCGCACGCCGACGCTCTCGACGGACCCCAGCAGCTCGTACGACCCGTCCACGCTCGAGGACGGGAACAACATCGAGGTGCGCCCCCGCTCGTTCTGCATGGTTTGGTGCACGCCGTCTTGCAAAGGGGGCTGACGGTTGGGCAGTTCACGACGGTGATCACGGGGGAGACGCCGTCCGTCCCCGGGGACGAGATCGCGCTGGAGAGCATTTGCAAGGACAAGCGAACCGAGTCCTTCCCTTGACCCTGACCCGATGCGCCTCTGTGCTCGGGCTCTTGACTCGCGCGGCGTCTATGTGCGCGTATACCCGCTGCAGGGCGCTCCGTTCAACGGTCGTCGCCCTGCTTGCACCCGTCTGTCGTCCTACCTACTTGGTCGCACGGGCGGAAACGAAGGAAACGGATGGAAAACAGGAACCTACACGTAGTCCCCCGCTCGACCGCGGCCCTAATTCTTGCTCGTCTCGTCTCTCCATGTTGCCTACACGATCTGGAACCCGGACTATCGTCCACTCTTGCATGTATCGTCGCGCGTATGCCCATGTATCATATCGTATATCGTACTATACACTCTTGCTCCTGTCCTGCTGAGGCCACGATCGCGGTGTGACCTGACCCCACGCGTACGAACCGTATCGTACACGAGCTCGAGTCGAGACCAAACCGAACACGCCCCGATGACCGAAGTTCCCATACAAACCATCCGACGCTACGGCGCCGCACCGCCCATGAACGTACCTCCGAGCCCGACGTCGTCGACCTCCATACCACCCGGACGCTTCCCGAGCGCGCGGTTGGCCGCACGCCGCGCCTTCTTCGCCTCGCGCTTGAGCACACGCCTGCCGAGCGGGTTCGCGCTCGCCATGGCACGTCGTGCATGCTCGTCCACCGGTGCGTCGTACGAGGGCACGTCGTGCGAGCGGCGGAGTCGCTTCGGGGCAGGCGGCCGCGCGTCGTCGTTCGCCGTCACAGTCGCCCGTGTCGTGGTCGTGGTGGTGATCGTGCTTACGGAGAAGGAGGAGGGGGTGGGCGACGCTGAGCGGGAGCGTTTCCGGGGGATGCGTGGCGCTAGGTCGTCCGACTCCATCTGCTTCCTAGGTCGGGTGAGAACTGAACGTTAAAAAAAGGGATGCAGATGGAGGCGCACCCGTCCTCGTCCATCTCCTCGGGCACATCCTCGTCGGCGGGTTCGTCAACCATCTCCGCATCCGCAGGCCCATCGCCGCCGAACGCGCCAGCGTCCGCAGCCCCGAAGAGCCCGTCGAGCGTGAACGGCTTCGCGAACTCGGTTACGATCTGGGCCTGACCGACTGTCTCAGCGC
This sequence comes from Trametes polyzona, assembly GCA_022606195.1. Classification (NCBI taxonomy): domain Eukaryota; kingdom Fungi; phylum Basidiomycota; class Agaricomycetes; order Polyporales; family Polyporaceae; genus Trametes; species Trametes polyzona. The sequence goes on along the minus strand of JABYQF010000010.1, from coordinate 1,366,123 downwards.
CGGGAGCAACCTGGTTGCTCGCGCCGGGCACGGTCGAGGGCACTAGGGAGGGGTGCACGGTGGGTGGCACGGAAAAGTACGGTATCTTCTGGTGGTTCCAGTCGGTCAGGACCTGACGTGCTGCTGCGAGGATGTCGGGGGTGCCGCCCTGTGGGATAGGAGGTGAGAAGATCAGGAGGGTCTGGCCGCGTTAAGTGCGGGAACGACAAACCTTGAGCAAGCGACCGGTGGTCAGGGCGACCATAGTCAGAAACTCGAGCGGCGATGAGAAGTCTTCTACGTTGTAGAGCTTCTTGATCACCGCAGGGTCTGTTCGACCAAGAATCTCCTCAACTACTCGGGTGAGCGAGCGGAAACGCAGTGCACGGTATTCTTGAAACATACCGATCGCGACGGGATCTTCGATGTCTTCGACCTTCACGACGTTTCGGAGAAGGACATTGCCCTTCCGGCTGCCCTTGCCATCGTCGAAGTCGTCGTCGTCGAAAACGACACCAGGCGAATCAATGACACGCAATCCGCGTTCAAGCTGCACCGTTTGCAGCTCTTTCGTATGGCCGGGTTGTGCGGCAACGGCGCAGGCCTGGGACAGGAGTCGGATGATGGACATGTCTATAGGGGCGGACCCGGGCTTACCTTGGAGCGCTTGAGTGAGTTGATGAGACTGCTCTTGCCAACGTTGGGGTAACCAACGACGCCGACAGTGATGCTCTGCGCGGTGGGCTTGTACGCCTTGAGGAGGCGGAGCAGGGCGGGCGCGGTGGAGGATGACAAGTTTGACCGTTGATGAGCACTGGCAGACTTGAAAGGGAGAGTGGGGGTGGTATGACGGAGATATCGGAGCCACGCCTGAGCGTTATCGCGGGGGATGAGGTCTGGGGTTGTCATTCAATATCAAATGTCATCGCGATCGAGCACGGAAGGGGAGAAAGGGCAAGAAGGTGGACAATTATAGAATGTAAGTCCAGCAGGCACGCATCCTCAGTGGCGCCAATTATGGTACTGTCACTATGAACGCCGGTGCAAAACATACCTGAAATCCACTGGAATGTGGAAGTACCCCACCCATGCCAGAATGATGCCGAAGATGCCAGGTATATGAAGACTCACCGATTTTGTTTAGGACAAAGACCAGCTTCTTGCCCTCGCTCTCCCTACGGCGGACTTCCTCCTCTACGAGCCTGCTCCTACATCCTTCCGGATCGCGCGCGTCGAGAACCAAGATGACAATGTCACTTTCATCGATCACTTTGTGCAGCGCACGGATGTAGTGGCGGCGGAGCTGCTCCTTTGTCTTCGGCGCCCCTCGTGAAGACGAAGGGTCGGCGGAGTATGCGTCGTCGTCGGCGTTCGCTGAGCTTTCCGCGAGCGCGGCGAGGGAAGAGAGGGTCGGCTCGGACGCCATCTGTGCGTCGGGGTCGAGGCGAGGGGGCTGCGGCCAAGTCCGATCAGTTTCTACACGCCACAGCGACGGCGCATGTGCACTAAGGGGGACACTCACCGGCTGAACATGTTTACTAGCATTCCGTGCCTTCAAGCTAGGCAAGCGAGGCACGCCAGGATCTTTCTTGAGTTCTAGGACGAGTGATCAGGAGATTCAGCGGAGCCACCGCCTGAATGAGTGTCGTACTGGATCTCGTCGGGACCTCGAGCTTTCGGTGTTCTGTATGGAGTGAGTACTGTGTAGGTATCTTGCAAAGCACACATACTGTTTCTTGTCATCGTGGTGCGCGGTGAACGGGGACGAGGAGGCGTGAGGGACAAGAGCAGAAAAGCGTGCTTCAGGAAATCTCGTCGATATTCACGCGGGCCGCCCCGCCGGCGCCAAATCTTTGTATTTGGGCACTTCGGGCGCTTGTGCACCTTGCCTTGCACGGTGTTCTCATATTCTCCCTGCGGCACGTTTATCTACGGACCAGGTAGCTCTGCAAATATTTTACTGTCATCCATGCTCGAGAAGCCTTCAGAGAGGCAGCACAAAGCTTGTATGTTTTGGAGACGCCTCACGTCGAGCCACCCGCCCACCAGGTGAGCGCGTCAATCCTGCATTCTCCGAGTCCAAGGAGATATCAATCGGACGTATACTGCCTGTATAAGACTCCCATCTGCTCAGACTACCTTCCGAGCTCCTCAGCATGGTCTTCGGTTATCTTGTTGGCGAAAAAAAGGTCTGGCTCTCTCGCCTGCCGACTGTTTGCAAGTCGCTCCTCTCCGAAGCGGAGAGTGCTTTGTATCACGAAATGTGTTTGGGCATATCTCCTGATGCCTCCAACAATATGTGTCGAATCACCGAAAAGCCCTCTCGCGCCTCTCTTGTGCGCAAACTCGTCCTAGGCCTCTATTGCGGCCTCCCCGGCTCCGGAGATCCTCTCAAAGCCGTGCTCTTGCTGTTCACGAATCTGCATTGGCTCCGCATATTCTCCACGAACCCTGGGATGTTCGAACACTTGGTTCACATTCCTTCTCGGCTCCGGGTTCTGGAGCTCACCGGGAGTGACTACACACCGCACATTGAGAGAGTGCTCGCCGCACATCCTGACGTCGAACATCTTGCCATCGTCTTCGCGCCCAACCGCCAAGACGATCATCCACATCCTATATCGAGGCCGGATATCTTGCCGAAATTGAAGAGTCTGGTGCTCAAGTTCTATCCGCAGATGCCACCGGAGAAAGATCTGTTCATGGCGAGCGTCCGTTACCCTTACCCCGTCTCGCATCTCTCGGTAACACTCATATCCCACGACGACCTCATCTATGCTATGGATCTCTTCGCCGACACACTGGTCACTGTCAACCTCGTGAGGAAGATGGATGAACGCTGCGCGGTCGAGTGCTTCTGGCCTACGCACGTCCTCGCGGAGAAACGTTTTCCGAAGCTCCAGCATCTCAGGATATCGGATTTGTATGGTCATTCACCGGTGGTCCGTGCATCCCTTTTGTGTATCGGGCGTATACAGGATACTCGCTCACCGGATAGTACCGACAGCACCACGGCCGCATGGAGACAATCGCTCTCTCCGGTTCACGCGACACGGCCCCTGTGCTCAGGTCTGTCGTCTGGGGCGCGGATCAGCCGACGATGAACACCCTCCGCGGGCTGCCTGATACAAGTGCAGAAGTGCCGATTGAGAATGTCATGGACCGCTACGCGCGGACGCTCTTCGAGTCTATTCCGACGCTGAGGCGGCTAGGGATCTACCATCGTGCGGAACGTTACAGAGAGATCGAAGAGGCGGTGGGAGAGGTATACATGCAGGCGGAGAACGGGTGCCTCACAGGACCTACGCATGAAATGATCAATTTCGAAGAATGGAGGGGATCGTGAGTGGTAGCGTGCCTGGGATGGAGGTACGGATGTTCACTGACAGCACTTTCACGTAGATTGCTGTATCTCTTCTAGGCTGCGTCTGTTGGCGGTCGTAGGTATTCCGTGGCGCGTATGGCAGTCCCCGTTGCCACAATTCTAGAAACTGTGTGGCCGCCGATGCTGTTATCGGGTCGACAAGCTGTCGGATGGCGCGCTATGCACCTCCTGTAGCTCGCTGTAGCTTCGTCTTCCACGACAGCGAGTCATGCGGATCACGTCGTGGTGGGTTTATTGGCGAGAATCCCGTACAGTGCTATACGCTTGATGACGTGAAAGCCGAGCGATGGGAAGAAATTGTGCAGGTGTAAACGGACACCACGCCAGCGTAGCGGGTGCTGAGTGGGATCCGGATTTGTTTGTATGGAGCAGTCGATCCCGCACGGGAAAGGGAGAGCACAGCCACCGCCAGGACAGTACCGTGGACGCCGCATGCGTAGCACACTGGTCTGCCTCGACTACTACTGCCACGAGAGCCTAGATGCCACCGTTTGCGAAACTATTTGGGGTTCCCTCAGATTGACTTGCATTAGCTTCTTTTCTGGAGGTGGCGGCCTAGCACTCACAAGTGATACAGTGAAGGGGCCAGAACTCGGATGCGAGCAGGTTTCACCAGGTAGAACGTACCAAGCGAAGACTGAGGGATGTACCCCAGCGTCACCCAGTATATATATTGTGCTATAGTAGGGCTGAGTAATACAACAGAAGTGACTGAGTAATAATGAGCGTGAGGTGAATAAGCAAATGAGTGGCGGTATCGGTGAATGAGTAAGCGGGTGAGTAAGTAAAGACCGGAATGATCGGGGATTTCGTAACATTACCCCCCTCCTAGGCATCGAGTCCTCGCGATGGTATGTAGGTTTTGTACTAGTTTTTGTCGTGATAGTCTCTTTTGGTATCGTGACCAAACATCAGCCCAATAGTCCGGATCATCTGTATCTACGAAGTGTCCATCAAAGTTTTTGTACATAAAACGAGTGTCTGTACGTGGTGGTATGCGAAGCGTAGGCATTCGGGGAGCGGTGGGGTTGGTTCTATGGAATGTGTCAAGGAGCGGTTTGTACTTTGCGACCAGCGTGGCTCGTGGTTCCCAGGTGTTCTCAGAACGTGGCAGACCCTTCCACTTCACCAAGTACTGCAGAGTTCCTCGTGCGACTTTGGAGTCGTAGATTTCCTCTGGTTCCTTGAGAGTGTCCAGTACGGCGGGAAGATCAACCTCGGGCATTTTCTGATTTGGGAACTCCGGAGGATGTGCGCGTGTGAGTAGGACTTCGTTGAAGACTGGGTGTATCGCTTTCCACTTCCTAGGAAGCTTCAATTGATACGCGGATGCCCCTATCTTCTTTAGGATCTGGAAAGGTCCGTAGCGCTTGTCCTCGAGTTTCTTCCGAGGTCTGTCCGTGGTGATGTGAAAAGAGTCTAGGTACACCCAGTCGCCGATCTGATAGTCCTGCGCTTCCCGACGGTGCTTGTCGTATTGCTTCTTCATGGCCGACTTGGCCACTTCGAGAGCTTCCGACGCCTGCCGCGAGATCTTCTTCATCCGTTCTACGAACTGTCCGGCTGACTCGTTTTTGGCTTCCACGCGTGCTTCTACTCCCGTGTACGGATGATATCCGTGATTCATGAAGAACGGGGACAGCTTCGTGGCCGAATGAACTCGGTTTCGGTACGCGAAGGCCGCAAGAGGCAGCCAGTCCGGCCAGTCGTCTTGTCGGTGGTTGATGAAGATGCAAAGGTAGGATTCCACTTCCTGGTTCATGCGCTCAGTCTGTCCATCCGTCTGAGGGTGATACGCGGTGCTCGGGTTTCCCTTGATGCCAAGGATTCGGTACAGATCTTTGATGAATGAGGATACGAAGATCGAGCCTCGATCTGACCAGATTCTCTCGGGTAGTCCGTGCTGCGCGTAGACGTGCTTGATGAACAGGTTGGCCCAGCCTTCCGATGATAGCTCGTCCGAACATGGTACAGCGATGTAGTCCTTAGATTTCATGTCGACGATGACTAGGATGGCGTTGTGGCCTTGTGACACAGGAAGATGGGTGATCATGTCTACAGAAATGTACTGCCAGTTTCGGTCGGGAACCGGGTTGGGGTGTAGTGGAGCTGCTCGCTTGCGCCGATCGATCTTCGTGGTTTGACAGATGTGACAACCTTTGACGTACTTGCGCACATCGTTGCGAAGCGAAGGCCACCAGTACGATCTCGAGATCAGATCCTGCGTCTTGGCTGCTCCAGGATGACCGGCTGTGACAGAGTCGTGATGCGAAGAAATGATCCGTCCTCTCAGCGACAAGTCGTTTGGTACCACAAGTTTTCCCCCCCTGTAGACGAGACCGTCCTCGGCGAGTTCTAGTTTCCCATCTATTCCTAGCTGTTCGATGACGACACGGTCGAGAACGTCTTTGAGCTTAAGACATTCTTCTTTGATGGCGGCTGAGCCGTCAACCGAAATCGCTGCGAACCAGTGTGGTTTCAGCAAGACAATGTCGTCGTTTTCAGAGCTAGTGCCAAGATGATCAGGTCGCCGAGATAGAGCGTCTGGCTTCCCCATAGATCGTCCTGGCTTGTGGACAAGAGAGAAATCGTAGTCCGCGAGTTGAATCATCCATCGCGCTTGTCGGGGGTTGAGACGTTGTGGTTTCCTGAAGTATTCAAGATTCTTGTGGTCCGTGTGAATCTCAAAGCGGTGCCGTGCGCCCTTCAGGAAATGCCGCCACTCGTCTAGCGCGGAAATGACAGCGAGGAGTTCGCGGTCGTAGATCTCGTAGTTCTTTTCGGCAGGGGAAAGAGACTTGGAAAGGAATGCAATGGGCCGCCAGACGCCATTCTGCAACTGCGAGAGCTCTGCTCCAATCGCGAATTGGGACGCGTCGGTCTGAACCCGGAAAGGGTCATTGTCGGTGGGGATAGCGACAACCGGTGCTGACGTGATCTTCTGCTTGATTGTGTCAAAGGCTTCTTGCTGCTCCGCAGTCCAGACTTCCGTCCATGATCGAGATTGATCGTTTTTGATGGACGTTAGTCTATTTAGCGGTGCCGCAATGTGGGAGAAGTCCTTGATGAACCGCCGATAGAAGTTTGCAAAGCCGAGGAACTGCCGCACTTCCGAGACATTCGTGGGCGTTTTCCATGCGGCAACACCGGCTACCTTGGTTGGGTCCATGCGGACCTCGCCGGGCGACACGATGTGTCCAAGGTACTCAACCTCTTGTACCTCGAACTTGCACTTCTCGGGCTTGCACGTGAGGTGGTTGTCGCGGAGGATCTGGAGTACTTGTCGGACGACTTTCCGATGTTCCTCGAGTGTGGATGTGAAGATGATGATGTCGTCTAGGTAGACTACGACTTTTCGGGCGAAGATCAAGTCTCGGAAAAGTTCGTTCATCATCATCTGGAACGTGGAAGGGGAATTCGTGAGACCGAAGAACATGACGAGAGGTTCGTATAGCCCTTGGTTCGTGATAAAGGCTGCTTTCTCCTCGTCGCCCTCTTTCATGCGGATGTTGTTGTAACCCCATCGGATATCTAGCGTGGTGAAGTACTTCGCTCCTTTCAGATTGTCTAGGAGTTCTCGCATGAGAGGTAGAGGGTATTTGTTCTTCTTGGTCATGTCGTTGAGCTTCCTGTAGTCCTGTACGGGCCGGAGTTTCCCGTCCTTCTTTTTGACGAAGAAGAATGGTGCGCCCCAAGGGGACTTGGAGGGGCGGATGCGTCCGGTACGAAGGTTGTCTTCCAGGAAAGCGTCTAGGGCGGCTTGCTCGTCTAAGGTCATGGGATAGATCTTCCCGCAGTAGGGTTTCGCGTCGGCTGTGAGCTCGATCGCGTGATCCCACGGGCGGTGCTCAGGAAGCGTAGAGAACGTCGCTTCGTCGAAGACGTCGCGGAAATCTCGATACTGTTCAGGGACGAGTTCTTCAAACGTCTTTGCGGCTTGCGCCTGGTTGTGTTCGATAGCCAGTTCCATCGCGACCGAGGTCTTGGCGCGGACGTGAACGGCTCGAGAGCGTAGGTAAGAAGACGTGTGAAGCATGAAAACTCGTTCCCCTTCCTCCACTACGTGCTGACACGCTGTCGGACATCGATTAAACTCAATGAGTTTCTTTTGCCAATCGATGGAAGGATTGTGATGTTCAATCCATTCGTGTCCGAGGAAGATGTCAGATTTCCCAAGATCGGTTACCAGAAGCTGTAGTTTCTCGAGATGGTTACCAATCTGGATATCTATGATGACGTAGTGGGTGATGTCACCGCCGACGTTGGAAGATCCATCGGCGTTGTAGACTTCTATGGGTCTCTCGAAAGGAATCATCGTAAGACCGCTTCGACGGACGAGATCTCTGTGAATGCAAGATCCCGTGCTGCCGGTGTCTAGCAGTCCTTTGACATCCTGAGATATCCCGGTCTCGGGGTTCGTGATGATCATGGGGACGTCCAGTTGTCGTCGGCTGCCAGAACCACGCACAACCTTGAAATACTTCGGTCCCGTGGTCGTGATCGAGAAGGCGTTGTGGGATTTGGGTTCCGTCGCACTCGGAGGGTTTTTCGATTTTTTTGTATTTTTAGAAAGGGAATTAAGCACCGGTTCACGCCGGCCGCGCTTCTGTGAAGAAGACGCCCTTTCGGTAGATGGTATAGGTACAGGAGTGGGAGCCGAGAGTACTGTGTCATCTGCTTCTTCGACCGGGAGACAAGAAAAGCGATTTGTAGAGGTAGGCATGGTGGAGGGAGACATAGGTGAAACCGGAGAATAACTGAGTAAGGAAAAGGCGGTACGTAAAAACTGATCAAGACGAGACCGAACGGAGATTTGACCCGACCCCGGTGCGACTAGGCCGAGTCTTCGACAAAAGACTGCTCAGGAGTTGAATCCTGAGTCTGCTGCAAGACGTCGTACGTGTTGTCGAGGAAGAGTTCGAGATCCTCGCCGATGAAGCGACGAACCTCTTCGAAGAAGGCATCGGCCTTCTCGGCTTCTTCCCATCGACGACGGTATTGCGTCTGCGGGGTGGTGCGGTTAGGGAGATGCCACGCGTCACCACACGTGCCCTTATCTCCCTTGCGGATGTGACACTTCTTGCAGATGCGATTGAGGTCCATGGGCTGACCACGACCGCCGAAGGTTACGCCGGTACCGTCTCGCCTAGTGGGAACTGCAGCCGGGGGCGGGCCGGCAGGCAGGCGGTAAACTGGTTGATAGGCGCGTGGGGCGTAGGAGGGTCGCGTGGGTTGCGTGGGTGCGGAGGAAGACGGGCGCGCGGGCTGCTTGCTGCGCATGACGTCGAAAAGGGCGCGATTCTTGGCGAGCTGCAGAATGCGTGCCTTCCAGTCGTCGTACGTGAGAGGGAGATTGCCGGAAGCGTAGATCTGCTCGACGTAGCGATAGGTCGCGTTGCGTTGTAGAATGTTGAGGACGTATTCGCTGTCTTTGTCGAACCCGGCGCGGGTGACGAGTTGCTCGAATTCGGTGAAGTAGTCCTGCGCATTCGAACCCATCTGCAGCGCTTCGAGTTGAACCTGCGCGGTGTGCTTCCGGTTTTGGTCGATGAAGACTTTGTCGAGCTCCCTCCAGAAGTCGGCTAGACTCAAGACCCAGGCTCCGCCGCGAGAGTTTACGTCGATGAACGCTTGCTTCCACAGGTCGACCTTCTCTCCGCGGATGTAGGACAAGATCAGAGAGATCGCTCGATCTTCGTCCATGCCTCCCACGTACTGCTGGAGATTATACTTGAAGGCGTCATATCGCAGCTTATTGCCATCGAACGTGTCGGGTTCTTTGAATTTTGGTGTGGGAGTGTGGTCGGTGCGGATGTTCGCGCGGGCGAGGAGGTTCGCGAGGAGGTTCTCCCACTGTGGGTCGAGTGGTGGAGGACCTTCAGGCGCTGCCGGTGCTTCTGGAGCCTTTCCTCCTCGTGCAGACGGACCAGGGTGGGATGAATCGCCCGTCCCGGACATTGTGGCAGGTGCGATGGTGTTCGGGGTAGTGGGTGCCGGTCGTCGGGTTTCCGGGGTAGGGTTGGCTGTGTGGATGACGACGGTGGGATCGGGCGCGGTGACGGGGATGGCGGCGGCGAGACCGGCGAAATCGAAGTCTTCTTGATCGCCGTGCGGCGTGGGGGATAAGGATCGAGGAGGGGGTGTCGTTGGTGGTGTTTCAGCTGGGCGGATTTTGCCTGAGTTCTTGAACTTCTGTGGGATGTTCGCGAACTGCCCTCGATGCTGATTGGGGCACGGGGTTGTGGTACAAAGGAAGAAGTCGATAGTGGGTTTTTCTCGGTAGGTGTAGGTCTTTCCGTTGTAGAACGCGTGAGGGAATCCTTCGCACGGGAGGGAGGCCGTGGTGACGAGGGAGTGGCTAGAGAAGCAATGCTTCGATCCAGCCGCTTGAAACGGGGAAAGGTCGCGGGTCGGGTCGTATAGTAATGAAGGATATCGTCAAGAGACATATATATATGCAAGTAGGTAATGAAAACCGATTTTACCGCAGAGGAGGGCCTCCGGGGTCTCTCGGGCACGCCTGTCTTTCGACGGTCTGACGCGCGAAGTAGGGGAAAGGAATTAGGAAGTGAATTCGAGACCTAACAAAGGAGGGAAGAAATGTAGATCGCGGGTGCGGCGGTACACGTGCCAAGCGCGGGGGTCGATGACGTAAATGCACAGGGCGAGCCTGATCTCGTCGTTGAGGGCCCGGAAGTTCTCGCCGTTCTGGCGCGCGTCGTAGGAAAAGGTTGTGAGAACCTCGTCGTTTCGCAACAGCGTCAACGTCGCGTAGGTGACAGGAAAGTGGGTCTCGGTTGCGAAGTTCCTGAACGTGACGCGGAGCTTGAGCGGGTGGGCCTGTGCGAAGGGGTCGTTTGGGGGAAGGAAGTGTAGATCCGTGATGGGCGGATGACGCGCGGTACTTGCGGGCAAAAGGGCAGGGCGTCGGGAGAAACGATGCTGAACGTATGCTTTGACGGCGGGGTGAGTGATGTAGATTGTGTGTTCAGCTTCGTTGTCGTCGGGGATCTGCCAATTTACTTGCAAGTAGGCTCCGACGCGAGCGAGGAAAAGGCCGATGTAGGTAGGCTTCCACGAGAAGATGATAGCCCAGTGGGGATTGATTGCAAAAAGAGCCTGGTAGCGGTATGCGCGGTAGTCGGATTGGACAGTTGGGGATGAGGGAATGGTTATAGTGTAGTTGTTTTCCTTGTTTTCGAGACGCTGGTAGAGGTCGGTCAGGCGATCGAGCAGTTGCTCAAGATCTCCGGATGCTCGGGCTAGGTTGCGTTCGATGGGGGCGGGGAGGTATCGGTCGGGAGTATCGAAGGGATAGTTGAAGTTGTGAAGGTCGTGGAAGTCGCGAACGAGACGTCCGAGACGAAGGAGTTGGAGGTCGATGTTGTAGTGAGGGGTGATGTCTTCGAGAGGCCGACGGGAGACTGCCGGCGACGGAGGTCGGATGGGCAACGGTTCCGGTGAGTCAGAACGATCGTCGTAGGGCGGGATGTCGTCTGAATCGTCCCAGCGGGTCGGGGAGCCAGGTGTGCGCGGGGAAGAATTGTATCCGTACTCCGAGGGGTTGCGCTCGCGGAGATAGGAAAGATCTTCGTCGAAGTGCGAGGTGGAGTTGACGTCGGACACTGGGAAGGGAAAAGGGATAAGCGGTTGAAGAGAAGAGGATGGAGGAGGACGCGTACTCGTGTGACTAGAGGCTATCAACGAGTAGGTCGAGGGGGTAGTCTTCGCTTATGATACAGTGAAGGGGCCAGAACTCGGATGCGAGCAGGTTTCACCAGGTAGAACGTACCAAGCGAAGACTGAGGGATGTACCCCAGTGTCACCCAGTATATATATTGTGCTATAGTAGGGCTGAGTAATACAACAGAAGTGACTGAGTAATAATGAGCGTGAGGTGAATAAGCAAATGAGTGGCGGTATCGGTGAATGAGTAAGCGGGTGAGTAAGTAAAGACCGGAATGATCGGGGATTTCGTAACAACAAGCGAGCCTGTACGCGCGGTATATAAGGGTAAACTGGCGTACTAGGTGAGTACCCATCTGATCGGCGATTCCCATCCACTCCACCACTCGCACAATGTCCCATGGCGGTGCTTATCATGGACTCTCAGACAAGGATCCGGATATCAGAGTTCATCTAACTTCGCCACCGACTCTAAAGCAACCTTGCCCCGCCTCCGAGCACGCCGCAACACGCTCGAACCGCGCCGAACTCATAACAAGCCCTCTCGTTGCCGGTACCGTCGGCATGGCTGATGATCGTGCTGCTCCGCGAGATACGTATGCCAGTAGTGCCTCCCATCACCCTGTCCAAGAGGAGCTCGCCGGCAGGGTTCATTTCGACCAACACTCCGTCTTGAAACGCCTGAAAGTCCTAGAAGTCGACGAGGTCCAGGTCGACCGCTGCGAGAAGAAAATCAGGAGAGAATTTGCGGGTGATATACGACTGTTAAAGGAGCTTGTCGAGGATGCAAACGGGTTGTCAAAGGAAGAACTGGATAGTGTCAGGACGAACTCGAAGGCTAAGAAGACGGAGAAGGAAATGTACCCTCCTCTTGTAAGTTCAATTTTGCTCATAATGTCGAGGAAGAGCGGTCACTTATTTCTTGCTTGTCACAGGACAAAATCTTCCAATGCATCGAGGATGCTGCAGCGAGACATCTGTCCTCCGGAATTCATCGCGCCTTTGTTCCGCAGACCGAATACCTCGTACCTGACCAATATCATACACTCGCTTTCCCTCGTTACATCCCCGACTTCACCCTGCTCCAAGATAGGGCGCTCCTCGCCGACGATAGCAACACTGTCGAGTCGCAGAAGAGGCAGTGGCGTCATCAAGCCGCGTTCGTGGAAATCAGGCCTTCCTCCAAGCAACATCCCGGCAACAGCCAGAACCCCCAAGCGAGACCGCTCCTGATCGAGGTTGCAAACTACGCTCGCGTTCACCTCTCCGCTAGACCATTCTCCGTCTTCTCCGTCAACCTCATGATCTTTGGAGACAAGTTTTGCCTCTGTATCTTCGATCGTCTCGGTGGTCTGGTCTCTCCGGTGTTTGACATGTGGCGGAACCTTGACATGTTCGTTCGTGTCGTATGGAACATGACGTGTGTCCTCACCGATGAGGAGCTCGGCTGCGACCCTTCCGTGTCTTTGCACTCGAACCCGGGTCTGTCCTCGGCAAATGAAGCGATCTACAGGATCCACAGTGGCGATGAATCGGGATATCAATGGGGTTGGTGCACTCAAGGCCCCGTGCTCTGGACTTCCCTGTCGCTTGTTAGCCGCGGTACCTCGATCTGGCGTGTTCGTGCACTCTCCCGGGACGGCATCCCTATTGGACCGGTCAGGATCATGAAATCCTCCTGGCGGTCGAGCCTACTGGACTCTGAGTCCGATACGTACCAGGTCATTGAGACCATCAAACGCTACAGCAGTAATGCAGGCCGACCCCTGGCGATCACTGAATGGGTATCGGGGGGCGACGTCACCGTTGAGAATAAGGTCAATGGCACGATGGAGACAATCACCGCCCGCCGCCTGCGAGGCGGATTCTATCCAGAGGGAGAAGGGACCATTATTCTCCACCGCATGATCTTCGCCCAAGAGGGACGACCAATCTGGGAGTACGACGACGAAGGAGAGCTGCTGCAGGCATTCATTGACGTACTGAAAGGTCCGCCTTACATGCCGTTTTACACCGTCTGAGGCTGTCGCCGCTGACCCATCCGCTGTAGCGCACAAGGCCCTGGTGGAAGGAGGGCTTCTGCATCGCGACATCAGCGCGGGGAACGTGCTTCTCTGCATGCGGAACAAACCTGGTCCAGGAGGCGCCGTTGGATTCCTCACAGACTTCGATTTCGCGCAGATCAGTGAAGTGCACGCATTCCCCCAGCAGCCTGTGGCGACGCCTGTCAAACCGGACAGAGCGTATGGGAATGTCCCCAGCAGACTCAATGATCCGGATATGGTGCGCAAGAAACGAAGCTTCATCGATTTCAAGAGAGGCGCGCCGATGACGGTATGTTACATCAACTTGTGTCTCCCCGGGATACATCTCAGGCTCGCTGATGTAATGGAATATCTCGTTGTCTCTAGGGAACGTGGCAGTTCGCGTCGCGGGACGCGCTCAAGGCTTTGAAGACTGGCAACACCCAATTCCAGGTCACCGCCAAGGATGACGTCGAATCGTTCTTCTGGGTCTTGTGGTATGCCCTACTACGGCATCTCGTAAACCAGAACAGTGGCAACTCCAAAGAGCGCGAGACCATATACAATATTTTCGATGAGGAGTTTGGAGGCACAACTGCCGAGAATATCCTCCAGCCGAGGAAAGCCGGCCCTCGATACGGAGATGTGATGGCCGCCGGAGAATACGCCGCTGCACACTGCATGTCCTACGCGCTACTCCAGTTCTTCACATCGTACGACATGCATTTCGTGAAATATATGGACAAGGAAGTAGTTGAAGCGTACCGCAAGACACACGCCGCCCGGCCGGGCATCACCCTCTTGAATCTTTCCGAAGACGATGCTGCCTTGGCGGACCCTGCAAGGTGGTTTACACATGACAAGATGATCAACGATCTGGAGGCTTGTCTTGAGTATTCCCGTGCTCACCGCATGGATGTGGATATGTAAATGGACGTGTTCATGTGGTGAGTATTTTTGAAGCTTGCTCGAGCCTACAGGGATTGATGATGATCCATCCATAGCACTAGTTTGTCATTCCTGTCGTTCAGCCCGTTTTCGCCCAGATATACATGTACTCCGATCTTTCTCAAATTCGGTTATTAGGAACTTGGACAGTGCAACGATCCACACACTCCTCATTTCAGACCGAGAAAGCGCAGAGAGCCTACGCCTGTCCAGAAAGAAACGGCACGGCGCACTGAGCGCCAAATGACGTGCATCCAATCAGACGACATGCAGCGATGGACCATGCACTTGGCATGCAGTGCGATAGTGACCGTCCTATCGACTCGGTAGTTGTACGGCGGTGGCGGGTTGTCCGAGTTCTGCGTCGGGATGTTGTACGCGTTCGATCGGGCCCATCATCTGTACACGAAGAGCGCGAGGCGCCAGTCTCGTCCGCAGAGCGCATATACGCGGGGCGTTGGGAACGCTAATGCAGGTATATGTGTCAGATGCTCGATGTTGACACGCGATGGGCGCGCGCACGCGACGTTCCTGATGAAGTACGGAGGAGGTTGAGGAATATGTCTGTCCTAACCCAGCGCTACGCATCTACCGGACAGCGGTCAGGACGCCCGGCCTGGCAGATCCAGTTTTCTTTGCGTTGCGCTTACGACTGCAGAAGGTCTTGTTGTCGGTTATGAATGAAAGCATAGACAGAATAGCTACGCACGAGGTTCGAACAGGGCCAGTACGACGCGATGGTGTCGTGTTCTGGAAGAGCATGGTATACCAGTTCAGGAAGAGGAGCGAGCCCATGCCCGTCAGTTTCCGCCGGCGGATCAGCTGCATCTCGCTGTCAAACGAACGTGACAAGGTACTTGCGGACGATTAGGGCTGCTTTGACGTTCAACAGTGTCTGCTTGATGAGCTATGACGTGACTGGGTAGTCGAGGGGCGGGTGGTACTCACTGGCTGCCGCGAAGAGCGCGCAGTCTTTAATGAACCTGTAAGGAGTGCGGCAAGCACATGCGGATCAGCGATGCCCCTAGGGACGGTGCGTGCAAGAAAGAAATCACTCACAAGACGGCATGGTTGGATATAATCGTCTCCACGCTGGTGATCGATCGCGAGATCGATATCCGTACGCGCAATTACTAGGGATCTTACGCTACCTAGATATCTGCGGAAGGGCACTGCAGACGAGAAGGCGAAGCGCGAGAGTCCTTCGGCGTCCTGTCGAGTCCCTATGTACCGCCCACGCCGTTTGCGACAAGGGAGAGGCGAGTAGACAGTGTCGTGCGGCGCATGAGTGCTGGCAGAGAAGTCGTGGTCATGTAAGTATCAAAAAACCACGCAAGGAAGACAGATAGTGTGTATGGCAGCAAGTTTCAGCCGTGGACGCACGGAGGGAATCTTGAACGCGCCCGTGGTCTTCTAACACACATCTAGCGAGGCCCGAGAGGAAGTCTGCCTGCGACCTGAGGCCAGAAGACGCACCAATAGGTAGAGAGCAAATGATGTGTCCGTGTTCATTCACTACCTTGAGCAGAGACGGCGGAGGGACTTGTTGGTATGGTCCGGCGTGAGAGCACAGGAAGAACTGCGGCGTGATGACCTTGCTGTCGCCTTGCTGAGGGCTGGACTGGGCTGGTAAAGTCGCACAAGCCAGCGGCTTGTACCGACCGTGTAACAAATGCCCAGGGACGGTGCTATACTATCCAATCAGGCGCCTCTCGCCGTTGGTGTCAGTGCGTGGCTTGATCACATCGCCCGGGCAGCGCCGATCGGGAGACCGAGAACATGGTGTAAAGTACTTCCTTCACTTCAGTCTGGCAACTGGAACCATTGTGCAAGATATTGCGAGTACAGACCCAATAGCTGTCAATAGTCAGTTGCTGTAGCTGAGTATGGTGGCGTTGAGGACGAGAAACGACAAGCGCGCCCGTGGTACCGTTTAACCCTAACCCATCCGGTACTTACCTCCCGACCGAGCTTATGTACATACAGTCACACGTACTTGCATCCTACCATCAGACGTGCAGCTGGGATACGCTGATACTTCCGTGACGTTAACATCCTACGCACTCTCTGGTTTGCTATTACTTCACCTGACTCCCCCACGAGCCCTGTGCGGGAACGCGGCTCTTGCACACCGCCGCAACATGCGGCATTTCGGGCAAGGGGATACCCTTTCTGCGAGCGATTCCGGGGTTCTGCCTTCAAGGGAAGTATCCTCAGCTCGCGAAAAAAACGACCACAGCGAAGCTGAGCAGCAGGGGCTTAGGCACAGCCTGCGCAGCGGCTATATGCCTTTATGTTCAACTACGGAAACGATAATGACGAAAGGACAGGAGGTACGTACCTATCCTCATCTAACCTAGCTACATACGCCCTCCGTCTGCGTTTGTGGAAGCTCTCCGCCGTCCAAGACTGACTAGCGCGGAGAGCAACACGTTCTTTGCCTGGTACTCATGATTAACCCCCGCGCGGGTCGGCGTGATTGGCTACCTGAACCTCCTTGGCTTCACTGCAGATCCCTCTGGCAAGCGCGGCTGCCTGCATCGTCTCGCTCTGGCCCTCTGCCTCGACCACGCGCCCAATGATGGCACCGTCAACGCCCTAGATGCTCAAGTCTCACAAGCCCAACCGGGAAAGGGTTGATGCGAAGCCCAGCTTCAGCCTGCCTACCGACGCGCATGGACAGTTAGACGTAGCACTGCGCGAGGCGTTGATGGACAGCACGCGCGATCGAACACGGCACTGAGACTGTAGAGAATACCAGTTGATAAGCAACACGATGTGTAGGATAGTCTGATTGTGCAGATGCAGTAGCACTGTTGGTGGTAGGGTAATACAGAAGCGAGCAAAGCATCGCGCTCGGACAATACATGAGGCTGAATGAACATGGAGCGAAACCTTGTCGATTTACACAGGGATTCCGCGACGGCCGGCGTGCAGCGGAATGGATGCGAGACGGAAAGGACCGAGATCGAGGAAGATGGAAGACGCAAGGGTACAACGTCTACACGACGGGATGGTGATGCGGGTGAAGTGATGAGGATTGTGGGATAAGCTATACAAGCTAATCATCTTCCTCGGTGGTCGGGAGAGCTCCAGAGACGGAAGAGCCCGTCGTCGAATGGACGGTGCCACTCGAGGTTGCTATCGCCTTCGCGGAACCCCTCTGTCGCTTCGCTGAGGATCCAGTCGTGTTTCGGGTACCCGTTTCGTAGGAGGTGCCATTCATGGTGGCCAAGATGACCATGGGCTTGTAGCCGACGAGCATGTCCTGCACGGCTTCCGTGCCCTCCCATTCATGAACGCTAGTTGTGTCTGGGTCCAATGTGTCCTCAAAGTATTTGAGGACCGCCCAGTGATCTTTCAATCCCTCGACCTGGGTGTCCGCGGTAGAACTTCCGCTGCCATTGGCACCCGACTGCAGCATTGTAGCGGTCTTCGGGCGGGAGTCCCCTGGGTAGTGCGAGTCGGGCCGCGTCATTCGAGCCCTAGCAATGGGAGCCAGTGAGGCGGTCGCTGAAGACACCGGCGCCGCTGAGACGGCGGCCTGCAGAGACTTCTTCTCTCGCGAGAGTGCCTCGTATCTGGTATCGAATAGCAACCGGAGCTTCTCGATGAGTGTATTGAGAGGGCTGTTCGGTCCGCCGACGTTGTTATAGAAGCAGAACTCCTTGTTTTGCACGTAGAGGCCAGCCGCTCGGACCGCATGGTGCTTCGCTGTGCTGCAAAAACGTCCGCCCTGGCCGTCCGGTTGGAAGGTGTCGAAGTATTCGACGACGAACGCAGGAACACTCGAGATAGAACTCGGTAGAAAGCGCACCGCATAGAACAGCATGACATGGTAGAAGGACTCGAGCTCGTCGGCGACCGTGATGGGAAGAGTGCACTGCGAACCGACATACGCTACGGACATAAACTGCCATGGACCCTGTTCTGTGTTGAGCAAGGGACTTATGTGTATATGAAATGTGATGAGGAACGTACCGTGCGCTCAGGTTGCCTGGCTTTCTCCTGTGTAGCGTCGGTCTTGACCTCTTTGGCGAGTTCCCAGTCGGTCAGGACACCGTACCAAGTGACGGTCTCATCACCATCAGCGTCGACTGAGGCAGTCAGGCGTGGGAGAATGAGGACGTTGCCGGCACTGATGTCGCGATGCAGCAGTCGCTTGGCCTGAAACGCCCAATGGTGCGCTGGATGGGCGGGGGAACGTTAACGTCTCCATCAACACATACAAGGAATATGGCCGCTCACTTTGGATGCAGTCACACATCAGGCGGATGAGTTGCTCGGTTGTCTTGAAGGATTCGAAGGGCAGACATACATCCTTGACGGCGATGCGGTAATGGATGTGGTGACGCAGGGTTCCATTGTCGCCGACCGTACCCTCGGTGGGTGTCGCGACGTCGGCGGCCTCTTGTTCATCTTCGGGGCGCGCGCGCTTCGTTCCATGGTTCGCTCGGGTTACATTCGCCTGTGAAGCCTCGAGACTTTCCTTCTTCCTCCTCTTTGGGTCAGCTTCGTAGACGGCAGCGAAAGCGCACTGTTCTGCTACGTCCCCATGGCATAGAACGACAGGAACGATCATCTCGGGGACGTCCCTGGCAAACATTTCCAGGTACGTGCCCTCCGGCTCCACACCTTCGTAGAACGGACGCCAGGAGTCTTTGAGGAACGCAAACCGACGTGTGCGCGCCTCCACTGCAATGAATCCCTCCGTCGCACGGCCGAACATAGTGGAGGAACAGAAGATAGGCTTCCCGACCAGGAAGACCCGCCCCTCAGGACCGACACGCAGCTTATACCGAGGCCAACCAGGGACGAGCGAGTCCCGGAACTTCTCGCGGACGTACCTAAAGACGCGCGGGTCGTCGTCAACCGGCACGATTGGATCGAGCTCAGGGTCGACCTCGGTGGCGTAAGGATCAGAATGTGTGTAGGGGGTTGGTGGGCGTTTGACGTTGACTCTCTTCCTCTCCTCGAAGTCCATGTCAAGCTCGCTGTTAGGACAAGCGAGCCAGTCCATGACTTTGAACGCCTTCGAGTCCCTCTCGATCAGGGTCGCTGTGAGATCCATCCCTTGTTGCTCCTCGTCCAACTGAACGAGGTGCCACACGACCTCCAGCAGGCGCTTGGGGTCCTTGCCGTAGTTGACCTTCTTCGTGACAATCACACCGGACCGATCCCACCGCGACACACGGAACTCGTCCCCGATGATGAGGAGCGTGAAGAGCGCCGTGCGCTGCTGGTAGAGGAAGACGTTGCGTGCGTACGCGATGAGCTGCGCGCGTGCCGCAGCCCGGGACTCTCGCTCCGCCTCGACGTTCTTGGATTCGTCGTCGTTCCACGGGTCGTACTTGGTATCACCCTTCTTGAACTCGATCAAGAAGCGGCAGTGGGTCCAGTCGGGCGCCTCATTAGAGGGTACACGGTCTGCCGGGTAGATGGCCGCGTCGACCTTTGCCCGACTCGGGTCCGAGCTGTCGTACTTGAATCTCGAGAGTGCAACCTTGTACTTGCTCGGGAAGGCGATCTTGTTGAGGACTTTGTCCACCTGATGGACCGTCAATCGCGTCGGACGCGCGAGGATATGTCGCAGGAACACGCACCACAGTCTCCGCGATATGGTCTTCTTTCACATCCTTGGGCTTCTTCCCGCCTTCGTAGAAGAGCGCGGACAGGGTCGCCTTCGCTTGGTCCACCGCGTCCATCGGGACAATGTGCCGAAGTTTCTCGGGAGGAAGAGACGGGAGGACGTCCCGTTCGAACTGATCGAGGTCGCAAAGAACGGTGGTACCCATGTCGGACTTGACAAGGAGCTGTCTATCCACAGTTTCCTTGGGTTACAGTGTCAGACCTAGTTTCCTTGGGTCGAAGAGTGTTGAGGTTATGGGCCTTGCGAAAACGGCCGCCTGCTCGTGACTGGCGGGTGATGCAGCCAGACAAAGCGGTGAAGAGCAGAATTCAAGCCCATATATTACACGTGTAACCAGAGTAAGCCTGAATGCAGGGTTAATTGGGTGAGACACTGATGGGACGGACAATGGGAACAATGGTGGTGGTGGTTGAGTGCAGAGCGTCGATCGAGCGTCTGTCGGGCATGAACTTGGCTAGGTTGCCTTTTTGGGCGGTCAATGCGAAGGGCCCGGCGGCTGCCGCTCACTGCTGGTCGGCGTCCGCGCTGCTCGACGCTGTTTACCACTCGCCATTCGGATTTCGCGCTTTCCACAGAGTGGCGACAATAATTTGCAGTCATTCTCTTGTACGGAAGTCCTCAGTGTAGCTTTTTAATCGCTCACTGGTCAATTGCTGGACGTCGCAAGCCGCGGAACTCACCGTATTCTATACTACCCCATGCCGACTATTTTCAAAGGATTCAAGGTATGGACACTGTATTTCCTAGATTTTATAGCTCTCTTAGCTGTTCTCAGGTGACTGCACCGTACGCGTTGGCTTACGAACATCTTTCGGTGCTCCTTCGCGCGCGGTCATGACTGAAGCCTCTAGCTTCAGTCTGAAGTGAGGGGCGCGGAAGCTCTGCGCCGTGGAACGAAGGCCACGAATGCTGTCCATTCCGAGTTTCAAACGCGGCCCAGTACACGAACGCTATCGCCGACTCTCAACCCCACTGCCCACCTACCGTTGACCCCTCTCAGGTCCTCTTTGTAGCTGCCGAACTACTGCGTGCACATACCGATTGTTCTGAATCCCGGGCATACAAATAGAGGACGTATGCAATGGGACCGCCCTCGTACGCTTCTATCCGCTTCACTCCGCCAGTCTGGGACCCATCGGACGGTTCAGCCTGTGAGGACGCCGCCGGGCTAAAGAACCAAGTACTGCGGTTGGCGGCATCTATAGCGTTGATGGTCCTATATTCTACTGTTCGATTCCCCTCGACGCGTCAGAGCACGCGTCAAACCCCGTGGGATCGATGAGCCACTCGAGAACTGACAAAATCCGAGGGCAACGAGAGCCTGCTGTGTTTCTCGGGGGCCCATGGGCCAGGCCTCAACTCGGAGCTCTGGAAACGATCGACCCGCGGTGAGTACGAAAGGCATATTCGGATCGACTCGCGGTCTTGATGGTTGTCCCCTCGCACCCCATGCTTCGTTTCTCTTGCCATCACGCCGCACTCTTCTAGGAGGAACTGATACCGTGTCACATCCTAGTTCAGCCCGAAGACGTAGAGTGACGGAAAGAGCCGTGTCTGACAATACAAGCATTTCGGTTCTAATCAACCAGTCACGGACTCGCTTGACAGACCCGCTTGACGGGAGACTTGAACATATAGAGGTTGCGAAAGTACCGTATGTGCGACTAAATCCTTCTCACAGGTTCCTCGATTGCTCAAAATACCCGTGGAACTGTTCAAGATGAGCATGGATTTTTTCAATGCTGGGATGACGAGTCGGCGGCGACCTCGTCACTGGTGTCGCTCGCCGCGACCTGTAGGGCGCAACAAGAGGTTGGCGAGCCTATGTTTACGAGTCAGTCGCTCTCGTCCGCTGCAAGTCCACAAGATCAAACTCTTCCTGTGTACCGTGGCCGTGCGGCCTCACAGAGCGGCCGCTCTGCGGGCGCTACATATCGAGTTCACGAGCGGCAAGGCCTTGAAGCTGTGTTTAGCGTGCCTTCCACACCTTGCCAACCTCCGAGAGCTCACCCTAAATTAGGGCCCTAATTGTCGACGAGCACTGTGTTAGAGCACCTCTCCCAGGTGCTGTTCCGCCTTGAGATGTTCGGT
This sequence comes from Trametes polyzona, assembly GCA_022606195.1. Lineage (NCBI taxonomy): Eukaryota > Fungi > Basidiomycota > Agaricomycetes > Polyporales > Polyporaceae > Trametes > Trametes polyzona. The sequence goes on along the minus strand of JABYQF010000010.1, from coordinate 1,344,360 downwards.
GCGAGGTAGGATATGCATCTGCGACGTTTTGAGCGACTCCTCGCCTCGCAGACGGAGATCAAGTACCTGGCTCTCTCGTTCCACATCCACCGGTACCACTACAACGCCTTCGCTGCGATATCACACATCAACCTTGAGCCAGCGTATCCTGAGTTCCTCCCCTGTCCACGATCGCTCGCGCTCGGCCTGACGGCCTCCAAAGTGAAAGGCTTCGAGTACGCGTTTCCAATCACCGAACTGCTTTTCTCGCGGCCGAACGACAAGGAGCTGTTTGGGAACATCCTCGCCGCCTGCATCGATGACCGCCGTATCCCGGGCACCGTAGCCTACAGGGCGGAGGAAAGGTGCGGCTTCTGGCCCACCGTGCAGCTGTTATAGCATCATACAAGGCACCATCGTTTCGCTGGCTTGACTTGTTCGACAACAGGACCTCCTTTCCGGTTGGATGCGAGCTCGAGAAGGGGAAGACGGAAGGGATATATATACTAACAAGCTCCGCGGGAGCTTCCCAGCTCTCAAGACCTTTGTTGGACGGTATAGTGCCCGAAGGACGTCGTTAGACAGCGCCAAAAGGCGCTCGGAACGGTGGAGCAATATGCACGAGCCCTGTTGCAATAGAACCCCAGTACTAGTGCAATTGGATTCGCAATATGACAATCTTTTGAGGCCGGCGCTTACGTTGGCTGTTCGGCCGCCTGGGAATCTCTAGCGCGACCGAACGGTTCGCATCTCACTTCAACTCTCGTGCGAGTCAACGAAATACCAGGATACCCCGCCAACAAGGGGAGATTGCTGCCTACCCTGGGCTGATTGTGTCGCCGGACGCCTCGCACGACCTGCATGATTATTGAAAACCCTGCTCGCACTGCACTGGTCTGAGAATGTGCACTAGTCCTCCCTTGTCGCCGCTGAAGCTCCGAGGCTCCTTTGTTGCCCGTAATACTCCTGTTTCAAGAATTCTGGTTTTTTTGTCTCCGCTGTTTTGGAGCTCGCGGCGCTGAGCGTGTACGCCGAGCGCAGGGCGCGTCTGAAGCGGCATCCGACGGCGTGCGCGAGCTCAGTCAGCGACAAGCTTACTCTTTGGATATTCCTTGCGTAAATAAGTAGCGCCTCCGGCGTGTCTTACTCCTGGTATAATTATTTTCCTTTACAGTGACACAGAGGGAAAGGGCGAGGAGCTTCGGTGCAGCAAACCGCCGACGGCCCCAAGGCCTGCACGCGATCACGTGAACGCGATCGACCGTGTCGCGCGTCGTGCACCCCTCTCCCCGCCACCGCTCGTCAAGTTTACCCGCTCGCAGCCACCAGGGCTCACGTTCCGACAGGGATTTAGGGCACTGTATAGTTTTTGGCATGGCAGTATATAAGCCGTGTCATGGATGCTCGCAAACTGGACAGGTTTTTCCACACCATTGTTCTCTTGCTCGCCCTCTTTCTACCTTTCGCTCTCGCTTTCGTGTTTACGTCACCGCGCTCTCATTCTCATTGACTCCTTGGTGTCCGAGCCCTCAGGACCCTCTTCCTCCTCCGCTGTGCGCGCCGACGGCCACTCCCTCGCCTTCGTGCTCGACCCATCCAGAAGTCAGGGCAACTATCAACGCTTGATGACATGAATGCCGAGCGATGGGGAAAATCTGTGCTGGTCTAAACGGATAGCACGCCAGCGGAGCGAGCGTTGAATGGGATCCGGACTTGTTTGTATGGAGCAGCCGATCCCGACCGGGAAAGGGAGAGCACAGCCACCGCCAGGACAGCACCGTGGGCGCCGCATGCGTAGCACTCTGGACTGACCTGCTTGCTCAATAGCCGTCTGCCTAGGGGAGACTAGGACTGACTGGACTGCTTGTTTTCTGGAGGTGGAGGCATACGGCTCGCAGGCGTGTGTGCACGCGCGGTATATAGGGGTAGCGTGACGTAGGTGAGTACCCATTCAATCCACCACAGGCATCCACTCTATTCGCACAATGTCTCATGACCCTGCTTATCAGAGACTCCCTTACAAGCATCTGGATACTTGAGCGCCCCTCCGAGCACGCCGCAACACGCTCGAACCACCCCGAGTGCAGCCGAACTCACCATCAGCCCTCTCGTTGCCAGTACCGCTGGCATGGCTCATAGTTTTGCTGCTCTACGAGACACGTATTCCAGCAGCGCCTCGCATTACAATGTCCAAACTGAGCTTGCCGGCAGGGTTCAGTTCGACCAAAGGTCCATCTTGATTCGCCTGAAAGTCCAAGACGTCGACGAGGACCAGGTCGACCGCTGCGAGAGGAAAATATGGAGCGAATGTGCGGACGATATCCGAGAGTTGCAGGAGCTTGTCGAGGGTGCAGACCGGCTGCCGGAGGAAGAACTGGATAGCGAGGAAGCGGAATGCGAGGCTAAGAGGAGGGAGAAGGAGATGCACCCTCCACTTGTGAGTTCCTTTTTTTGCTCACAACGTCGAAGAAGGGCGGTCCCTCATGTTTTGCGCGTCACAGGAGAAAATCTTCCAATGCATCGAGAACACTGCATCTATGCATCTGTCCTCCGGAATCCACCGTGCCTTCGTTCCGCAGACCGAATACCTCGTACCTGACCAGTATCATACACTCGGTTTCCCTCGTTACATCCCCGACTTCACCCTGCTCCGAGATAGGGCGCTCCTCGCCGACGAGAGCAACACTGTCGAGTCGCAGAAGAGGCAGTGGCGTCATCAAGCCGCGTTCGTGGAAATCAGGCCTTCCTCCAAGCAACATCCCGGCGATAGCCAGAACCCCGAAGCGAGACCGCTCCTGACTCAGGTTGCAAACTATGCTCGCCTTCACCTCTCCGCTAGACCATTCTCCATCTTCTCCGTCAGCCTCATGATCTTTGGAGACAAGTTTTGCCTCTGTATCTTCGATCGTCTCGGTGGTCTGGTCTCTCCGGTGTTTGACATGTGGCATGACCTCGGCATGCTTGTCCGCGTCGTATGGAACATGACGTGTGTCCTCACCGATGAGGAGCTCGGCCGCGACCCTTCCGTGTCCTTGCACTTGAACCCGGATATTTCCTCGGCAAATGAAGTGATCTACAGGATCCACAGTGTCGATGAATCGGGACATCGACGCGACTGGTGCACTCAAGACGCCCTGATCTGGACTTCCCTGTCGCTTTTTGGCCGAGGTACCACGATCTGGCGTGTTCGCGCGCTCTCCCAGGACGGCAGCCCTACGGGACCGGTCAGGATCATGAAAACCTCCTGGCGGTCCAGCCGACGGAACCCTGAGTCCGATGCCTACCAGGTCATTGAGACCATCAAACGCTACAGCAGCAATGCAGGCCAACCTCTGACGATCACTGAATGGGTCTCGGGGGGCGACGTCACCGTTGAGAATAAGGTCAACGGCGAGATGGAGACAATCACCACCCACTACCTTCGAGGCGCGTTCTATCCAGAGGGAGAAGAGACCGTTATCCTCCACCGCATGATCTTGGCTCCGGAGGGACGTCCAATCTGGGAGTACGACGACGAAGGAGAGCTGCTGCAGGCATTCATTGACGTACTGAAAGGTCCGCCTTACATGCCGTTTTACACCGTCTGAGGCTGTCGCCGCTGACATATCCACTGCAGCGCACAAGGCCCTGGCGGAAGGAGGGCTTCTGCATCGCGACATCAGCGCGGGGAACGTGCTTCTCTACATGCGGAACAACCCTGGTCCAGGAGGCGCTGTTGGATTCCTTACAGACTTTGATTTCGCGCAGATCAGTGAAGTGCACGCATTTCCCCAGCAGCCTGTGGCGACGCCTGTCAAACCGGACAGAGCGTATGGGAATATCCCGAGCAGACTCAATGATCCGGATATGGTGCGAAAGAAACGAGGCTTCATCGATTTCGAGAGAGGCGCGCCGATGACGGTACGTCACAGTAACTTGCGTCTCCGCGGGATACAATTCAGGCTCGTTAATGTACTGGAATATCCGGTGATCGCTAGGGAATGCTGCAGTTCATGTCGCGGGACGCGCTCAAGGCGAGAAAGAACTGCGACACGCAATTTAAGGCCACCGCGAAGGATGACGTCGAATCGTTCTTCTGGGTCTTGTGGTATGCCCTACTACGGCATCTCGTAGACCAGAATGGCGGCGACCTTAAAGAGCGGAAGACTGTTAACACGATATTCAAGCAGGAGTTCGGAGGCACGACTACAGAGAACATCCTTCAGCTGAGGAACGCCGGTCCTCGATATGGAGATGCGATCGCCGCCGGTGAATATGCCGCCGCACACTGCATGCCCTACGCGCTACTGCAGTTGTTCAAGTCGTACGAGATGCATTTCGTGAAATGTAGGCAGAAGGAAACAGTTCAACTGTCGACGGGCGACGCCCAGTCGAACATCCACCGCTTGAAACTCACCGAGGGCGATGCTGCCTTGGCGGACCCCGCAAGATGGTTTACACATGACAAGATGATCAAGGATCTGGAGGTTTGCCTTGAGTATACCCGTGCTCACCGCATGGATGTGGATACGTAGACGGACGTGTTCTGGTGAGTATTTTTGAAGCTTGCTCGAGCCTACAAGGGGTGATTATGATCCATCCATAGCACTACTTTCTCCACCCTGTTGTTGAGCGGGTTCTTGTCCAAATATACATGTACTTCGATCTTTCTCGAAATCGGTTGTCAGGAACTTGTACAGTGCAACGATCCGTCGCGTAACCACTGCGGATGGTTTCCGATGAGATATGGTTAGGCCGAACTTCTCTTCGGTGAGGAACCTGCCTTGCCCTTTGCTGACGATAGGGCGCAAGATTTCGGCACCGAAGTCGTCTGGATCGACGGCTAGAACTCCCCAGTCACGCCTTAGGCTTGTGTGGGTTCGTAGTACAGCGTCGAACTGGATAGCTCATTCATCCGCATCTGAATGCCATGAACGACGGCCGTGAGCATCCTCTCGACTTCGCGCTGGGCAGGATCCTTGACGAACAAACGGTGTAGTCGCTGCGCGTATGACCTGCAGCGGCTCAGCAGACCAGAGGAAGTAATGCATTCCAGGTGAGGTCCTGTCGAGGCACGATGTACGGTCGTACGAGGCTTGGCTGTACCATTATGTGTTGTTGGACCGAACAGGCCGCCTTGAATCATACCCTGCATATTTACATTTAGCGTATGCGGTCTGGCATCGGAGACTTCCGTATTCTGGCAGATGATTCTGGCCGTAGCAGTAATATACTCATGTAGCTTGCATTAGACTAAGGCGAACATAGAATGAGACATCAGTTAACATGGACGATTGGACAGACGGTACTGCCATCATCGCGGGGTATAGCGTCTCAGACGCAGGGGATCCTGAAGGTGTGGATCAAGCAATAATGCAGATGGTAAGACACTACAAAGGCGAGTAGATATCGGGTCCGGACACTGCGTGAGGCTGACTGAATGCGAAGCGAAACCCCGTAGACTTCGCTAGGAGGAAGAAACCACAAGAGTCGTGGAATACCCGACGGCAAGTGTGCGGAGAGGATCGAGATCGCGGAAGATGGACGACGCAGGGATACAACATCTACATGACGAGATGGTAATACGGGTGAGGGGGGAGATGTGCGAGATGAGCTACACAAGCTCATCGCCTTCCTCGGTGGTCGGAAGCGCGCCAGAGGCCGACGAGCCCGGCATCGAATGGACGGGGTAACTCGAGGTTGCTATCACATTCGCGGAGCTCTTCTTTCGTTTCGCCTGGGATCCGCTTGTGTTCCGGGTACCCGTTTCGAAGGAGGTGCGGATCTGGTTGACCAACGTGATCCTGGGTTCGTAGCCGACAAGCTTGTCGCTCGTAGTCCCCGTGTTAGCCCATAACCTCTCCGATGTCGACCGGATCGTCTGCAAGAAGAGATTGAGGACCGTTTTGTGGTCGTCAAGGCGTCTGGCCCTCCTCTGGATGCGATCGGATGGCTCCTCAGGTATTGTTTCGTCGCTGTCATGCCCGAAGTGGACGTTGAGTTCCTCGTCCGAGTCATTAGCGTCCGTATCATCGGCGCCGGGCCAGGACAGCGGTTCACGGGCGGTGATGTGGCTTGAGGCCTTGATAGTAGAACGGGTCGCGGACGTCCCCTGGATGGAGATCATTTTCCTCCGAGATTTCCTGTCTGCGTCAAGCACCTCGTATCTTGCATCGAAGAGCTTCCGAAGCTTCTCGATGAGTTGATTGAGAGGATTGGTGGGATGACCGGTCGTTTTCAAGAAAATGAGCTCTTCGTCTTGCACACGAAGGGGGACATCGCGAACGGCTTGATACTTAGTTTCGCTGCACAGACGTCCGCCCTTGCCGTCAATTTGGAAGGTGTCGAAGAACTGTGTGACAAGTCCGGGGACGTTGGAGATAGTGTGGGGTATAAAGCGGACCGCGTAGAACAGCAAGACGTAGAAGAAGGACTCGAGCTCATCGGCGACCTTGACGGGTATGGTGCACTGCGACCGGACGTAAGCCACCGACATGAACTGCCACGTACCCTGAAGTTCGTTGAGTAAACGTGGTGCTTTGGACTCAAAAAAAAGAAGCTTACCGTGCGTTCTGGTTGCCGTGCCTTATCCAGGGAAACGTCGCTCTTTGCTTCTTTCGCGAGTTCCCAGTCTGTCAGGACGCCAAACCACCCGACTTCCTCGACATCCCCAGCGGTGCTCAGTCTGGGAAGGATGAGGACATTTCCAGAACTAATATCGCGATGAAGCAGGTTCTTCTTTGCGTACGCGATACCATGTGCTACGCGAGTGTGAGAATGGATGTCAGCATTGCCGCTTCAGAAGTAGAACTCCGCGTTAGCCACTTACTCTTGATACAATCGTACATGAGACGAATGAGCTGTTCCGTCGTTCTAAACTCCTCAAAAGGGAGGCAGACGTCTTTGACAGCGATGCGATAATGAACGTGGTGACGCAGAGCTCCACTGTCGTCCACGGTCGCCGCAGAGGACGCTGCAACGACAACGTCTTGTTCATCGTCAGGGCGCGCATGCTTCTTTCCACGCTTGGCTCCGTCGATTGCAGCTTGTAAGGCCTTGATGCTCTCCTCTTTCCTCCTCTTCGGATCAGCTTCGTAGACGGCGGCGAAAGCACGTTGCTTTGCTACATCTCCGTGACACAGGACGGCTGGAACGACCATGTCCGGAAAGTCCGCGAACATTTCTAGGTACCTGCCCTCGGGCTCGACACCTTCGTAGAACGGACGCCACGATTCCTTGAGGAACGCAAAACGGCGGGTGCGAGCCTCTACTGCAATGAATCCTTCCGTGGCGCGACCGAACATGGTGGACGAGCAGAATATCGGTTTCCCGACGAGGAACACACGACCTTTCGGGCCGACGCGCAGCTTGTACCGTGGCCAGCCATCGACGAGTGAGTCCCGGAACTTGTCCCGAACGTACTTGAAAACCCGCGGGTCGTCATCGACCTCTTCGACTTCGTCAAGATCGGGATCGGGAGGGAGGTTAGGAGGGTCTGAGTACGAAACGTGGCCTTCGGGACGCTTGACTGTGACCTTTGCTCCTTCCATGTAGTCCGCTATGTCAAGCTCGGGGTTGGGAATAGCGAGCAAGTCCATGATCTTGAACGCCTTCGAGTCCTTTTCAATCAGTGTCGCACTGGGATCCATCCCTTGTTGCTCGTCGTCCAACTGAACGAGGTGCCACACGACCTCCAGAAGGCGCTTGGGGTCCTTGCCGTAGTTGACCTTCTTCGTGACAATCACCCCGGACCGATCCCACCGCGACACACGAAACTCGTCGCCGATGATGAGGAGCGTGAAGAGTGCCGTGCGCTGCTGATACAGGAAGACGTTGCGTGCGTACGCGATGAGCTGCGCGCGTGCCGCAGCCCGGGACTCTCGCTCCGCCTCGACGTTCTTGGATTCGTCGTCGTTCCACGGGTCGTACTTGGTATCACCCTTCTTGAACTCGATCAAGAAGCGGCAGTGGGTCCAGTCGGGCGCCTCATTAGAGGGTACACGGTCTGCCGGGTAGATGGCCGCGTCGACCTTTGCCCGACTCGGGTCCGAGCTGTCGTACTTGAATCTCGAGAGTGCAACCTTGTACTTGCTCGGGAAGGCGATCTTGTTGAGGACTTTGTCCACCTGATGGACCGTCAATCGCGTCGGACGTGCGAGGATATGACACAGGAACACGCACCACAGTCTCCGCGATATGGTCTTCTTTCACCTCCTTGGGCTTCTTCCCGCCTTCGTAGAAGAGCGCGGACAGGGTGGCCTTCGCTTTATCCACCGCGTCCGTCGGGACAATGTGCTGAAGTTTCTCGGGAGGAAGAGACGGGAGAACGTCCCGTTCGAACTGATCGAGGTCGCAAAGAACGGTGGTACCCATGTCGGACTTGACGAGGAGCTGTCTATCCACAGTCGCCTTCGGATCTAGTGTCAGACCTACTTTCCTTGGGTCGAAGTTGTTCAGGTTATGGGCCTTGCTAAAATGGCTGCCTGGCTGTGACTGGCGGGTGATGCAGCTAGACAAAGCGGTGAAGAGCAGAATTCAAGCCCATATATTACACGTGTTCCCAGCGTGAGCCAGAAGGGCTAATTGGGTGAGACACTAATGGGACAAACAATGGGGACAATGGTGGTGGTGGTTGAGCGCAGAGCGTCGAGCGTCTGTCGGGCATGATCTTGGCTAGGTTGCCTTTTTGGGTGGTCAATGCGAAGGGCCCGGCGGCTGCCGCTCACTGCCGGTCGGCGTCCGCGCTGCTCAACGCTGTTTATCACTCGCCATGCGGATTTCGGGCTCTCAGCAGCGTGGCGACAATGGTTTTCTGGCATTGTTTTGTCCGACTGTATGAATGTAGCTTTGGCAACGCTCATTGGTGAATCGCAGGAGGACGTCGCAAGCGTCTTACGACGTTGATGACTTCATGAACGCCAACCACATCGGTGCCGAGGAACTCACCCTCTTGACGAAGGTTGACAGGTATGGTTACTGTGTTTCCTACTTTTTGTAGCTCTCCTCGCTTCTCGCGAGTGACTCTCAGGTTTACATTCACCGCGGCAACGCATAGTAGTGTGCACCGTACGCGTTGCGCCTACGAACATCTTTCGGTGCTCCTTCACGCACTCCTTTGCGCGCGATCGTGACTGAAGACTCGAGCTTCAGTTTGAAGTGAGGGGCGCGGACAACTTGCGCCGTGGAACGAAGGCCACAAATGTTGTCCATTCCGAGTTTCAAACGCGGCCCAGTACACGAATGCTATCGCGGACTGTTAACTCTACTGCTCATTCACCCTTGACCCCTCTCAGCCCCTCTGTGTAGCTGACGAAATACTGCGTGGTTATACGCGCACATACCGACTGTTCTGACTCCCGTGCACCCTCGTACGCGTATATCCATCCTACTCAATTAGACCGAGCACAGCCATCGGGCGGTTCACCTTACGAGTACGCCGCGGGGCTCAAAGATGGAGTAGTGCGGTTGGCTGCATCTGTAGCGTTGATCGACCTGTCTTCAACTGTTCGATTCCACTCGACGTGCCATCGCAGTACGCGTCAAACCCTGGAGAATTCATACGGCACTTAAGAATTGGACAGATTCGAGGACAACGAGGCCCTGCTCACTTGCGCTCGCCTACTTTCCGTAGACCGGACGGGAAGACCTTGCCTCCGCTCACATGATCGTAGTTTCGGTGCGTGAGCACACTAAGCCGTAGAAGTGCCTCAGGTGTGTACACATGCGTACTGCTCTATGATGTTCTTTTTATAACACACGCGCCTCCTGGAATTTGCCAGTTTTTGGCTTCCCGGCATAGATGAGAGCGGCGACGAGGACCAACCTCTCGACGGGGAGCGATCGGCTGCGCGGCTGCTTACCGCGCCTGGAGCGTAATGCCTTCGAGACGCTCGACTTCATTGGAGGGCGTTCTGGGCGGCGAGTAGTACGCCACCTTTGCAGCCGTACTCGCATGTATCTCCGCGCCACCAGCGACCCCAACGTCCAAACGCTCCAAGAGCGTGGCGGCGGCAGCTACAAGGCGTGCCCGCTTCCATTCGCGTTCCAGCCTTTGCCTTTCGGCGCTGCTATGCGCCTATCTGTCTCGCCGTGATGAGCATGGAGCAAGCACACACACAACAAAGCTCCGCAGGGGGCGTTGCGCCAATCCTGGGTATTACACGCACCGACACGCATGGACGGTCAGGCGAAACACTGTGCACTCACGACGATGCCTTCCCGTGCATGCCGCTTGCCAGAGATAGACGACGTTGACGATAGATCCGTGGAGCAATGTAGGGATCAACTCCTGGAGACCTGTAAGGACGATCTTGCTACATTGAAAGAATTTGGCGGTCAAGCGGGCAGTGCAATTCAGGCTCTCTGTAGTGACTGAGGAGCAATATCTCCATCCACCCGAGTGCTACGCATTTGCCCGACAGCTGTCAGGATGCCAGGCGCACACAGCCAGATAAGGGCCTGTTGCTCGACACTGACGACTACAGAACATCAAAGGCTTTGGATTGACGCACCTCGCTGTCAAACGTGATGAGTTACTCGTGGAAGAACAGGGTATCGTTGACGGCCATTCGCATCGGCTTGATCGACTCTGCCTTGGCTGGGATGTCGAAGGGCGGGTGGTACTAACTGGCTTCCGCGAAGAGTGCGCAGTCTTCGATGAAGTTGCAATCAGTCGAGCACATGGAGGTCAGCGAAGGACCCGGTAACACAGGAGAGACTTACAAGAACGCATGGTTGGAGATAACCGTCTCCGCGCTCGTGATCGATTACGAGGTGAACATCCTTACCCGCACCTACCCGAGATCTTGTGCTACCCGTGTATCGGAGATAGCTATACAAAGCAGGGCTTTCAGGATGCTTTACATGATAACAAGATGTCGAGGACATGCAGCAGAGTGGCCAGCAGACAGTGGCTGAGGAGTTCCTGCGCACGATAGCGTCGGACGATAAGAAACGATGGCGTCAAGGACAAGGAGCACCAAGCGTGAGGCGCCCATGGTAACGCTCAATCCTAACCCGGCGGGTCCGGAGAAGCAGTAAATCTAGCCAGATAATGTTGTGTACGGTTGTAGTACGAAGGCTTTGTACTACGACCCTGGCGCATCGTTTCGATTTATATCTTGTCCGGCTTCTGGGCGAATGCTCAGCGTCTGGCGTCGCGGCGGAGACTCCAGATGACCTTCGACCGGTAAGCGTCCACAGGCCGGCCGGGCCGTCGCTGATCCCCGCAGTTGGGAGATGGGCATAGATGGGCATGTTTTCCCGCTCGACCCGAGCATACCCTGTCAGTACCTCCAACGCACGGCTCCTTCACGGTAAACCAGACATCAGGGAGGCTCTAAGAAGGGCTGATGTTCAGAAATTCAGAGTGGCTGGGGCAACGGGACTCTCGCAGTCCCGCCACGGGCTCGGGTGTCTCATCGGAGACGCCTGGTGTCAACGAGTCGAAGGCTTGTACGCAGGAGGTATGTTCATAACCATCCTACAATTCAGGAGGATTACACGTATGGATAATTTGATGTGCGTGCAGGGCGGACATATCCTCCGGCTACCGACGGAGTTGCTCAGCATGATTTTTGACCATCTCGTAGACGAGGATAAGCCATGGCTCGCTCACCTCCTTATCGTTTGCAAGGCCTTTCTCCCCGGTGCTGAGGCTACTCTGTGGAATACTTTGGCTATCAAGAAGTTCACCGACGCTTCTGAGACCATCAACATGATCAGGGAGAAACCCTATCTTGCTGCCTTCGTTCACGAACTCGTTCTCTTCGCCAACGATCGCCGCACAAGTTTGGCGGAACCTCTCGACGACCTTCTTCCGCTACTCGCGGATCTCCGCCGGGTTAACCTGATAGGGGACGACACCGAGCTCCTTCGGGTCCTCCACCGTACGCCTTCTCGGCTCCGTGCCTTGACCGTCGCTGGTAAATCCCATGCATTGCTACTCGTGGAGGAACTACTAGCCGCACAGCCCGAGGTTGTATCTCTCACCTTAATCCTTGCACCTTGCAACGTTGATGATCAACTACACGCGCTTTCCCGACCCGATGACCTGCAGAGGATGCAGCGCTTGACGTTCTCCGCAGAGACGTTGCCGTTCTCGTCGACCTTCCAGTATCCCTACCCCGTGACGCATCTCTCAGCGTATGCGGTATCCCACGGTGACTTGATATATGCTCTCAAGCTGTTCTCGAACATCCCAGTCGCCGCCTTCATCGTGCGAACGATCGACTCGGAGTGTGATCTGGAGTGTTTCTGGCCTACACGCATTTTCGCAGATGTACGCCTCCCGCATCTCGCGCACCTGAAGATCTGCGATAAATATGACGAGTACACCGATGTGCGTGCGTCTTTTCATGTGTTGATGTGGAGACTCATCGATTTCCACAGCTTTGCGGGGACGATGATACCATGGCCGTCCCTGGCTTGGGTGGCCGATGCCCTGCCCTCAAGTCAATCATCTGGGGTGCGGACAGGCCTACGATGGACGCCCTCTTCTGGCCGCATGCCGACCCAGACACAAGCGCAAAGAACGTGCTGATGGATCGCTACGCTTGCATGCTCTTTGAGCGTGTCCCGACTCTAGAACGGCTGGGTGTTTACCAGTGTAGAGATGCGGACATGGAGGCAGTATACGAAAAGCGACTGGAAGGGGAAGTATACGAACGAGCAGAGGACAGGTCTCTCGTGGGGCCCGAGTACAAGGCCATGATTGGGAGGTTTTGGTCGGACAGTCCGGTGAGTACTCGTTCAAATCGCAAATTGTGGAAGTTGGACGACTTGGTGATCCTCGATGCATCCTTATTTTGCACGTAGACGGCATCTTCGCAGGATACTCTAATCCGCGCCGCAGCCACCCGGTCACTGGGAGGCTAGCTCGTCCCAGCATGGATACCTCGTTGTGTGTCTCGATCTATAACACACGCTCTCGTATCGCCGATGCTTTGGATTCGTCGGTCATCAGTGACATACTATGTATGTCCTACGCGGTGTTGGGGAGCTCGCGGCGCTAGGCGGGTGCCCAAGGCATCCGACAGTGCGCGCGGGCTCAGTCAGCGACAACATCGCCCATTGGCCACCCGTGGCGGAGACAGACGCGCCGACGAGCCTTTTGCTGGTATATTCATCTTCATTTTACAGTGACGCAAAGGGTGAGGACGAGGAGCGTCGGCGCAGCAAACCACCGACGGCCCCCAAGGCTCGCGCGCGATCACGTGAGCGTGGTCGACCGCGTCGCGCGGCGTACACCCCCCCTCTCCTACCGTCGCTCGTCATATTCCTCCGATCGTAGCCACCGCCGCCCGCATTCCGATGGATGTTTTGGGTACTATACAGCTCTTGACCTTGCAGTATATAAAGGAATGTCGTAGGTAGCAGAAATAGAGACAAGTTTCCCTACCGACGCTCTCGGTTTCTCGTTCTCGCTCGCTCGCTCTCTCCACTCTCACTCTCTCGCTCTCTCTCACACTATCTCGCGTTCTTTCTATCTCTCTCTTGTCCGCGCGCGACCGTGTCCCGGCGGTCCCTCTGGTCTCCTCCACTCGTACCCTCAACTCATCCGCCTCCTCCGCTGCGCGCGCCGACGGCCTCGCCCTCGCATTCGTCCTTGACCCACCCGGAAGTCAAGACAACTATCAGCGGGTGTTCAGTGTCAGAGATGTGCTGACCCCGGGACCCCGAAAATTGGCAGCGGTGTCGTGCACCTTCATCATCCTCAATTCCTCCTAAAATCTATACTAGGCTTCTGGATTCCAGGCGTTCTACGATGCCTGCGTGTCTTCATAAAACTTGGTGCAGCGAGAGAGAAGTTCCCACGGCTTGACCCCCGGTGCCATCAGTCGCGCGCACACCTCTATTCAGTGTTGTGGTTGTGGTTGTTGCCGGCCAGGGGCAGGCTAGACGGCTGACTACCAATTTGCACGGCCCTCGCGACTCGATCCATGAGTGTTAACATGTTCTACAGTCCGGGTCACAGTACGTAGCGTCTTTCTGTCGACACGGCGTCCACCGCAGCAGGTGCTAGTGACGTCGACCTCTTAATGTCCCCCGTCGGTGACGTTTTCCATGCAACATCAGGTGTGCCCTTGTCGATCACTGACTAAGCCCGACTCTGAGCCCGTCAAGTGCTCACCCTATGCAACAATCGCTAAACTGTGTGGTGAGACATATATCATTATAGGACAAGGTGCAAGAGCGAAGATGCCACAAGAAAGAGTATAGTACTAGGCGATGAAGCGTCATGAAGCGGCCGGAAAGAAGTCGCGGATGATGAGGACGGAGGAGACGTGAACGCATGTGGGTATAAGATAGATGATAGTATGAGGGAACCGATGTGGTTGTGAGAGAGCGAGCACGGGTTGATGGGGGAAGAAGTCGGTACAATAACTTACGTTGCAAAACAGCACGACAGGCGAGCGCGCAGTGTTCCGCCACCCCATAAACTACCTCGCTGATCACGGAATGCCAGAAGACGAACCCGCCTTCGACAGCTTCGCTAAGGCACTCGAGGTCGCTACAGCTCGGGCAGAGCTCTTGAGCCGTTTCGCCTGGGATCCCGTGGTCCTGGATCCCGTCTGGTATGAGGCCCGGATCTCATTGGCCAATATGATGCGTGGCTCATAGTTGATGAGCTTGTCGGGTGTAATGCCCGTATCCTTCCACAGGTGCTTCTGGGACGACTTTCGTTTGGACGCTATCGTTCTTTGGAAAATCTTGAGAACGACCGCATGGTGGTCCAGCCGTTCGGCTAGTTCCCTGGTCTTCGTGGTCGGCGCGGTCTCTGCGTCAGTCTCGGAGTCGGAATCCGAGTCAGAGTTGGGATCGGTCTCTGTGTCCTCTTCCGATTCATCGTCCGAAGACTCATCCGAAACTCTCTCCGAGCCCGGATCCTCGGAGCTTTCGCCATCGGACTTGAGGTCCAAGGACGTGGTGTCGGTTGCGGCAGCTCCAAGGGCCGACTCGGATGAGACTGCGGTCCCCAACTCTTTTATCCCGGATTCCACTTCGAAATAGAAGACTCGGTATCTCGCATTGAGGAGTCGGCGAAGCTTCCGGATCAGTCCATTGAGAGGGTTGCCTGGTTCCCGGGTCGTTTTCAAAAACGTGAGCGTCTGTCCTTGGGCAAAGCGTAGGTCACGGCTATGGACGGCAGTATATTTGACCTGACTGCATCGACGTCCGCACTTGCCGTCCGGTTGGAAGGTATCAAAGTACGCTGAGACAAACGCGGAGACCTCGGGGATCTTGTGTGGGAGGAACCGAACGGCATAGAAGATTAGAACGTGGAAAAATGACTCCAGTTCATCTGCGACTGCGACGGGCAACGAGCACTGTAGATGGACGTACGCCACGGACATGAACTGCCACGTTCCCTGGAGTTCGGTGAGCAGAATGAAGTGCATGTAATACACAGAAAGCTTACCGTGCGCTCAGGTTGCCTTGCCTTCGCTTGGGATGCATCCTCCTGGATTTCTTTGGCAAGCTCCCAATCGGTCAAGACACCATGCCATGAAACAACTTCTTTGCCAGCCCTGTTGGTGCCCACTCGAGGGAGAATGAGGACATTCCCGGCACTGATGTCGCGATGAAGCAACCCCTTTCGTTCATAGGCGAGAGCGTGCGCTAGGGTTTTCGAGGTATGCGTTAGCATCAAATAGCCAACGCATGGAAGATGTAGGCTGCTTACTCTGGACGCAGTCACACATCAGGCGGATGAATTGCTCGGTTGTCTTGAAGGATTCGAAGGGCAGACATACATCCTTGACGGCGATGCGGTAATGGATGTGGTGACGCAGGGTTCCATTGTCGCCGACCGTACCCTCGGTGGGTGTCGCGACGTCGGCGGCCTCTTGTTCATCTTCGGGGCGCGCGCGCTTCGTTCCATGGTTCGCTCGGGTTACATTCGCCTGTGAAGCCTCGAGACTCTCCTTCTTCCTCCTCTTTGGGTCAGCTTCGTAGACGGCAGCGAAAGCGCACTGTTCTGCTACGTCCCCATGGCATAGAACGACAGGAACGATCATTTCGGGGACGTCCCTGGCAAACATTTCCAAGTACGTGCCCTCCGGCTCCACACCTTCATAGAACGGACGCCAGGAGTCTTTGAGGAACGCAAACCGACGTGTGCGTGCCTCTACTGCAATGAATCCCTCCGTCGCACGGCCGAACATAGTGGAGGAACAGAAGATCGGCTTCCCGACCAGGAAGATCCGCCCCTCAGGACCGACACGCAGCTTGTATCGCGGCCAACCAGGGACGAGCGAGTCCCGGAACTTCTCGCGGACGTACTTGAAGACGCGCGGGTCGTCGTCAACCGGCACGATTGGATCGAGCTCGGGGTCGACCTCGGTGGCGTAAGGATCAGAATGTGTGTAGGGGGTTGGTGGGCATTCAGCGTTGACTCTCTTCCTCTCCTCGAAGTCCATGTCAAGCTCGCTGTTGGGAGCAGCGAGCCAGTCCATGATCTTGAACGCCTTCGAGTCCTTTTCGATCAGTGTCGCACTGGGATCGATCCCTTGTTGCTCCTCGTCCAACTGAACGAGGTGCCACAGGACCTCCAGAAGGCGCTTCGGGTCCTTGCTGTAGTTGACCTTCTTCGTGACGATCACACCGGACCGATCCCACCGCGACACACGGAACTCGTCCCCGATGATGAGGAGCGTGAAGAGCGCCGTGCGCTGCTGGTAGAGGAACACGTTGCGTGCATACGCGATGAGCTGCGCGCGTGCCGCAGCCCGGGACTCCCTCTCGGCCTCGACGTTCTTGGATTTGTCGTCGTTCCACGGATCGTACTTGGTATCACCCTTCTTGAACTCGATCAAGAAGCGGCAGTGGGTCCAGTCAGGCGCCTCATCAGAGGGTACACGGTCTTCCGGGTAGATGGCCGCGTCGACCTTTGCTCGACTGGGATCCGAACTGTCGTACTTGAACCGCGAGAGAGCAACCTTGTACTTGCTCGGGAAGGCTATCTTCTCGAGGACTTTGTCCACCTGATGGACCGTCAATCGCGTGGGACGCGCGATGGATATGCCGCAGGAACACGCACCACAGTCTCCGCGATATGGTCTTCTTTCACCTCCCTGGGCTTCTTCCCGCCTTTGTAGAAGAGCGCGGACAGGGTCGCCTTCGCTTGATCCACGGCGTCCGTCGGGAGAGTGTACTGAAGTTTCTCGGGAGGGAGAAGCGGGAGAACGTCCCGTTCGAACTGATCGAGGTCGCAAAGAACGGTGGTACCCATGTCGGACTTAACAAGGAGCTGTCTATCCACAGTTTCCTTGGGTTACAGTGTCAGACCTAGTCTCCTTGGATCGAAACTGTTGAGGTTATGGGCCTTGCGAAAACGGCCGCCTGGCCGTGACTGGCGGGTGATGCAACCAGACAAAGCGGTGAAGAGCAGAATTCAAGCCCAGATACTACACGCGTTCCCAGCGTGAGCCTGGAGCCAGGGCTGATTCACTGATGGGACGGACAATGGTGGTGGTGGTTGAGCGCAGAGCGTCGAGCGCCTGTCGCGCATGAACTTGGCTAGATTGCCTTTTTGGGCGGTCACTGCGAAGGGCCCGGCGGCTGCCGCTCACTGCCGGTCGGCGTCCGCGCTGTTCGACGCTGTTTACCACTCGCCATGCGGATCCCGCGCTCTCCACAGAGTGGCGACAATGGTTTTCAGTCATTGTATTGTACAAAAGTCCTCAATGTAACTTTGGAAACGCTCATTGGTGAATTATTGGACGTCGCAAGCCGCTCAGACGCCGAGGGAGCTCGCCGTATTTTATCCTACCCCATGCTGACTATCTAAACGGTTGAAAGGTCTGCTTACTGTATTTCTTAGATTCTGCAGCTCTTCTCGCTGCTCGCAGGCGACTTCAAGTTCACCTCCACCGCGGCGACGCATAGTGTGCACCGCACGCGTTGGGTGCTCCTTCACGCACTTCTTCACGCGCGATCGTGACTGAACACTCGAGCTTCAGTTCAAAGTGAGGGGCGCGGACAATCTGCGCGGTGGAACGATGGCCACAAATGTTATTACTATTCTGGGTTCTCAGCGCGGCCCAGGGACTAGCGGTGTAGTACACGAACGCTGTCGCCGACTGTCGACTCTACTGCCATGCAATGATGGTAGTGCTCGATGCACAGGTTCTCAGCATGCGTGCTTCGCGTTCAGAGAAAATTCGCCCCAACAGCGACTTCATGCGTTGTGATGAGCGTTGGATATAGCCTCGGTCTGAGCGAGTAGTACACAGATCCCAGCAGCAAATAAAACACCTGCTTCGAGCGGAATATTTAGACGCTGGTCGGTTCGTCGGCTGTGTCCACTGGCAACCCAATAAGGAAATGCAGCCAAGATCAACCTCCCCGAAGACGCTCGTGACTTTGCTCAGTGCCATCGGAGTAACACGAGGCACCCATTGTCCTCAACCCAGATCCTTTGTTTCGCCTTACACGTGTACACGCTGGGCTTGAAACTCGCTCTTCACAGCTCTGGCAACAGCAAATCACATCCACGCGGCTAACTTAGCCACAATCCTTGCAGTTTAAATAGACTGGCCGGAGTCGCTCACGAGGTATGCACCCTCTCTTCCTCCTTCTTCAATTATCCTCACAACATGAGCCACGCCTCTAATCTTTCATCTGATTTCACAACTCCGGTGGCTTACCGCGCTCCAAAGGGCCAGAAAGCTAGTCCATACAAGGCGCACAGTATCGGCAACTTCGATCCCAAGAAGCACGGTTGCAATTCCCTAAAACCCAACGCATCTCTCGACCGACGTCTTCTTGGGATATCCAACATGGGAACCACCGTTCTTTGTGAGCCTGAATCTTTCAAGACGGATGTTCTTCCCCCTGTTCCGGTCGACAATCCGTCGCCCTCTCTGCCGGACTCCGAGCTTGAAAGAGTGAAACTCGCGCTTCATGAGCTCTTCTATAACGAAGACAACACACACAAGAAACCGAAGGAGGATATTATTGCAGAAGTTCTTGTACGTGCCTCTCTCTCATGGCCGATAACTCACGGTCTGATATTCGACACTGTTCTGTAGGTAAAGCTCATCAACAGCGTTGGCCTTCCTGGGAACTACGCCGCTGCCCTTTCGAGATACAAGGCCAATTCCTCCGATTCCACGAAGTCGAAGGTCGACGCTGCAATCTACCCCGCTGGTCGAGCACCGTTGGACGGCGCGCCCAACTGGACTCATTGTCGCTTTTGGATTGAGTTTAAGAGGGGCGGGAGCGAGTACGACCCATGGGACGATCGAGTATCGAAGGAAGCAGAGGCCGCGAGAAAGCCGCGTGCTGCCGTTCGTGCGCAACTCACCGCATACACCCGTAACGTCTTCCTCTACCAGCAGCGCACTGCGCTCTTTACGCTTTTCATCAACGGCCAGGAATTTCGGACCGCACGCTGGGACCGTTCTGGGGTCATCGTAACTAGGAAGGTCAACTACGTTCAAGACCCCCAAGCGCTGTTCGATATCTTGCGGCATCTAACCCAGCTGAACGATGAACAACAAGGTCTCGATCCGACGGCGACGCTTATCGAACCTGGGACAATGGCCTTCAAGGTTATGGATGAGCTCGCCCTTCCTAACGATGAACTCGACATGGACTACGACGAGGGGATCACGGTTGAACTCCCTCCCCCCACTGGCACTGAGCGTTCTCAACGTGACTCCTACCCCTTTTTCGACCCATCTGGTGAACATCCCGATCCCGATTTTCTCGAAATCGAGGAAGTCGACGACGACCCACGTATCTTCAAGTACGTTCGCGACAAGTTCCGGAAGTCGCTGGAAGAAGGCTGGCCACGCTACAAGCTTCGAATTGGCGATCGTGTCTTCCTGGTAGCTAAGCCGCTCTTCACCTCCTCTACTATGTTCGGGCGCGGCACCCACGGGTGGATCGCGGTGGACGTGCGCACGGGCCGCTTCGTTTTTTTGAAGGACTCCTGGCGTCCGTTCTATGAAGGCGTCGAACCGGAGGGTACCTACCTGGAGAAGTTCGCCGATAACCCGAACATCATCGTTCCTGCTGTTCTTTGCCACGGAGACGTGCAAAGTCAGAGAGCATTCACCGCTGTTTACGAAGCCAATCCGGACAGGAGGAAGAAGGAAAGTCTTCGTGCAACTCAGCAGAGCGCGAAGACTGGCAAGTCCAAACGGAAGCATGACCAGACTGAAGATCAGCCACAGAGCCTCGCATCCGATCCTGCTAGTACCGGTGTCAGTGCCTTTGACGAACAGGGATCCCTCCGCCACCACGTTCACTATCGCATCGCCCTCAAGGACGTTTGCCTCCCCTTCGAGGAGTTTCGCACGACACGGCAGTTCATCCGATTGATGCACAATTGCATCAAAAGTAAGTCTGTCTGATCATCTACCCAATTGGTACATATCGCTCACATCTTCGCATCAAGCACATTATTGGGTGTACGAAGAACATGGGTTGCTCCATCGCGACATCAGTGCGGGGAACATCCTCATCTTACCACGCGTGATCGAAGATGGCGATGGAACGGAGATCGTGGCTTGGGTTGGGGTCCTGACCGACTGGGAACTCGCAAAGAGCGTCAAGAATGATCCTGAGCAAGATAAGGCACGGCAGCCGGAGCGGACAGTAAGCCTTCTTTCGACTCACTATGACATCCAAGTGTATCGTTGTTTAACGCGTTGCAGGGCACCTGGCAGTTCATGTCGGTAGCGTCCGTGGAGTCCCAGTGGACACAACCGGTCAAGGTCGCCGATGAACTCGAGTCGTTCTTCCACGTCATGCTTTTCTACGCAGTGCGCTTCATCCCGCACACCATCCCCGGGGTCTCCCAATTTGTGATCAACTACTTCGACACTTTCCGGCCCAACGGCAGTGGCGGCTATTTGTGCAGCGGAGAGAAATCTCAAGCCGTGCGGCGCGCCGAGATCTCCTCGGGGATCAACCTGCTTCAATTTACGAAGACGAATGGCGACCCGGGAAATCCTCTCAACACGCTTATCGCGAATTTCCTCGAGCTCATCGAGGCCAGATACAAAGTCCTCGATCACCGCGCCCGCCAGGAACAGACTGTCTCTACCCTGAAAGAGACGAAGGCACCGTCGTCTAGCTCCGTCCAGAAGGTCGTGGACCGGGAAGCATTATTCGACGCTCTGCAGGCTGGCCCCGGTTCTCGCAATCGTACCCTCAAGACCCGGCGTCCCGTCGCCAAGCTGCCCGACGCGGTGATCACACGGGCGGCATTGCTGGATAACCATGAAGAGGTCCTGAGTATCTTCAAGTCAACTTCGTCGAAGCATCGCGAGTCCGACTGGGCCCACACGGAGGCGGTGGAGGATCAGCTGGTGGGCTACGAGCCCCGCCTCATCCTACTCGCGAACATCGAACTAGGGCTCTCCGGGACCGGTACCCAGGGGACCAGCGAGTCTCTGAGCAAGCGGATCAAGAGCTCTGGGACCGGCGAGCCCGTGCCCGTAGCAAGCGCCAGCCAGTCGTTCGCGTCGACGGGAGGATCCGCGTTCTCCAGCGCCAGCTAGGCATGGTCGAATCTGGGTTCTTCTCCCGCAACATGTATCAGCATCTATACGCTCATCTCTTCTTATCCTCCCGTTACTCGCTTAATCCTCCGCCACCCCTAGGACAATTTGTACATCTTCCCTGCGCCCTTCCCTTAGCTCATCTCCCCTGTACTTCGGATTGTCGTGTCGACAAGGTATCGCCATTGGACAATACGATACTCCCTTCCTCCCGGAGGTGTCGATCTGACCTGATACAGTTGCTGACGATCATCTTCGCGTCGACAACCATGTGCTCACGTCTCCCCGTTTCGGTTTGTAACGTAAGTCGTGCGTATTAAAAGCGTTCGTTCCCTGTTCAATTTCAGGAGACACGGACATCCTCCTGGACAGCAACGCACGATGAGTTGGTCGTCGGATGAACGACGTAGCTTTGGTATTCGCCGAGAATGACGCGTGGATCACTACCAACCTATGAGCCTTCCCCTCCTCCACCCAGAGTACCTATGTATCGACTCTCCGGCCACCATATACAACAGAGATGTGCGGGAACGAGAGCTAAATAAATATAACGAGTGCGGCTAAAGTAGTAGATGAGAAGAGAGAGGAGCAGCGCTAGCGGTACCACAACGCGAACATTTGGGCTCTGCAAGGAGTGTGAGGTCGAGCCTGCGAAGAGCTCGAACATGACCGATTAGATCTAGAGAGAAGAGAAAGACAGGGCGTGCGAGAGCATATCCAATGAGGCGCTAGAGAGACGGCGAACAGAGGCGCGTGCAGGACGACAACGTTACCGATCACATTACGCCGACCTCTTTGCCAGAAGATGCGACAGAGGCACGGTTGATCCCCGACGTCTCGAGGTGACTCAAGTAGCCACTGTGTCGATAGACCATTCCGATCCCGATCCGCGGCGGGCGCGGCCCCGTCCCGACCGTGCTCAGGACACGCGTGGCTGAGGGCGGTGAGACCGGCGACGCAGTTGCGGAGGACGCCACCTGAGTGTTCAGGCTGGGGCTCGGGCGCGCCAACCCGGGACCGCGGGTCGCAGGCGTCGACGGCGCGCTGCTAGAAGGAGGGAGAGGGAAATCCGAGATGGAGCCCTCGCTCATGACGCTGCTCCGCTCGAGCATGCTGATAGTGGATATGGACCGGGAGCGGATGGGGGCCATGACTGCAGCGGACACCGAGCGCCGCGGCACGACGGTCTTCGACGCCGTCGGACGAGGCAGGACCGAGCCGCCTGGGGCACGAGAGCCAGGGTTAGACAGCGTGCGCGTGCGAGTGTGCGGGCGCGACCCGGCTAGCTTTGAAGCGCCCGAGACTGGCGGGTGGCTGTCCGAGACCGACGTCGAGCGCGGGAGAGCTGTTTGCATGCCGGCCGTCTGAGGCAGACGAAGGGGTCGGGGAACAGCAGTGCGGCTCTGTGATGTCTGCGAGCTTGCGACCGAATGCGCAGGTCCACTCGAGTCCCGTGAGCCAGAGGACACGACGGAGGTCGCGGACGCGTTCGATTGCGTCCGGCTACGTGTGACATGGGCGACGCTCGAGGTCGCCGACGCATTGGACTGCGTCCGACTGCGGCCGGTGATGGGCGCGGCTTCGACAGAGGTCACGCTGTCGTTGTCCGCACTGTGCATCCGCTCGTGCGCAAAGCTGGCAGATGTCGAGCGAGACAGCGCGCGGGAACCCACTCTCGGCGCAGGCGAGTACGACGGCGGCGCGTGCGAGAGGCTGCCCACCGAGGGGGACTTTGCGAGCTGAGAGGGTGCGCGAGAGACTGAGGCTACGCGGGGCGGGTTCTTTGCTATCGAGGTCGAGATAAGCTTCCGAGTGAGCATCGACGGGGCATCCTCGTCCTCGCTACGGAACACATCAGCCCGCGGAGTGACATGAGCCTCGTACAACCTACCTGTCGCTCCAGCCCAGCCCGGTCGTCAGTCCCATTCCCGCACGGAGTAGGGCCTGATCCTTGTGCCTGATCCGTCGCCGCTGGGTATCGCGCGGGTCACGATACACCCCGGATTTGGTCATGGTCGACGCCGCTGGAGATTCACGATCACGTCGCTGTTAGTTCCAGCGCCAGCAATCGTACGGGAAGAGCACACGCACCCGTCGACGCCACACTGAGCACACTGTTCGCGCGTTTCCCGTCTGCATCCTCGTCTAGATACAGAGAAAGCGGCGCGCTCCCCCCTGGTAGCAACTTCGACCGAGGGGATAGCAGTCCATCCCGGAACATCAGGTGGCTGCCGGACGAACCATGTTGGAAAACGCTCGCCTGCGCAGTCAAAGGAACACTCACGGCAGAGGAGTATGAATGTCGATACTCGAGTCCGATTCGCTCCCGTCGCCCTCCAGCATCCTCTCCATGTCGCTGTCGTCGTCCTTCAAGAGCGTACCATAGTCCGAAATCACCGACTCGGCGTCCTCCGCCACCTTGTCCTTCCCCTTGGGCCCCGGCAGCCCCTTCCAGCTCGACGGCACGGCCATGGACGTGCTCGAGCGTGCGCGGAGTATCGGCGAGGTAAACGTCGCGGAGGACTTGCGCCGGGGCCGCGGCGTGCGCGCAATCATCGTCTCAACGTCGGGGCTGTCAGGACGCTTCGCGGGGCGGATCCGCGACGGTGTGCCGGTCGACAGTTTAGGCAGCGACTTGGACGTCGCCGAGCTCGCTGGCACGGGTGGCAGTGTCTTCTCTTTCTTCAGCGGGGTCGACGTCTGGGAGGTGGGCGCGGCGGAGAGGGCAGTGGGGGGCGACCTGGGCGTGCTCGGGCGGCGCGGGCGCGGGGCGCTCCCGAACACGGCCTCGGCGACGACTGGGCTCTTTGGCGACAGCACGCCCGCCAGTGAGCTTGCTTTGGGGTAGACTACCTTTTCGTCAGACATTGTGTACCAGAGACTGAGCAGACCAGAGCAGGTGGGTGGGAGAAAGAGGGCAGCGTGAGCCGAGGGCCTTGAGGTGGCGCGCCAGAGCGCCTTCTATGACACCGGTTGGCGAAGGCGAAATGAAACGCTCACGACAGCCGAGATGAAGCCAGACTGAGCCAGGGACGCCTCCGACGGACGCAGAACGCAGCCAAACAGCAGCGGCAGCACCGAGCGCAACACGGAACGAGAACGAGAGGCGGGGCGAAGGCGGTGTGAAGCAGGGTGACGAACGCAGATGAAGACTTGAGCTATTAGACATCTCAGCCGCCCGAACTCTCACATGCGAACGGGGCAGATGCCCATGATAGGCCATCAGAATCAGCAGAAGAAGTGTGCAAAGTTCAGGACCGACGCTGAGAACGCGGGCGGGCGCAAGAGGCAGCAAGATGGCAAGCATGACTGTAGCTACGTCCGGTGATGGGGATCATCCTGCGGACAGATGCCAATCGCCGACCTCGAGCGACGCCCCGTGCATCGCCGGAGACGTCGGGACGTTGTATTCTACACATCTGAAGGACGTACGACACAGAGCGAGGACATGCAAGGACAGCAAAGGCAGGCAGGTGTCGACAAATACGTCTATAACTTAGGATGAAACCGATCAGCTTCTCGCAGGCTATTACCGCCCATTCCAGCCAATCTCCGCAAAACCCAAACAAGCACCCCATATAACAACGTGTCAAGCAGGAAGGATAGGGTTCCTGACGATCCCTGAGCGCAAACGTCTTCACTTTTCGACGTGAGCTCGTCTGCCCCTGCTGTGGTGCTTTTCTTTCAATGAGCCCTCGCGTTCGGGTGTACCTGAGGATGTAGCCTGTCCGGCTTGGTTTCCACCAGAGGACGCCTTCATGGCTTTGATAAAACCGCTGGACATCAATGGAAATGTGAGCATCGCGTGAGTCTCTGCGACGTGAGATGAACGGACCGCTGGGTGGCGTCCAGATAGTCTTCGCGGTCGTACCGCTTGCTGGTCTTGACCGACACTCCCTTCTTTGAGACGTTGACACCTCTGGACTTTAACCTGGGAGAACAATTCAGCCGACTTGTGTCTCCACGAAATGGTATCGCGACGTACGAATCCTTTGTGGACTCTATAGCACTGGAGATCGCTTTAGAGGCGAGGAAGCCGCCATAGGCCAGCGCAGAGATGATCGCCAAAGTCTGAAGACTGCGTTAGTCCTAGCGGAACTAGTACTGCCAAGTAATCTCAGATATGTTACATACCACCACGAGGGATAGATAGTCGATCCTATGTCACGCAATGTAATCAGCTCAGATGTCGACCACCGTTCCCTTGCTCCTCCCCTTCTTACTCACCAGTTGGCCATACTGTACACTTGAACGTTACGGTACGTTGTAAAGATGCAGATGGATGGTTTTCGACGGCTTGCAATTCGGAGCGGATGTACGTCACAGCATTTCCGCAAGCGGTGCCGTGCCGGTGGCTCATCCGCCGCTCGGCATTGACCGGCAGGAATACATCTAAGTACCGTATATGTGCTCCATTTATGCTTGCCCCTTTGCCTATACTACGCTCCAAGTGTGCGAGAGGCATTGACGAAGAGCAAAACAGTCCGAACGACCGAATGTTGAACCTGCGGGGTGTTGAACTCGTGGTACATGCGACAGAAACCTAGAGCCCGCTGCTCCTTCTGAGCATTCGTGGTGTAGCGGTAACATTGGGTCTTCCCATGGCCTAGCTCCGGGTTCGACTCCCGGCGGATGCACAAAAAGGTGTGTATTTTTGTCCTCCCCAACGGGTATAGTCTTTTCAACACCTGAATCGTAATGTGTCAAACATCATCAGGCTGTGCATACGTCCGATATGGTGTAACGGCTAACATTGCCGCCTTTCACGCGGCAGCTCGGGGTTCGATTCCCCGTATCGGAGTATTTTGCTGGGGTTGCTGGGGGAGGTCTCTGCACCGCTCTGCTATTGTTTTGCTGTTGGGCTCTGAGCGAGTAATAATGCCCTGCATACGTACGATATGTGAGAAGCACCTTGGAGTCAACAGAGATGCATACTTTCGTACGACACCTTGTACCGTTCGTCACGACAGCGACGATCAATGCCTCACCACCTCCTAGCCAAGCGAGATACCGCGAGAATGACGCTGAGCCTTTTGTAGATGTTTGTCCTCTTGAGGCGTCATGAATCATTACCATCATGACAGGGATAGGTGCATGCGCGAGAGCACGATCACGTGGATAATAACTCCGCCACTGACGCGCGCCGAGCCCGTGTACTCACAAGACGACCAGACATATTCTCACAAGTGCTTGTTGGTCCATGATACACTACAAATACTGCAAACGCCTGTCGTATGATGTAGTCCGTATACGCCCGCATCTACTCATACAGCCCCGATCTCGCTGGGCGGTTCGTCCAAACCTACGGCAGCTTCGAACGCGCTCGCGACTGCCTCCACACCCCTACTCGCCTTCTTCGAAGCAGCGTTCGTCTGTTCAGCTTCTGCGGCGGCGGCGGACGACGGGTTAACAAGGTACTGGACCGCAGTGCTGAGAGCAATATATTAGTTTCGGTATCGGGACGGCCTTGGTAAGACACGAGGCTTACCCGGATGGTTCATGCGCTGCCACCGACGAAAGGCTGGCAGGCGGGACGTGCTCGCGAACGGCGTCCGCGATAGCCACCGCGAGGTCCTTCGAGGGCATGCCGAGGGCCTCGGCGAGCTCGTTAATCCGGTCCTCCACCGTCGCCTTCCCTCCCGAAGACGCGCGTGAGGACGCGGTCGCGGTCGCGCCTGCTCCGGAGGCGCCCACAACGGCGTCCGCACCTGGAGGTCGCTTTCCGAGCGCAAGGTTCCACCAGCCCCCGACCTCGGCCTTCCATTGTAGGAGGCGCCAGGCATAGAACGCAATGGCCAACGCCGCAAAGAGGACTATGTAGTAGTTGAAGCGGTGAAGAGGCGTATTCGATAGTGGTGGGGATACGGGACGGATGCCTTTGCGGTCGCGCGGCGGCGGGAGGTCGGAGGGCGACTTGACCGCGGAGGACTTGCTTCGAATCGTTTCCGACATCGCGGGGAGCCTTATATGCGTGGTATGTAGCGGAGTTGTAGACGTGGGGGGTGAAAAGGGGGATGACTGGAGGCTGGAGTGCACATACACGCGCAGAGACGCGTTATGTAGGTCCGCTCGGCGTCTACTCTGTCAAGGTGGGGTATCTAAATGACATCATCGAGTATTGACGAGGTCCCATCCTGTCACGTGTCGGAACACAAAACAACTAAATTGCTACAACGCCGGGATAGCTCAGCTGGGAGAGCAACAGACTGAAGCCCCCATGCTTTCTGGAGGTCGCGTGTTCAATCCACGCTCCTGGCACTGATTATTTTTGTTTTGCTTTCAAGTTCTTTGCTAGGACACACGGCAGTTCTGAGCCAGTGGAAACCAAATCCGATCCAAAACGTAATGCTAGAGAACGGGTCGTACTATACACTCGGCATTGCGCAATACATACACACATACATATACATACATTACACCTCCTCAAACTTCCGCGGCAGGCTGTCCCCGTCCGCATCAACGTCCACAGCGCCCTTTTCGGGCGCGCGCCGCAGCGAAAAGTCCGTCTCCTGCTCGACCGTCCGCGTCACGTTCAGCGAGATCATGCGCACCGGGACCGGGAACGGATCCTCGCCATGCATGCGCGTGCTCGGAGGCGGCTTGCGCATGCTCACGCTCGCGCCGGACGCGCCGGGCGACCAGTTGAAGCCGAGCCCGACGCGGACGATGATGAGCATGAAGGAGATGCCGGTCGCTGCGGGGATGCAGTGGAAGGCGAAGGCTTCGAGTAGGGAGTTGGCGGAGTAGGACAGGAGGAAGAAGAGCGTCCACGCGCTGGCCCGGGGCATAGGTGAGTACTCGAACTCCGGAGGTGGTGGGTAAGTATCAGCGTGACGTACGTGTATAGCGCGGCACTTTCGATGAAGATTACGAGGGCTTCCTGAGGACGGGATGAGTGACCTCTGGGCATAAGAACCAGATCAGGAATGGTGGACTCACGGTGAGGCCCATTCCTGGTGCGGAGTGCTCGTGTTTGAGTGCTCTATTGCTCGTCCATATCCGATATGAGATAGATACTAGGATATGACATTCAGTCTCGGGCGCAAAGGCTGTACAGTATTTGTGTCACTAACCTGTCCCATACACGTTCGTTCTGAGAACAGCATTAGTATCAAGGTGCGACGATCATTGGCAGATGGGCACATACGCTAGGGTGAATGCAGCAGTGGTGATAATCCGGCGCTGGGCGGTATTGACGAATGGACTTTCGCCAGGCACATATGTTGCGTACAGTTGGATGACGCTGTTACCCATCGCTGTGATTGGTTCGGTACCGTTACGTGCTCTTCCCGAGGGAAGGCACTCACCAGTGTAACCCAAAGTGCAGAGTACAGGGAAGACGATAAGCGACCACCGCCGTTCCCAAACCACCCAGATACGATACGTCTTTGTGTACGAAGACGTCGAAGTTAAGTCGACAGTGGCAGCTATGAAGCATGTCCGTGGAGAGGCGTACCAGGATGCAGTCACCGACTATCACCGATGCGACGACAAAGGCGGTCGCGGCGACCTGAGTTGGTGCTTCCACAAGGAGGTAATATGCGGACGGGTTCCTGCCATCGTCGTTGTAGAGAAATGCCTCAAAGAGTCTTCGTACGGTGATAAGCCAATGCTGGCGAGGGCGCGGAACGCGGGTCAGCCCGTATTTCCAGCACAGCAATGTTTGATCACACGAAGATGCGACTCACAGCAGTCACCGTCATCAGCAAAAGAACGGTCCCGACGAAAAGTGGTGAAGCCCATATCCTCTCCGAGGACGAGGGGAGTCCGTTGACGATGCTCGTGCGGTTGCCATGGCGGACGACCAGCACCGCGAGCGACGTGACCGCAAGCACAAAGAATATGCCAAAGAACGCGCTCTCGACGCACGTCAAAGCCAGGTTGACGCTGACCGCGGAGAGCATGGTCGCCACAGAACAAAGAGGAGGGGGATGTGGTCGTCGATGCGGCCTGAGGGCTGAGCCTCCGGCCGCCGCGACAAATCACAGAGCTTATATGTGCCCGCTCTGTGGGATGACGACGCCGGCGGTGTCATGGGACGGAGAAGGTGAGGCGTTACGAGAGTATCAGGGAGATGGGCTTCGCCATCACCGAACAAGCTTCTATCTGTCTAGAAAGGGCACCCCGGATCTGTGTCCGCATTACTCGCGCGTGGGAGTCTGCCATTCGGACGCACCCGTCGCCTTCGTTTTCCTGTTCTCCCGATGATGGTGAGGACAGAGGTCGTTCCGGGGATTCAACGGAGTGCATGAAGGTGAGATGTCGGATCCTGGCCGAGTTTTCTGACCTGGATATGTATATGCGTACGCGCGTGGCTGGATACGAGAAGCACTCACCGCCACGTCAACGCCGGTTGCCGCGAAAGCCTCGACGACAGGCTGGAGGGAGCCAGTGACGACTACAGCATAATCATCAGGAACGGATAGCTGCTCACGCAGCAGGCCCGGAGTGGGCTCGTGTCTAGTGAAAGGCGACAATGGGCCGGCGCCCAGCAGTGCTGACCACAGCGCAGCGGTATTCCTCCCGAACGGTATAAGTCAAGAGTGGATTCTGGGCCATATATCCGGGCACATGCTCCCATTCTATCGTGATAGACATCGATGAGCTCGTGAACGTTCGCCGTTTGCCTAGTCTTGAGTTGTAGATATATCTTGTCGTGTGAAGTCCGTAAGGTCCGTGAGGCCCCTGGATATTAACGAAACGAGACGCTCTTGAGCACTTCTCAGTACATTGTATGTTGCCCTTCTGGTGTTGAGCATCCGATAGACAGTCTCATCGTGTGAGGGTACGGATAACGGGAGGAATGGAGAGTTGCAGTGGATAGAGGAACGAACGCAGGACCCTATTCAACGCAGGGTAGATCAGATTAGATTTAAGATGGCCGTGGCGGCGAACCCGCCTTCTCAATCTCTTCAACTCGGAGTCGGCGACAGGATCGCGCGCATCCCTCTCTCTCAATTTGATCAGGTACATCCAATCCTTTGGGAGAAAGGATCCCTTGCTCCAGTTATGTATGACACAGTACTCGCCACATGATACAGCCTTTCACCATCCGCATGCTATTGTACTGTACCTGCTTCTCTGCGTCTGTGATGCAGCCACAGCCCACAGAATAGGTAGTGGAATCGCGCATGATCACTGCATGTTCCTCGTGGATTCCGACACATCTGTAGAATCACGACGCAGTCAGCTGCTGTAGGTGCGTACACCACATGCATTCATAGCAGGATATCCAGCATCACAGAAGCCCAGCACTTCCATCTGCCAGATGCTGTACACCCGCGGTTCCTACGCATGCGCAGTATCACCATCTGGCTTCGTGAACGCATCTCGGGGCAGTCTATCTCGATCCAGTGGTACAAATACATGCTGTAACGATTCTTGAAGCGAAGCACTAGCATACATCGGACGCTCAGTCAAGACGGAGGCAGTGTTTAAGCGATCTTACGCACGAGGTGACGGGACCCTCGATCTCATCGAATACGCAACGGTCTGACCGCACGGCCCGCCTTGATATGATTTTGACCTTGGCGTCCGTCGTTCACAGTTCGTCACTCCTCCCCCTCAACACATATCTATCGCCTCTGCGCTCCCGTGTCGGAACTCGGGCGCCATCCTGAGCGCGTAGTCCGTCTCCTGCTCGATCGTGCGCGTCACATTGAGCGTGATCGCGCGAGGCGGGTACGGCAGCGCGGGCTTGCGCATCGACGGCCGTCGCGACGCGTAGTGGTGGTGGACAGTCAGCCCGGTGGGGCCGACGCCGAGTGCGGTGATCTGCGACCAGTGGAAGCCGAGGCCAACGCGGACGACGATGAGCATGAAGGAGATGCCGGTCGCGGCGGGGATGCAGTGGAACGCGAACTGCTCGAGGAGCGAGTTCGCGCAGAAGGAGACGACGAAGAACAGAGTCCAGAACCTGCGTGCGATCCGTGCGATGAGCGGACGAAGACGAAGACGATGGGAGAAGATGTTGGAGACGTACGTGTAGAATGCGGCGCTCTCGATGAAGATTACGAGCGCTTCCTGTGAGAGACGTGAGTGGACGAAGCGATGGCGCGAGGTGCTACGCACAGACACGGTGAGGCCTACACCGCCGAACGTGTGACTGTGCTTCATCGCCCGGTTGCTCGACCATATCCGATACGCAATCGTTCCTGCGGAGCAGCGCGGGTGTCAGTCTAGGAAGCGGTCCGATAAGCGGAGGTTCCCACCTGTCCCGTATAGGTTCGTTCTACCACCGCGAGTGTGAGACTGGCATCGTGTGAACGTGGAACACGGTTACGCACGCAAGGGTAAGTGCGGACGTCGTGATGACACGACGTCGAGCAGCGGTCATGAAAATGCTCTCTCCTGGAGCGTACGAAGCGAATAGCTGCACCATGCTGATGCCCAGCCCTACGTGCCCGATGAGCAGATGTCTTAATAAGACGTGCGCAGCGGAGGCGTACCGGTGTAGGCCAACGTGCAAAGCGTCGGGAATACGATGAATATCCACCGCCGGTCCCAAACGGTCCAGATGCGGTATGTCTATCAGCGTAGGATGGGCAACGGCGTCAGCAGATGCACCCCACGTCGTGGAGGGAGCCACGTACCAGGATGATATCTCCGACGATTACCGAGGCAACGACGAAAGCCGTCCCGATCACCTGAGTTGGAGCTTCCACCATCAGGTAGTACTCCATCGGTGCCTGGCCGCCGTCGTAGTACATGAATGCGTCAAATACTCTCCGAACGGAAATCAGCCAATGCTGTATCGGCGGTGCATACGGTCGAGTGAGCGTTCTATATTTAGTATTCGACGATGCCAAGGCTGCCTAGCGGTACTCACGGAGGTAACCGTCGCCAACAGGAACATGGTCGCGACGAAAAGCGGGGAGGTCCATATGCGGTCGGCGCCCGCACACGAGCGGCCGCTGTATGTGCTGGAGCGGTTCGTATGGCGGCCGACCAGGACCGCGAGGGACGTCATGGCGAGGACAAAAAACATCCCGTAGAGCAAGCTCTCGATGCATGCCAGCGCTAGGTTGACACCGATCGCGGGCATCGAGGAACGAGGCATGAGCCCGCTCATCCCACCGAGGATGGAAGACATAACGAAAAGCGGATTTCGAGCCTGCGGACGCCGGCGCACCAAAGACCCAGGACTGGCTGGAGGACCCGAGGGGTAGTCAGGATGGCGGCGGCGCGCAGCTGACGGAGAAGCTTATATCTGTCAGTGGCGGACATGTTGGAGCTGTCTCCCGCATTGCTGGCGCGAGAGTGCACTGTCGAGGGCAATACCGCATCCTCGTCTACGAGAGCCGCACACGCCTCGTATGGTCGGGGTTCTCGGACTCCGGAGAGGGCGAGCGGGTAGCCACTGAGCGCGGGTGGGAACTTAGGTGATGATCGCCTCGGTCAAATGAGGTGCACTCACAGGTCATGAAAGACGTGCTGCTGCGCGCGAACGCCGTCGAAAGGAATAGTGACCGTTGTAACGGGTACCGAAAGCGCCAGCGCCGTGGGACCGCACTAGCAGAAATAGATCTCATGGCTTCACTGGCTAAGACAGCACGCTATCGGGGCTGCAATACGTGTGGTCTGTGAAGATCAAGCCTTCGAAAATCGACGGTTTGGAGTGGCCACTAACAGCATATAGCCTACTGCATTCTTGAAGTACGTATAAGACATCGGGACAGGTCGTGACCTGGCTCTTCTCTTATCGAGCTGTCCAGGGTTCGTGTTTCTGAAGGTGAGCACAGCCCAGAATAGTCTTTCTGTCTTCCTCAGCGGGAAATAACCGATAGCAATGAGTTTGGAGGTAAACATTATAGCGGGACGCGAAGGAGCTCTGGCACGGTGTGGATGCGGAAGGAAGCGGATGGGCGCCGGTGGCTGTGCAGCTCCTCTCAGTCCTCACGCCCAGCGCTTGTTCCGTATCCTCAACCACATCTTCTCTCAACTCACAACATTTCGGGCCTTACTGTACCGAGGAGGCGCGGCACGCCATGGGCCAATGAGTTACATGAATAGTCTGAATAATGCCAGGAAGACGTCCATTATCGCCGTTCACGCCGGTTGACTGCTGGGCCTCAAGTCAACTAATGAGGACACTGTAGCTAGCATGCCTAGATCGAGCTACTCACCTGTCGGGTCATTTACTTGCAGTCCCATACCTAGTCCTCGTCTGTGGTTCTCCCTACTCGTCCACAAATCCTGGGAAGAAGATCCTCGACCGAAGCTGCAAACCGTGGGTCGGGTCTCACGGGTGCCCTCGCTGCCTATCCCGCAGGCCACTCCCCGAGCATGCCCTCAATCCGGTATGTACCAGCTGAATAGCATGCTGGGCATCCGTACCACGTCGTCTGCGCACTATGAATATCGCTCACCACTCCCCTTGCCACGCCGCTTGCTGCGCTGCGGTCCACGCACCACGCGCCATCCCTGGTACGCCGCTCTTGAAGCTGCGCTGTGCTGGACACCCTGCATTGTTTGCAGACATAAGCCGAAGCTGCTTGAATTCATTTCAGTGAGCGTGCACATTGACTTATGATGTTTATGTTTCAGCACTCGAAGCGCGAGCCTGGCTAGAATGACTCGCCTCCGACAGCTGGAACCATGAGAACCAGCCCCGGTACTTTCATACAACTCACGCATGGGAAAGTATGGTCATATCCAGCAGAACCGACTCTGTCCTCAACGGAAGTAATCGAAGCGCCTGGGGGGCCCGAGGTACCTAGAAGGTTCAGTGTCCTCTTTGCCTCTCGATCGCGACCGTCGTGGAGCCTCTATCGATCTCCAAACCGCTGGAGCAGATGTTTACGTGTAGGTCGAGTTGGCTCTCGATTTACGGCGAGTGTCCGCCAGTCTACTGCGTAGGAAGCCGGATGTCTTGCTGTGAATCCCCGTGCGAAGGTGTACGAGTTACGATGACAACCCTTACCACGACTGTCGCGCTCCATTTGCGTCCGCTGGTTCGCGGGGCCGCGATGCCGGGCCGCGCTGGATATATGTATAACGCCACCACCCATGTTTGCAGCTGGCGACGTGCACGCTCAGGTAATATGAGGGTAACGGCAGAGGATACGCAGATATGTAGCCGTCACCAAATCCCGCGATACATTGAAGCTAACCCAGACTGTCGCACCGCCGATAGTCAACACGACTCCTAGAGCATCGGGAGGGATCTACGGTAGTAATATCACCGAGGCATCAGGACGTAGCCCAATTGATGAAAGCCGGACGGAGGTCAACATATAACCCCGACGACTGCAGGCAGGCGTAGATGTTACCGATGGAGCGTCCGCAATAGACCGCGAATCGCCCGCTGCCGTCAGGGAGGAAGTAATAGTAGCACGGCTGCTTGACGCCGTTCCAGTACGTACCGACCTCCTTGGTCGAACAATCGACTTGGAAGTTGGGCTGAAGGGGAGCGGAACCTTGCCACTCATACACGGCGTTGCACCCAGGGAGCGCGATGATATGGAAGGGTGTGGGCAGGTTAAGCCCGAAGAACGCGTCCGACCCGACGTTGACGAGCGTTGCGTGCGCCTTGCCGTTCGCATTCGAGAAGTACGTGTCGCCGAGCTTCAAGAATCCCTGCGATCCCGCCCCGAAACACGCTGCCGGCGGTACACCCGGGGGAGGGCCGGTGTTCAGAGTTGGGTTGTGGCTAGGGTCGACGACCGGAGTGACGGAGGTCTTGGGGTTGATCACATTCGATTCGGCCTCCATTGCACTAGCCACAGCGGACGCAGCAGAACTGACCTGAACAATGCGAAGCATTTAGTATCCACTCAGTCACGTAGCCTGCCTTGAATGACGTACGTGGTGGAAGATGTCGCTCAACCAGTCCGGGATGTTTGGCCCGAATGAGAATATGGTGTTCGCCGCGCTCTGAGCGGCGCTCACCGCTGCGTCTGAGGCCGCAAGGGCTGACGCCAGGGCAGCATCACTAGCAGCGGTAGCCTGTATGCATTGAGTCACTACGAACTGCAAGTTGTGGAAAGTATATGGCACACCAGAGCATCGGCAGCGGGCCCGAGAACATTGGCCGCCGCAATTGCAGCTGCAGCTGCCGCAGACTGCTCCGCGGTTGGGTTGGAGGCCGAAGCGAGGGCCGCGGCGGCAGCGGCAGCGGCGGCTTTGGCGATTGTCGAGCTCTTAGACGAGACATCGGCTGCGCCTTGAGAGGTCGTAGGAAGAGGCGGGGCGGTAGTAGGGCGAGTACAAGAAGAGGCTTGACGTTTCCCAAGTACCCCCACAGCTTTGGACGGATCGGGAGGAGAAGTCGGAGACGGACTGCCGGAAGAATCGTCTTCAGACGTGGTAGTCAACTGTCCAGGTTCGGACAGGGCCAAGCCATCGAAGAGGGGCCCCAGGCTCTCCAGGACAGCGTCCGAATCTGAGTCTGAGTCGCAAGGAGAGCAGTCGATAGGCTTCTTGGTCTTCGGGATCAGGATGGCTGTCGCAGTCGCCGGGTAGGGGGTGTCGACAGCGAAGTCGGCAGGGATAGGCCTGATCACAGCATCGTCGGTCACCCATCTCTCGGTCGCTCCGCTGACGAAGAACTGAGAGCCCGCTTCGAGGAGACCGACCGCATTGGCCGGAGCGCCAGGCAACGGCGCGTCGATCAGCCTGAGCCTGTACCGATGGCACATCTTGACGCTGCCCGCTCCACCCCAGGCCGTCCTCCTGTCATGCTGCACCCTTCTCAGTTGCGTGATAGACGACTGGAGAACGCCCTGGATGTCTTGTTCCCAGTCGGAAACCGCCATGACCCTGGCGTTCACCCGGCCTCCCTCCAGGGAAGCGCTGAATGGGAACTCGTCGCACGACACCTGTAGCATCGCGGCCCCTCCCGTCAGTCGTAGCGCCGAGAAAACGAACTGAAGAAGATGCACACCTTCCAGAAGCGAGGGTCGTGTTGACGGGGATCGCACTGGCCTGACGCCTTCATGTCGTCCTTGACTGCTCTTGTACAGACTTGGTTGCGTCGCCGGCCGCCGTCAAAGGGGTCGTACGTGAGGTCCATCTCGTCCGTGGTCATATCCCAGTCAGCGTGCGCGCGAATGTTATCGCAGATGTTGGGGACGAAGTTACAGAAATAGGTGAGCCTCGGCAGTACGGTGGGTATGTCTGTCTGAACACCGCGCCTGCACTGGCCGGGGGTGATGGCGCGCTCCCTATGAGCCGCGTGATCGCCAACGGGACGTGTGACATTGAGCGGGAGGGCATCGAGTTGGGCGGCGTGGGAGGGATTTCTGCGGCTGAAGTTCCCCTGGGGTTCGTACCCAGGCAGTGTAAGGTGCAGAAGTTCGCCGTTGGCGTACACGGGAGGAGGGATATTCGGAGGCTGATGAGTGGCGTTACCGAAGGGGAAAGGACTATCAGGATTCACGCTCGCCGCAGTGAATGTCGCCGCCGAAAGGGGGGCAGAACGCGGGGGTGCTACCTGAACCAGCGCTGCAGCAGCATCCGGATCGGAACCTACGACTTGACCCGGTAGCGGCGGTCCATAGTCTCGTGAGCAATCAGGGTCGTCCGAGGGGCACGGCCAGAGGATAGTGGGGGTGTAGTTGTCGATGTTCTCGTCCAAAGTGTCGAATGGCTCCACGTAGAGTGGTGTTCCAGGTGATGTAGCGATGATGGACGAGGAGAAATGGAACCAGTCGTTGAGGTTGGTGTACGGAATCGCTCCGTCTACGCAGTTGGTACCCTTGCAAAACCCGGTCCAATTGGCGATGTCGGCCCACCAGCTGAGCACGTTATCACCGTTGCTGAAAGGCTAATGAGTATCTGGGGCGATGTCGATACCTCTGAGGGACAGCACTTACTCAGGCCATATGTTCGTTCCGGTCGCTTGTATGGTGTTGTAGAACCAATCGACAAATGGCTCTGTGGTAGTGTCAATATCACGCCCGGTATGGGCAAAAGGTCGCGCTTACGCCATGTCAACGAGCAACCTCCGGGCTTGAGAGCGCAGTCGCCAACCATCGAGAAGTAAATCTGGTCGACAATAACGATTAGCACATGATGAGAGGCTAACGATAGGCTATGGACTATGGATGCTCACGTTCGAGTAGTCGAGACTTCCGATATCGGTGAGCTTCTTGCAGGTTCCCGCACAACATGCTGCATCTAGCACAGGACCAATCTATAGTTCTGTTAGCCTTAGGAGCCACGGAAAGCAGCCGAGCAGTACTTACTCCGGCACATATTCCGGCCGCAGTGCATACTCGATCCGTCCAGAAGGCGGTTGAACCGACCTTAAGATAGCCGGTGACTTGTTGAGATGTAGCTCCATCTGGTCGACATAACACTCACCTTGCCAGAGACAATCTTGCCTACGCACAGGCCGACAAGAGAGACGCATGAATCATCCGGAGCGGAGATACAAGAGCCATTGACGGTAGCTCGAGGATGAAGATCCCTGGCCTCGGGGAGTACGGTGACGAGGGAGGCGGTCGTCGAGCCCAAGGTGGCTGCGAGTAGCACGACTGCGGCAGGGGGTAGCATGATGAGCGAGTGGGACTCGCTCAATGCTGATCAGACAAGTGCTCACCTGAAAGCTTTTATACGGAGTCGGGATTCCCTTCTCGTGCATGGGACGCACGGAATTAGTGACTGACCTTGAGCTGTCAGGATCCCTCCGGCCGCTCTGGAGGCAGGTCGCCCACAATTTGTCTTCTGAGGGAGGTGAGCGGTCATCTTGGCGTATATCAGCGTCGGCGCATGACCATGGGCGGCGATGGGGGAACGGCGAGCACAAGGATGCAATGCACCTAGACAGTGCGTAGAGAGAAGCGGATAGTGACCAGAGTCAAATTGCATGGGCGCTGTCTCAGTATGTGAGTGTCGTGTGTATGCGCCCGTGCCTGGGGATTCGCGCGTGGATCCTGATGTGGATGTGCCGAATGCTGGCGCGAGGTACGGTTTACCCCGGCCACATACGGCGGCAAGAAGCTGAATGGTTGAGGGTCTAACAGAGCGCGTTCGCTGGCTATATTCGTCGGCTGCGCGCGTCGGCGCTGTTATGAGCGTCGTACGGCCGGATGTTTCAGTCTGCGTTCGAGAAGAGCACATAGCATGGTACGGCGAATAGGGGCTGGAGCTCACCGACCACGGGTCGTATACCATTCGAAGGTCGTCATGTTTCTGTACATAGCGCCCTTCGTGACACCTTCTAAGGATGATATTCATGAGCGGCATTACAAGAATTGTGACTGGGTCATGTTTGTGGTATACCGCTCTTATTGACAGCGACCTCGCTAGTGCACAAGGTGACCTGTCAGCATGAGCGCACCGAGGTGTTCGACCGGGAGCAGATATTGTTGTAGAGTGCGAGCGGAGAACAAAGGTGTATATCATAGACAATTGCCCTCCGCAAGGCGGGTGGTTCGCGAGAACCTACCTGGTGTATGTCATGCTCATTGAACATGGAGGTAGGAACTTCGCACCTGAACCTACACATGCCAGGGTCGCAACGTCCTACACGGGTCTTCCGTTGTTTCCTGTCAGCGCACTCAAGGAGTCCCTACCTTCCCTTCGTGTGTGATGAGGAAACGCGGTTGCATGCGTCAGCGTTGCGGTGGTCAGGTGAGCCTAGACATACTGTAATACCACACGAAGTGTCGGCTTCCGTTTGCTGCTACAACTTACCATAAAAAGTGGTGCGATTAGCTCGGTGGTAGGGAATCATTGACTATGGACTCGAGCGCGACATATATGTAGGTGCTGCCTGAGGAGGATATATGTATATGACGCAAAGATAGCAGGGCACTCAACTGCGTGAGATTCTACGTGGTAACGGGTCGTACATATCCTCCTCAGCCAAGCGGTAGCATCCCAGGGTGAATAGTCAAGTCTGACAGAGGAAACGAGTGATTGTTCCTAGACGATTGGGGCGACTGGCGGGAGCCAATCAACTGTACAGCATGTCTGTCAGGTCGCCTTTAGCGAGAGCGCCGCAGATGGGAGTCGGGAACATGGGCTCGATCAAGGAGACGAAGCTGCGGGTGCCTGGGCTATATTCACGGACAAAGATCTGCAGGGAGCGTCGAGCTAGATACAGACTCCGCGATATTGGCAGCACATGCCAGAGCGACTTCTGTCCGCTAGATTGTGCTGGAAGAGTAGGTTATTCGCCAGCTGATCGGGCGCGGGTTCCTGGCGAGCGACGAGACCAGAAAAAGCGCCAAAATCCAGAAAGACTGGGGCACACCCGGAGAGCACAGAGACCGGCCGCGAGGATGTGCGCGTGCGTAGTGGTGGACGGAGAGAAAGGGCGGGGGCGGCGAGGTGGCTGATGTGGCTGCGGGTGGCTGGAGAATATAGTCGGAGACCGAATCGGGAAGGTCGCGTGTGGACCAATTGTGGCGTGGTCGGTAAGGCGGGGCGCGAACCTTCTTTTCCTCCCCCCAGCCCGACGAAATCTAACTCGCGGTCAGTCAACTTTGTTTCCAAACTTTGTTCGTATTTTTGCTGACGTCGAGGCCGTCGCCGTCGTCGTGCTCGATGCTCTCGTCGTCGTCTTGGTCGTTGTCGTCGTCGCCATCAACGATGTGCAGCCCTTATCACCCCCCTCCGCAGTCCCACCCATGTCGGGCCACGACTCCCAGAACAACGGCCAGTGGACCGAGCCACCGTGGTCGGGCTGGATAGAGACTACTGGCGACGCCTTGCTCATCCTCGAGGCTGCTCGGCGAGGTCTCATTCCGCGCGTCACTCGTCGTCTGGTCGACTCTGAGCGCAAGATGATCACTTCTGGCTCCGTCTTCGTGTTCGACGAGGACGAGAGCGGCATCAAGCGGTGGACGGACGGCTTCTTCTGGAGTCCAAGCAGGATCCTGGGCAACTTCCTCCTCTATCGCGAGACGGAGAAGAGGGGCGCTGGTCACAGTCGCGCTCGCGCCGAAGCCGCGGTAGCTGAGGAGGCCGAGAGCGCGAAGCAGGAAGGCCAGTCGCTCTCCAGGCCCAAGAGCGAGTCCAGCCGTCTTGGCATCGACAGGCAGCGGGAGAGGATTCTCGTTGGCAGTCTCACGAACAGTTACAAGTTCAAGCCTGGCGGCATGATGAAGAAGGTACGTATGAGTGCTCTCCTTGGTTCTACTGGCACGTCTCGTTCCGCACCTCTGCCTGCTCGGCTCCCTCCCGTCATTGCGACCAGGCTGGCGGAGGCGGTCCGTGCGCCTCTTGCCGCGCACGGACCCACAACGATAACTCCCGTCCGTAGTTCTGCTGCATGGTCCGTGCGTCGCAGGGAATCGCGCACTATCTGGGCGGACATCACCGCGAGCGTCATCGCTACCTGCCATAGGCAGCTTTTCGGAGAAGAGTCGTTATACGCGCCCTCAACGTCACTGTTGTCGAAGCGTGCCGCACCTCGCGGCGAGAGGGGTGGCTATATGCGCGCGTATGGGCCCCCCTCAGTTCAGCATTCCCCGTCCCTCACCGGAAGGTTTGTGTGGTATAACCCCAGGCTCAATGCGGGAGCCAATGAGGACGTGCGGGCGTATAGGGGACACGCAGTTGACCATGGAAACGTTCTCGCGGTCCGCTCTCCAGTTGGAACGCCGAGCAGGCGCTTTCCTGTCTGCATTGACTGATAGCGCAGTGACGCCGGGCACGATTCATGGACGACACTTCATGTTGTTCGCCTTACCGAACGATGTGCTAACCACAATTAATCACCCGCGCAGACATTCTCACTCACCATCGGCGGTGTCGCTCAACATCTCATTTCCTACTACAAGATCGAGGACGTTGAGCAAGGGCGCCTGCGCTCGCCTTCGTCCCTGCCGGAGCTCGCGTCTCTCCAAATCAGCCCAGAATACCTCGACAAGACCCACTTCCGCAACCCGCCCAAAGTCGAGATTGGCGTCGACGGCATTCCCCGCTACCGCGGCGAGGCCGATGATGTTGAGCTTTCACCTCGTCTGCTTCCCGCGCCTCTGTCCGGCTACTACGGCGAGGCTGAACCGAGTTCCAACAAGCGCACCAAGCGCTACGATCCTTACAACGCGGGGACTGGCGCTCCCAAGCGTACTCGGAAAAAGAACAATTCGGCATCCAGCCAGCAAGAAGCTACGGGTGCCGATCCGCAGAGCAACCCCCTTCCTGTCTCTGTCCACCAACCACAACCAGCGTACGCCGATCCCAACGTTCACCACTACCCTCCGTACAACTACTACTCTATGCCCCCAGGGTACGTTCCCCCCATGTACTCGCCTTCCCCGTACCCCCCTCCACTTGCTGTCCCCACAACGTCGACGCCGCCTCACGATAGTCCATCCCCGCCTGGCCCTGCAACTGCAGGTTCCTCACCAACTTACCCTCCCTACTCTGTGGCTGAACCGGCGGGTGCCGGTTCGACGCCGTCTTTGTATCCTCCATACTATCCCGCACCACCGCCGCCCCCTCCGCACGGGTACCCTGGGTACCCTCCGGTGCCATGGCCCCCGTATGGATCTTACCCTCCGCCCACCGCGGCCCCGGCTCCGGGTGCGAGCATTCAGGAGATCTCGGAGAGTGATGTGAGGAACAGTGGTAGCGGCGGTAACGGCGGCGGAGCCTGAGGCCGCTTGATACCCACCCCTGGGGTGGCGGCACTCGGTTGAAAACGTTTAGCTGTCGATATCCCTCGGGCATCCCTGTTTTCGCTGGTCTATCTGTTGTGTAGGTGTACGTCCTCTGCTGTCTTGTGTCCTTTGTAACTTTGTTGTGTTTGCCAGCGCCCACCTATGTCCGGCTCGCCCCCCCCTTGGCTGCTCCTTTCCTGCGGCGCGTGTACGATTACGAGTGGTGATTTCTTGGGTCTTTTGCCGTTGCGTCCGTCTCCCATGCTGTCTATACGCGTTTGATATCGTACAGTCGTCTGATGCCGAAGTAGTCATAACCAACTGTACAGTATTGTCCTTCCCCCTTCCTCCTTCCCCTTCCGCGTACCCTTGTCGCCCATCCTCCTTGACCTTCCTCTTTCCCATGTCCCTCTGACCCTCTTCCAGTCCTCCTGTCCCCGCCCTCTGTCGCCCTCCCCCCTTCCGTCTTCCTCCTGCCGCTTTCTTCGGCCTATGAACCCACGTCCTCACCGTCGCGTTCCCTGTCCCTCGTCTCCCACCCGCCCGTCCCCTTCGTCTCCACTTCCCCCCTTCGTCTCCACTTCCCCCCTTCGTCTCCACTTCCCCCCTTCGTCTCCACTTCCCCCCTTCGTCTCCACTTCCCCCCTTCGTCTCCACTTCCCCCCTTCGTCTCCACTTCCCCCCTTCGTCTCCACTTCCCCCCGCCACCCCCTTCCTACCCTCGTCACCATCGCCGTACCCTCGTGGCCCTCGCACTACCTCGAATCTGACTCCTCTACCTATGCTTTCTCCTCCCCGGTGCCCTCAGCTCTCTGCATGCTGGATTCGTGAGCAGGTGCTCGGCCGCTTTGCCCCTTTTTGTCCCTGTACGATAGTGGTAGTAGAAGATGAAGGTCTCGCCGCTCGACCCCGTATATGATGTAGTAGTGCTCGACGGACTGTATGTATTGCGTAGTCTCACTCTCGCTCATTGTACCACCAAGGCTTTCCTGCTACCCGTTAGACGTTCAAGTTATAAGGCTTCAAGTTATACGCGCACAGCGTTCCGGGTACACGTTTAACTGCAGACGTCGACGGAAGTACAACAGGGTCTCGGTAATCCGTTTCACGACGCCATTCCACCGCCGCCCTTGACGAACTCTTTCAGCAACACCTCGATGCGCGACATACATACGATCGTCCATAGACTGCATATGAGTATTGACCTTGTCCAGCCTGCCTTCAATGGCCCTCAGCCCGGCCTCTACAGCGGTGAGACGTTTGTCCGCGACGGCCTGGTCGTCTTGGCATCTGACTAGCCCATGGTTGTCGGTGTGCTCGTCAGGATGTTCTCGTCCCGGACGCCCCCATCGATCTGCGGGAGTACGACGGCGTGGCTGGGCGGTGGCCTGTACCGTCCCACCTCGCCTGACGCCCCCAGATGAAAACATGGCTCGCGTTTTGGGGGTACAGCAAGAGTAGCCTCTCTGAAGCGGCCCTAGCAACTTGTTGTCCGCAACCGAGGAGTGCTAGCGAGTGCTAGTGGGGAGTGGCAACGCCTGTGGGCCTTTTGGACCGCTTAGTCATCTAGCGCCAGGCAGAATCATGGTCTCGTCTCAAGTCGCGCCGCGCGGCCGCGCTCGGCGCCAAACGCTGTGGCTTGTCGCGCGCGCTGCAGCACCTTCGACATAGACAGGCAACTGTACTGTACTTCGGGCGACAGAAAACTGACGAAGACCCGCGAAGACGAGCAGAAATACGTTGGTAATAACATATACCCGAACTTGTCACGTCTGTGCAGGCGATTGCCGTATCTAGCGAACTTCTTGTGCTTCTGGTACCCACGCCAGTTCG
Source organism: Trametes polyzona (assembly GCA_022606195.1). Lineage (NCBI taxonomy): Eukaryota > Fungi > Basidiomycota > Agaricomycetes > Polyporales > Polyporaceae > Trametes > Trametes polyzona. The sequence goes on along the minus strand of JABYQF010000010.1, from coordinate 1,300,496 downwards.
CCCGCGCGCGCGCGGTATCGCGCGATTGCCCCCTCCAGTGCCTCCACCTTTTCCTGCCTCCTCTTCAGCCTAGACCTTGCGGGAACCACTGGGTCTTGCTCGCGCTTATTGAAGGCATCGAGCTGCTCGTCAAGACCGGGGACCTTCAAGGCTGCAAGAGTGGCGGGATCCAGGATCAGCCTAACAGACATCTCCCCTTGTTCTTAGACCTCACTCACATGTAGGAGGTTACTGTAGAGAGATATATGATGTATTTCGCCCGCTACAGCCAGCCCTACGCGACTACATAGTTAACGCGGGGGACACCCGAATGGGACACAAGCATCATGTGACCCCGTCAAACGCGTCTGTGGCTATCGGGCGCCTCTCCCCTCGCGCGCGCGCGGCCGTCCCGACATGCAACCTATTCCTACCACTGCACTCTTCGCGCGTGCGTCTGTGAGTGTTCGCGATCGTATCTTTACCAACTAATGGAGACATCTAGCAGAATCGTTAGGCATATGTGTTCCCCCTCGACCGTGAGGGCACTACTGGCTGTGCCGTGAACAGGAAACCTGGCACCCCTTTCATAAAATTTTCTGGCAGATGTCTAGATAACCATAAACCTATACGACTCCGTCTATTCCGCCATCCGCGCGCTGTGCTCGACGAGTGTAAAATCGTTTCGAGTTTCGAGACCATATTTCTCGAGCGCCTCGCCAATTCACAAACAACTGCAAACACAGATTCGCTCGCAGGCATTGCCACTCCCCAGTGCTAGCGCGATGGAGGAAATGTTACCGTGTATACTGTCATACGCAGGAGAAGCCTCCACCGACGAAAAAACAATAGTTCTTCCTATTATCGCCGGGATAGCTCAGCTGGGAGAGCAACAGACTGAAGTGCCCATGCTTTCTGGAGGTCGCGTGTTCAATCCACGCTCCTGGCATCTCCTTTTTAATCCTATCCAGGAGTGCCTGCAGTCGCTCCTGTATCCGGACGCACACTTCGTCGAGAGGAGAGGGAGGCTTTACTTCGGCGTTGCTATCAACCAGTCTCACGAAGAAGCTCGAACAATCTCATCACACGCTCATAACCTGCAACTGCTCGAAATTCCAGCAATGGTCGCGATGTCGAGCCGTGCCGATAGTGCAATATGTGTAAAGGCCGCCGCCCGCCGCATAGCATTGCCGCCCAAGCACGCAGGATACAGTACATATCATGCGTAGAACCCGGTGTTTACCAGTCGCCGCTACAGGCGGCCTCCAGGACATCCGGGTGCTGGACGCATTGGTTCACGAAGATATTCCCGGTGGTGTAGATCTGCAAGGTATGCTTTCGTTCAGCACGACACGATGTTCACGCATAAATGAATCCATATACCGGATTATCGTCGTCGCGCGTCCCCAGCTGAACGAGGCACCGCCAATCGAAATGCGGGCCCTCATCGCCAGCGACGCAGTTTCCGTATGGGTCGCTGGTACCGTAGTAGTATTTTCCTGAAGAGCACGATCAGTTTGCAAGAACGAGCCGGCAAAACACCCGACCACTTACCGCGGATAGGATAGCCTAGCAGCTTCAGGCCGTCCGCGGGCTCGTGGGCCTCGTAGTACGCGTCGTCGAAATTGAGGTCCTCGTTCGCCGCTTCGTGCTCGGTCTCCTGCCTGCCGGGCGTCCACTCGACAATGACCCGCTCGGGGATGAGCTGGCCCTCTTCGTCAAGGGCCGCGCGAGCCGCGTCGTGCGCCTCCGACTCCTCGTCGACGCCTTCCGCGTTTGGGTCGAGGTGGACCCTCCGGACGAGCCACGACTCGCCCTCCATGACGTGCATCGTCCACGCCTCGAAGCAGAACCCGGCGTCGGTCTCTTCGGCGCAGATGAAGATCTGGAAGAGCGTCGCGCCCTCGGGGGAGAGCGGCGGGAGCCTCTGGCGGAACTCTTCGGGGGTCTTGGTGGAGGAGATGTTGACCTGGAGGTACGGGATGAGGTGGTGTTGGCACGTTTTGCACCGCGGCCATTCTTCGTTCGCCTGGAGGTACGGCTGTGAGCCACCGAAGATAGCGGATACCTCGCCGCTGAGGAGGGCGTGGAGGCTCTCCTCCTTGTCCTCTTCGGCGTACTTTGGAAAGTATGGGGTGAGAAGCGGGACGGATAGAGACATCTTGCAGAGGTTCTACGTCCACACGGAAAGCGCCGCGGGTACTTTATGTATCGATTGACCAGCGCCAGCAGCGTTTGCCGATCGTTGTTCCTGTTCGAGGCCTCTATGTACGGCAGTGATCATGGGTGCGTTGTGAGGGCGCCGAGAGAGTCACATTCACTCGGTTTCACCGCCGGACTGGCGAATCTGTATAGGAATTGAAATTCTGGGTGTTCAGTACGCGCGTAGGCCTTGACAAGTGAAGGACACGTTCAGAGAGCGAAGCGTTATCAGAAGCCAGGGATCAGTCAGACGATGGACTCCCGGTGAGCATTGGACATCAAAAGTCTACTGCTAGGAGCAGTCATTGTCAAACTCAGACACCCGCGGTGAGTAAAAAGGCATGCCAGGAGCGTGGATTGAACACGCGACCTCCAGAAAGCATGGGCGCTTCAGTCTGTTGCTCTCCCAGCTGAGCTATCCCGGCAATGAAAGCGTTCAATGGTCCACTCGACACTGTTCCCCACGAGGTGTTGTGCCCTCTGGCTGTTGCTGCGGTCTTGCGAGACAGCCGCCACTCATCTTACGCTTGTGTTGTCATCATCGTCCGACCGTAAACAATACACCACTCGAATTTAGCTACATGCTGGACGAATGCTTGATGCACTGCGTGGGAGGAGTCGTCCTGTGCATAAGCGAGACATGCTCAGGCATTTGCCTCGACTTTTGGTCCGTTCGTAAGTCATGTCGCAAGCCCCAAACTCCCCGAGATAGTCGTCCAACGTCCTGCAGAAGCAGTGAATGAACCTGACGTTTTTGCTGGTTCCGGTAGAGCATACTTGTATCCAGAATACATGCGGGTGTGGCCGGGCATACAACTCGGAGGACGACAGCTCCGAAAACCGAGAACAAGAACCGCTCATTCGGGACACCGAACCCGGACGATGTTCTCCTATGCAGAAGTAATCACACCTTTACGTCGCAGGCTACGATTTCCGAGCGCCATGGTACGCGATCCATTGCAGAATTGTCTTACACTAACCCTAAGCTCTTGGATAATGGCATAGAGCCTACGCTTCCAATCTCTACTCGTGTACGACGCGCTCCCAGTGCTGGATCATCCTCCTGAAAATCTTCATATCTGTGATACACGCTTCCTTGGTCAGTCATCGCGAGTGTTCTCCTCGTATCTTGTACGGCATCACACATGCGTACACGCGGGCACGCAAACCGCCTGATATGAACGACCCGGGCTTCTGAGCCTTCTCTCAGAATCCACGGTATCAACGCCAGGTGGTCGACAACGCCTTGATAAAGGTCCAGGCCGCTGCATCTTCCGGACATCGCTATTCCGACATGACGGCGGTGGTCCCTTTCACAGAGAGCACGGAGAACCTCCTGGAAACCGCGCTCGATCATAAGCGCCCGTATGTTTCGCCCCCATGCTGCTTCACATAGCGCATCAATGAGCCTGTTCAGCGTGAGGGAGGTATGCGAGGCAGAGAGGAAACATGGTTGGGAGTCTCAGCATCTCGCAAGGCCCAACGAAGTTCATTTCCTGTCTCCACATTCGCAATTGGTGAGTGGCGCCGCTGCAGCGGGGGGCCGCGATGAATGACCTTAAGCGGTCGAATGTACTGGAATCCCCGGACATGCACAGCGGAAGCCCGCGTTGCGACGCCCACAGAACACAATTGGAAGTCACACGCTCGTTCGCCCGCGGCTGTACGTTCTGCCCATTCTGGTCAACATTCTTGCGAGACCGCTCGTCCAGGACGTCATCGAGTATATAATGTGCATTCCTCTGGCGCAGGCCGGTCCGTCGTTCACCTTTCTCCACTCGTCCCCGCATCTCTCATCCCACTTACCGCTGCAGGGCTCGCAGCTCCACCTCGCCCATAGGACGCCGCTGCGGCTAAACTCCTACCCATGGATACCGCGTCGAACACCTCGGACACGCTCAAGGCTAGAGACGCCCATCAGTATGCTCGTCCCTTTGTTGTGATAGGTGGCGTTGGTCGTGCTCATAGTTCCACCACAGCTACGAAGATGTAGAGGGCAACGTGACCTCCGCTGTGGCATGTGGCGAGATCTCTGAAGCCCTTGTAGTCGCCGAGGGCGAGGAGCGCACGTCGTGGTTCGTGTGGCTCCTCGTTGCTTGCACAAGTATATCTGGTTTGCTCTTCGGTACGTGATGGTATGACTGCTCCTAACGCATGTTCGGGATCCTTGACACCTTCTTGATCTAGGTTATGATACGGGTGTCATCTCGGGCGCCTTGGTCACGATTGGTGGCGATTTGGGCCCCGCAGAGCTGTCCTCAGGGCAGAAGGTGAGCCCGGATAATTCTGTGCCGGATGTAGGTGGTGATCTGACCGTTGTCGTAGGAACTCATAACCTCCGCAACGACACTCGGTGCCCTTATTGGTGGCCTTGTCGCGGGTATGCTCAGTGACTTCCTCGGACGCAGGCCAGTATTGGCTGTTGCGGACGTCATCTTCATCGGTGGTGCCATTGGCCAGGCCGTATGCCACACCGTCTGGTCTATGGTTCGTACACTCCACTGCTGTTTGCTCATCCAACCCCGCTCACACAATCCGCACCCCGCCTCAGATTGGTGGTCGTTTCCTCATCGGTATCGGAGTGGGCATCGCAGCCTGCGTCGCGCCAGTATACATCCAGGAGCTCTCGCCCACCCGCCTGCGCGGGCGTATGGTCGTTCTCAACGTCGTCATGATCACGGGCGGACAGGTCGTCGCGTATGCAATTGATGCCGCGTTTGCGAACGTGAGCGGTGGCTGGCGCTGGATGGTCGGCCTGGGCGCGGTCCCTGCTGGCCTCCAGTGCATGTTCCTCGCCTTCTTGCCCGAGTCGCGTAAGTTGTCGTTCGTCAGTACTTGTGCGTGCTGTTTGCTCACTGCATGGCTCGACAGCGCGTATCATGATCAAGAGGCAGAACCTCGAGGCTGCGCGGGCCACGATGGCGAAGATTTACGCGCATGCAACACCCGAGCAAGTCGATCTCAAGGTATGTGGTTGTTGTTGAACGTTGTGTGAATTGTCGTGACCGACGCGCGGATAGGTCAAATCCTTGGTAGCCGCAGTGGCACAGAGCGTCGAGATTACGAACTCTACCACGCTCCTCCAGCGGTGCAAGCTCATCGTCGCCAATCCCGTCAACCGCCGCGCCCTCAGTAAGCATCTCCGGCACGTTATATATCTCCTGGAGGACTGACCACTTTTCCTCGCAGTCGTCGGATGCGGAATGCAGGCTTTCCAGCAGCTCTGCGGTTTCAATACTGTGAGTAGTCCATCATCGGATCTATCCATGCGACATGTTGACACCCATGTGCGTCAAGCTCATGTATTACTCGGCGACGCTCTTCAAGGAGATTGGCTTCGATCAGCCAACGGCTGTTGGTCTCATCGTCTCCGGCACGAACTTCCTCTTTACGCTCGTCGCGCTCAAGTACATCGACATCGTCGGTCGCCGACGCATCATGATCTGGTCCGCCCCTGGCATGATTATCGGCCTTGTCCTCGCGAGCGTTGCCTTCCACTGTACGTCCTGCCCCTCTCCCGTTGTCATATGAATCAGAATCTGATCGAGGCCGCGCAGTCATGACGCTCAAGACCGGAGGCAGACTGGTCGATGGCACGCAGTACTCGACGACGTGGTCCGCGATCGTGCTCGTCGCGATGATCTTCTACGTCGCCTCGTTCGCGACCGGCCTCGGGAACGTGCCCTGGCAGCAAGGCGAGCTCTTCGCGCTCGAGGTGCGCGGAATCGGCACCTCGCTCGCGACGACGACGAACTGGGCGTGCAACCTGCTCATCGGCGCGACGTACCTCTCCCTCATGGACCGCATCACGCCCGCGGGCGCGTTCGGGTTCTACGCGGGGCTCTGCCTCCTCGGCTGGCTCTTCGTCCTCGCGTGCTTCCCCGAGACGGCCGGACTGAGCCTCGAGGAGGTCCAGCTTATCTTCCGGAACGGCTTTGGCATCCGCGAGAGCGCGCGGCTCCGAGCGCAGAAGCAGGAGATGATCCGCCGCAAGCACGGCGAGGAGGCGAGCGCGGTCGGGGACGCGAAGCCGCCGTCGAAGTCGTCCACAGTCACGGAGGTGGAGTCGCAGGTATGACGAAGGCCCATGGCGATGCTCACAGGAGGGGGTGGGGGAGAGGAGCGCATGATTATGAATTGACGACGTGCCATGCCATGACACGATCCGCTACGAACGCAATTGTATTTATACCACATTTCTATAGTCCTTAATGTATTATATACTCGTTTATGATCATCGCGCGGAACTTGCGGGGGCTAGTCCCAACATCTTGGCCGCGGGTTGGGGCGCGCAGACACCCGGTCGTAACACGATGCGAGCGCATGCGATCTGTCAGCGGTTGACCCAACATTTAGCAGGATCTGAACATATGGCGCGCGGCAGATGCATCCAGGATTCAGCGATCCACAAGAAATATGTGTACAGTACCACACCATCGTCGGTCGCCCTAAGCAGACTCGGCTCTATTCGCCTTGGTGACAATGCTATCGCTCCTTCCATGCGATACCTGATGCGTTCGACTCAGTGAAGCATACCGGCGAGTAAAGGAGCGGGAGGCGGGGGAGACGGACCAGATACGAACCTGTATATGCCCGAAGTCCTCCAGGGTAGAGCTTGTTCTTGTGCCGGTAGCTATGACGTGGATGCCTATACGCTCCCGTTGCCCGCGTTCCGCGACCTCTATCGAAGATCGGCGCGTGTGCAGCCTGTATGGCGGCAGAAGGGGAGGCGGCGCCGCGTTGTTGGGTTCACAATGCTAGCTAGGAGGCAGATTTGATGGGTACGCACACAGCAAGCACGGAAACGCCGTAGACTGTAATCCAGTCGGCACCGTAATTGTTAGATACGTGAGTCTGCGGGGTGATAGTAACCCTGCGCGCAACTACTCACCCTTAGTCACGATGATCGCAATCGCGGTTGATAATAGAATACTCGAAAACAATATCATCTACGTCAGAGTCAGGATATTCACTGCAGAATGTCATGCGATAAGCACTATGAGGCGATACAGACGAGCGCGATTGAGAGCATGTTGAGGACCCTGCAAGATAGTAACGGCACTTGCCAAATTAATGACCCAATGACGCGTCCGATTTTGTCCGCGGTACGGATAGTATCCACTCACCCTGTGAGAACACCTGTATCAACAGGAGTTGAGATGGCGTTCTTGCGGCTGTGCGTGATGTTTCACACACCTGTATATACCGCATACCGGATGAGACGGTCCAGCATGCGGTCTGTCCTGCCGAGTCGATGCGTCACAGTATTAGAATCTGCTAGTGATTGGACAGCAGAGGACAATCCGCACGACGTACTGCCTAAATCCGGTGCGACTATTCTTCAAGCTGGTGATGAATATGCCAGTAGTGAGGAGATCGGAGACCACTGCGGCTCCGGCAACGGCAATATTCAGAAACTGTATGATCGAGGGATATCAAATAGCTGTCCTCAAGGGTTGACACCAAGACGCATACCTCGGGTGTGAGGTATCCGACAGGGTCGGGGGTTCTGATGGGGTGGAAGCCTGGTGAGCGTCCGATCGTGTGATAGATGGCCCGGGTATGTCACATCTTTACGGTAGAGGCTGAAGTTGGGTAGAATTTCAAGGATGTCCGAGTCAATACTCCAGGGCGAATGGTACAGGGAGGTTGCACGTACCTAGCCCTAGCCCTGGAAGTGTTCGAATACATTAGCGCGGACTGTTTTGCATGCGTGGGGATCATCAGCTCACCAAAGACTGCCATAGAAAATGCGACCTATGATGGCCATCTAAGTAAGTTGTCGTCGTAAGATAGCTGAGAGTAATACCGCCAGGGCCACAAGCGGCCTGCTCTTTGGTCTCACTGTGCGTGTGTGATCAAGGCAGGCACGGATAGAGAGACTACATGGCCTACGGATATATGCTCGCCGTGCATAAAAGCTATAACGCCGGATGAGCGCATACAGTTAACGCGGGCGAAAGACATCCGGAGAAACATGTGTTGTGCTCACCCTTGCGCTACCGCGATTTCGAGAGCCTACGAGACAGGATTCACTGGGTTCAGTAGTGGGATACACAACAGATGTGCAACTTGTAGTACGTGCACATTGCATTGGTTGTAACTTCAGCAATGCCAATGTGATGACAGAAGGTTAGTTGGTATATGTGGCATGAATGGATTCCCGGAGTCATGAAGCACCTTTAGCGACCTGCCCATCTGGTGAGTACGACCCATTATGAGCAATACAGACAACGACGGACCAAATTGGAAGACTAAGGGTCGAGGGTCGGCCATAATTGGACACCAGGTAATAGTAACTTGAAGCGGATCGGATTGGCGGCACAATTGCAGCAAACCTTGCAGAACCTGACATACCAGCTATGTACACATGCTACGATATGAACCGTCTCCGTGATACTAGAGGGTGCTGATTAGCAATTTCTTAGAGCAATGCTGAAAACATGTATGAAGCCCACAATATACAGGTTACCTGCAGACGGAGCGTAAGAGGCGTATGTGTGTGAGTGAGTTCCCAGAGTAGCGAGGGGGGCTCACAAACGATCTGACGTATATATCGTTGTCCTTGTAACGGTGAAAGTATTGATACGTCTGGTGGACAACCATCCCGTATAATCTGCGTCAGGGTCAGACGTGATGACTGAGACGTGACCTATTCCCATTGTATCATTGGGATACACGTACGTTAGGCCAAGCAAGGTCCCTATCAAGAAAGCGCCGATACTCTCATCGAGCACAGAGTTCGGAAGGGGGGAAAGGTAATAGTTGGACTGAACGGAGGCGTTCATAGCTGAGTGAGGTGGTGCCAAACGTACTCCGATAGTGCGCCCGTGCACGATTGGGGCTGCGTATATTTATACGCGTGGGCTGCATGCTTCATGTTCTCGTTGCGCACCTTTCGAGACACCCGAAGCGCATCAGCAAGATAGCGGTCATGCACCGTGTGACAACGGAATGGAAGACTCGCGAAATGATGAAGAGTACGCTACTTAGGAAATGCACACCCGCCAAGTGGCTGATGCCGTGTGCGCCCTATTTGTTTGGTAGTACTCCTAGGAAGAGGTATTGTTCACAAGTCGATACGCGCTATCGTAGCGTATGTCGCCTCGCATGATGGCATATTAATCTCGGCCTTGCAAGCTGTGCACCCGTGATGGGCGCAGTAGGTCGAGATGCGCACCATAGCTTTCACTCCGCCCTTGTCATGATAGAAGCCAGAATGTGCTGCGTGGCTGGTGCGCTACACGCGGCCTGTCATAGCGCGATGTGATCCAGCGGTAACGACTCGACGTGAGCATGGGTGACGGTGTGATAGAAGTGAGTCAAACAGAGGTCAGATCAAAGATGAGGCAGCGATCGTGACTCTTACCATTGCGACTCGGAGGGCGATGATCAAGGCATCTGACACTCAGGTGACCGGTAGTACCCCGATGCACAGCGTTTAACAGCCCACGCCGTACGAGAGTTGGATTCTGGGGCATAGAAGAGGTAGTATTGCTATACATATGTCGCGTGGTTCGTTGATCCCTTTGGTGAGCTTCGGAATAGTCAGCTCTTAGTCGTTTTGAAGCGATAGTGTCTGGATGGCGGTACTAAGACTCGGAGACAAGGTAAATAGACAATATGAGGTGTACCAGCACATGTGCTACACACCACTCGGTTCGTGACGGCAGTCAGAGTATATATAGCATATGCCACACCACAGCTGAAGCGTCGTCTCACACGGACCGTGACTCCGCTCCGCTTGCTTTGATATCAATCACATCACCAGTCTCGCGCGCGTCCTGCTGAGCTCGAATGAGTGAACGTTGTGGTGCCAGGTGAGAAGAAGCGCAAAGCGGGCATGAAGGTCGACCCAGGTTCTTACCTGCGTCCGCCTGTCGCTCCAGCGCTCGTCTGCGGCCCAGGAGTCCGTCTCCGTTCGCGTTGATATGATATGAATCCCAAAACGCTCTGGGTGCGGCGACTCAGCGACTTCCGTTGTGGACTGGCGTGTGTTCAGCCTGCAGTGGATGCCATGTGCGGGACGTTAGACATGCGTTGATAATCGGAAGGATGCGGCACAAAGTACGCACACGGCGAGAACAGAGTTGGCATAGACTAGAAAGTGCGCCCGAGGAAGTGCAGTCAGATTCGCAACAGTTGACACAGTACAGAAGGGCTTACCCTTGGTCACGACGATGGCGATTCCGAAAGACACGAGATTCGGGAGGACTCGCACCTACGGCAGGTGTGAATTTCGTAAATCTCGCAGGCATAGGCTCGGCCTCCTACTGACGAAGATAAGGCCGAGTAAGTTGAGGATGCTGTAGGGAAGATGACCGTCGGAGATCAAGCGTTAACGTCTCGAAACGAGCGATGCACCTCAGGGTGTTCAAGCGCCCACCCTGTTAAAAGACCTGTGAAGATCATGCGGTTAGGAGTCGCCGAGAAGACTCATCCACAATATATGCGTACCGGTATTGATAGTGTACAGAATGAGGCGATCTAGTACGTGGTCCGTTCTATAACATTGTATCTCATCAGCACCGGACATGACTGGGCGATGGGGAACACTGTACTGCTTGAAACCGGTGCGGCTATTCTTCAAGACAACGATCAGGATTCCGTTAGTGATGATATCGGATGCAACCGCTGCTCCGAACGCGGCGCAGTCCAGCCACTGTGTTACTGCATTAGTACGACCCTCTAAGAGCGTAGAGCTTCTCGCACCGTGTACTTGATGAAACTCGCAAACGTTTGGACTCGAATGCTGTGATGGCAGACTGAGCATGACCGCCCTGCACCGCATTGTAGTTTGACATATACCTTTCTGCAGTAGCCGCTGTGAATGAAGCCGAGATATCTCTTCAGTCACAATTCCCAGCTAGGTGAGGCGGGACATACCTGTTCCCAACACTTCAAAAATAGAAGTCGTTCAGCATCGCCGCGAAGCGAGTGCGCCGAAATCTTTGCTTACCGAACGCCACGAGGGAGAATACCACCTGCGCAACGAATATGAGAATCGACAGCATCGGCGGTAAGGCAGCGTTGGGCGTCGTACCGCCAAGACAACTAGCAGGGTGTACTGTGGCCTTACTGTGATTGGCATCTGAGATGAGGGCTGGGATTAGTGGATATAACGCAGGCACCACTTACGTTTGTATGCTCGGCGCGCGAAGAAGCTGTCGCCCCGGAGGGAATCAACCTCGTCAGCCTCGGAGGCAGGAGATCATCCGACCGGGTTATCAGGTCCTGCTCACCCTTGCGACACTAGAATCTCTAAGGCCTGTGGATTTTCAGATACAGTAAGGCAAATCATGAGGATAGAGTAGGTTATCGTGTACTCACACATATCACGGATTGTACCTTCGGTGCCAGAGATAACAACGAGCAGTTAGTATGAGTTCCGTGATGTGTGAGCCGGGCGCCGGTCGCACCTGCATGGACCTGACACAGTAGTGAGTTCATCAGCTAGCGGTATTGCCGGAAAACGACTCACCATATTCCACGCTGAAGCGCAGGGGGGTTGAAATAACTGACTACTAGATAGTAGTAACTAGACTCGGGTAAGGCCAAATGACGCGACAAACCGCAGGACCGCATAACCGTTATGGTTGAGACTTACCAGCTATGAACGCATGTTGTGATATGAATGGTCTCCACGACACTAGGAAACCCGATCAATAACGGCCGAACCGCTCGGCCGGTGAGGTAGTTGACACGCACAATAGGCAGCACACCTATGTATACGGGCAACTGGGTCAGGAACGCGATTAGGCTGAGGTTGTGTGATCTTACGAATGATTTGACGTATATATCGTCACCGCCATACATACGTACGTATTGATACGCTTGGTGGACGGTCATTCCATAGAGTCTACATCCGGAAAAGGCCGGGCGTGACGACTGAGAGAGGAGATCTCAGACGCGGTAGGATGAACGTACATAAGGCCGACAGATGTCCCTATCATGAAGGCACCGAAGGTATCATTGAGCGACGGGACCTGAAGAAGGGCAATGAGGGCTGGGTCGTTCATCGGCGGATGAGGGCGTGCTGACGGCAACCCGATGTTAGGATGTTCAGAGTTGTACTTATAGTTTCCTGTCGAGGGAATCACCAGTTGTCAAACACTATCGGCCGTTGCTGTACTGGGCACCGAGATAGAGCCATACCGGGGCCGTTCCGAGTGAAAGGTAGTACAGGAGAACTGTTGGCACAGGCGCCTAGCCTGAACGAAGTTGAGGCACAGTCAATGTTAGAGTTCGAGTATCTGTGGTTGAGCGCTGGAAGATGGTGGGACATAGCCTTCGGGGAAAGCGGGTCGCGTAACAGATTGTGCGCTATCGTACCATGAGTATGAGAATCTCATCGAGTACAGTATTGGTTCTTCTGAAAAACTGCGATGCATCGTATCGCCGTGGGACAGCATGCCAGCCCGTAGCATAGACTACTGCAGCCCCGGAGAAGGGCCATGAAATGCGCAGAGCGCTGCCAGACTTCAATTGGTCAATATATTCGAGAGCGATGGGCTGGAGTAAAATATGTATCGCGAATGGTTCATCATTTTTTGCACTAGTAGAAGCTGTTGCTGCGCTGCTTACCCTGGTTCTAGCGCCAACCGTCCATGCTGCAGCGTGATGAGATCCCGGACTCGTCGGTGTCAGCGAAGCATAAAATTCCCTCACAACAGTGTCGAATAGTCCTAATCTTGTTCAAATCTGAGATGCCGCAGCAGAAAGTGTTGTTGATCGATGGGAATAGAGGCTCGTCAAGTTTGTGAATAGAAAGTAACGCTGACAGCACTGCCATTAAGCGAAGTCCTGCAGAGAGGTTGCTGCCAGTCCGAGCGCACACGGGTACCGAGCCAATGTCAATTCTGCAGACAGATATAGACCCTGGTATAGCGAGTTCGGCACCTGTGGACATCCGAGCATGGTGGCTAAAGCTAACTACGTACGGCGCCTAGAGATCACTATATCGTGTTAGAAGTTGAACGACTCGACCCATGCTCGTAGCCAGACTACTGCGGCTATTGGGTAAAACGGCGATAAATGTCCCAGACTGTAGCTTCCGGGCTTGTATATGCAATGTCACACTCACCGAGAATCCGGGAAACGCTCAGTAAGCACCGCTATGCCTAGTCACCTACACACCAAGCGGCAGCTGTTCCGAAGCATGTCGTTTTAGGTCTCACTTGCGTAGAGCACCCTTGACCGGGGTAAAATGGCTGGAACTACTCATCATTGCTGTTTGGAACATAACAAGGCCTTCGCAACGTCAGAGAGAATCGGCGCCGTTCTGAGCCGGCGCCTTGATATGGATGATAGTTTCCAGGTGCGTGGAGCCCTGTCCAGATGGACTCGCATAGTCAGTGGTCAGTATGTAAGACGTGTAGAAACGCGGGGCCAGTGGCGCATGTCACATACCTGCCCAGAATACCAGACTGCTTCCTCTTTCCGAGCAGCAGTCGTACGCATGGTAATGTGCTCGGGTTCAGCGGTCTCCGAGTGGGTCGTTTGACGAGTGTTCAACCTGTACCAAGTGTGGTGAACGAGAGATGACGGAGACAACAATTGATGTAACGGACACAGAAAGGACGGATATTGAATAAACTGTAGGGAATGAAGACCGCAGGCGTTAGTGTCCCACGGGATGTCTCGCTGGGAGTCAATGCGAGCCATTGGGGTCACTCACCTTTAGTCATCACAATAATACTCCCGAAGGGTACTAGTTCAGGGAGAGCACGTATCTATGAAGACATATGAGAATTTCTGAGAGTCCGAAGCATTGGATCCCATCGAAAATCTACGAAGACGACTGCGAGTAGGTTGAAAATACTGCGGTGTGCCATTGGTTAGAGGATCTAGAGTGGAAGCCGTAGGATGAAAGAAGGCTTACCTGGTGAGAAGACCTGTACACGAGACAATACTGTTTTGATATACAATTTTCGCACATATCAGAGTCCTCTCTGTCACTCACCGGTGTTAACCGTGTATAGGACAAGGCGATCGAGGCGATGGTCGGTCCTATAACGATACATTTAAGTTACAGCATGACCGATGACGAACGAAGAGCTCGGGGCGACGAACTGCTTAAATCCAGTGCGACTGCTCTTCAATGCCATGATGAGGATGCCCGTGGTTAGCGTATCTGATGCCACTGCCGCTCCAAACGCGACAGCGTCCCATCGGTACTGAAGGTCATGCAAGGTATTCTCAGTTTCTGTGAGCCAAGAGGTCGCTGTGCGGCGACGACTTACGTTGTACTCCATGAAGCCCGCCATCGTTGGCACTCTGATACTGTAGAGGATAAGTCAGACGCCTGGAAGTGGTCAGGTATATATATATATATTCACCTCTCTCCCGTGGCCGCTTCGATAACATTCACAGTAAGCTAACCTCAAAGCCATATACATACCAATGACGTACCAGCTCCTAAGGCTTGAGGTGGATTTCACGGTCACCACCATATTCTCCTCGTAGTCATGCAGCGTATACTCACCGAGTTCCACAAAGGAAAATGCGACCTGTTGAGATAATCATGCAGCGTGAGCGCCGACGTGCCCCAATCGCAGTCACGTACAGAACCTACTGCGAGTGCAACCAGTGCACCATACTTAGGTCTCACTGCATAGTATGAATCACGCACGGAGCGAGGCAGTGATTGAGTTCGGCTTACGTATGTATGCTCGACGCGCAAAGAGCCTGGTGCTGGGTTCAACTCTGGTGCGCACTTGACACGATTGTGCATGTGCGTACCCCTGCGAGATCACAACATCGAGAGCCTATACCGAGAAAAATTCAAGCATGTCAGATGAGTGTGACAGTCTCAAATCCATGCATACAAGGACGGCATACACATATGAGGGGTTGAATCTTGGAACCGGACAACATAACCGCTTAGCAGACATCATATCTTGGAGATGAAGGGCAATCAGATACCTGAATCGACCTATGGACGTGCTCATAAGGATATATGCGGTCAAAGTTAGTATCCTATACGTACCATACACCACGTAGAAGAGCCTCCGGCTCGAAAAATTTGCAGACGAGATAGTAATAGCTGCAAGGCAATGCATAAGGGCGGTTCACAGCCGCATTTCGGACTCGTACCAGGTATGCACACATATCACGATATGGAAGGTCTCCAAGGAGCTTATATACCTGGCCCTCAGCGATGGTTCCGTGGACAACGTGCCGCCAGATCTTGTGCTCACAGTATGCAAACAACCTACACAATGGACGTGAGTTCAGGAGTGCCAGTAGTGCCCTAGAGGACTGTAGTATGACAACTCACAAACACCTTGATGGACGGCATGTCGTTCCTGAACAAACGGAAGTATCTGTAAACCTGGTGGATGGTTATGCCGTATAATCTGCAGTATTTCAGCGCCTCAAATCTCGGCCGTAGACGTAGGTGAGTGCACTTACATCAGACCGAGATATGTCCCTACCAGCAATGCGCCGAAGATTGTATCGAGGGAAGGGACCAGGAGTAAATCTGTGGCAGAGGGAGACTCCATGTGCTTTGGGGGGACGCTGACTGAGTCAACTGATACCCGTGCATGTGGCTTTATGTCCGGGGCGGCAACGAGCGTCTGCGCATTGTCATGTGGGAATCGAACCGCGAACCCAGTGTGTCTGACCTGTGATGTGAGATGAACAAGAAGGCGCGAAGTTCGATAGCGGAGGAGACCTGCTGTAACCACGATACGGTGGGCGTATCCGTTAAACACTCCAGACAGCTCGTTACGCGATTGTCGACTGGCGTGTGTCCTTTGACCCGCTGGCCGAACGGACTCATGCATCCCTCCATGAATTGATAAATCGCTGTGGTACCATTTGGCCAGGCAAGGTGCGCGTTGTCACGTATCAGTGAGCATTTCGGGATATTGAACGGGGGTATATTCCTCGGGATGAGCGAAAATCTTCCTAGAAATCTTGTGTTGGAGCTTGATGTTGTTGAACAAGATGACCTATCGAATCATGATCTAAGGAAGACGATTCAGGGACTTACCATCGATCAGACACTTGCACCGACGAGGGAGGGACGGTTCTCTTTTACTGAGTGCTTCAAAGCATACAACGTCAGTTAATAGAATACAGTAGACACACTACATACCGAGGACATACTTGGCCCGCCGCCAGAGTGCGGATTAGTCACTCTCGAAACAGGACGTTCACCGATCTCGCCCGGCACCCTGGTGCGCACATAGTACTACCCACCCCGAGACACGGAGTGTTCCTTCCTTGATAACGTCCACAAGCAGTCCAGCTCCAACATGTTCCGTAAGATCTCGAAGGCCGGCCGCAATCCTCTAACCTCTCACTCCGAACCGACGGTCGCTGAAGGGAGGCACTACAGGCTATCGCGACGCTGCCGAGGGGAACCGGATGATGACATGTCCTGCATCCACATCCACATCAAGAACGACACGAGGGGATGTGGACCGCTTCTCTGACGGTAGTAGTCTGAGGTTTGATCAAAATGCCGGTCGAAGTTCGATTGTGTAGAAACGTTCAGCGCCTCACTCGGCCGCCGGGCGCCCAATATGATGGATGGCTCGGCCAACGCCTTCAGACAACTTCAGACAAGTTATTCCCGGTACGGCCGACTTTCGCTGGTTAGCGTGCGCCCCTCCTCGGACTACTGTATTATGCGGAACCCCATTGGAAGCTTTCTGGGACGTTAATTGATTACATCGTTCATGATATTCAATACTGGGTGGTCTACATATTCGCGGAGTCGCGGCGTTTAAACGGCCAGTCAAGAGTTCAAGAAACCAAGGTGGTCTAGTTTTTTTGGCATGAAGCACTGTTAGGTTGCGACTCGAAGATTATGGTGAACTACGGTTGAGGCGATGAAAGTCTGTTCCTATGAACGGGCACGGGTACGGGCCGTCTCATCGGCATGGAATGGACCATGTCCGATTGGCCTTCCCTCGAGGCCGTCGCCGCGTGAATCCTGACGAATCAACATATGTGAAGGTAAGGCATCGTAGACAAGACAGGATGCCGCGCAGTGTACTCACCAATCGTGAGTCTTGCATCTCCGCGAAACTCACATGCGTATCATACAGCGTCGTGAGCACCGTAAGGGTGGTATTGTTCGTCCCGTTCGCGTCCGCCGAAGTCGAATGGCGAGAGTTCAACCTATATAGGACACCGCGTGAGCTGTGGTAGGCCCATGTAGCGAGTAGTTGAGGACCAACGCTGCGAAAACGGAGTTCGCGTAGACTGCTCCGCGCGGGATAGAGGTCAGCGGTCCCCCGAGAATACGCCAAAGTGATGCCAACGCGTACCTTTCGTGAGGACGATGGCTATGCCATACGATACCAGGTTTGGGAGCACTCGAACCTAACGACAATCATTGAGGAAAGGTAGGAAAGCTCCCGATTCGAGCCCTCGTACGCTTATGATGACGATTACATTGAGGATCCTGCGCGAGACAGGGAATGTCGAGTTTAGTCAACTCAAGTACTGCAGCCACGCAGAAGAGCGGTTGTACCCAGTGAGGAGCCCTTGGAACGTGTGAGCACGCCGTACTTTGGTTCACAATGAGCTAGCATGGCATACCTGTGTTGATCGTGTACAGAATAAGCCTATCCAGCATATGGTCGGTCCTAAACCAGGCATCCCGGATGAACGACATCGTCCATCGAGGCACACCGACAAGCGAATCGTACCTCCGGAATCCCGTGTGACTGGTCTTGAGAATGAAAATGAGTGATCCTGTGGTGAGTATGTCGGATGCACCCGCGGTTCCGAGGGCGGCAGAGTCAAGCCACTGGATATTGTCAGCCTATATAGCGCTCAGATGCATGGCGTAGTGCTCACGGTGTACCGTCCCCAGAACTTGTCGAATGTCTCCACTCTGATGCTGCATTACTATGTTGAGCAGATACGTAGGATAGCACAGGAATTATCAATCGTACCTTTCCCCCATTGCGGCTGACGGCGGCCAAGGCGTTAATTCCCTCGATCAACATGATCGCGGGATTGTAAGATAGAACCTACCTAGCGCGAAACCTGATGCAGTATACTGAGTTACAGACAAGAAGCAACGTCAAAACGGCCAGATGCTCACCTAGACCAACACAAGCGAACACAACCTGTATGTACGTCAACGTTGGCATCACATTGCGCACTGCGAAGGCATGGAAACGTACCGCGATGGCGGCCAAGGGCCTGAAACTTGGCCGGACTATTCACGGTCAGCAGGGGAGTACGAATGTGACACAGTACGCACGTAGGTACACTCTGTACGCGAAGAAGCTAGGCTAAGGTGCCATTCCCAGTCAGGGCTACAGTGAAGCTGCATGACCACCCACAGTTGCGACAGGAGAATCTCGAGGGCCTAGAATAGAAGCCCGAGCTGTGAGATCTTCGATTCACGACAGAGGAATGACGAAGGACAATACTCACGCAGAGAGTAGATTGACTCTGATGAGAGTGTCTCGGTCAGTCCGATGCTCATCGCAGAGGCTGCGCGTACTACGTTACCTCGACAGACCTATCCAGATCGTCAGCTCAGACGAAGATCGCTTGCGATGTGTGAACCTACCAGATTTTGCGGTGGAGCGCAGTAGGATCGAGATAGTTGACGACGAGATAGGTGTAGCTGCCTTGTGGATGAGCTGCTCCTGTCCCGATTGCCAGGGCGAGGATGGATCCTCACCAGACATGTACGCAGGTTGCAATATGTAACGTCTCCAGAACGCTGACCGAAAGTTATAGAATGGACGAGGGAACGTCATGACGGTAGTACTCACATTAGACTCATAACCTGCGGTAGTATGAAGATTGATGAGAGCATCAGACGAGCTGAGGCGACATACCAGGCCCCTTATGAAGAGAGCATCTCCGCGGTAATGTCGATAGTATCTGTACGATTGATTCAGTGACATGCCGTATAATCTAAGCAAAAGCCTGAATCAATCAGTATTCGACGAACGAAGCGCTAAATCACGTACATGAGACCAGCGAACGTGCCTATCAAGAATGCTCCTAGAGTGCTGTCCAAGGATGAGACGTGAGCCCCAGCAGCAGCGGGGAGCAAAACCATGACCAGGCCTTCCAGAGAGTTCTGAAGGGAATCTCAGCTCTATATCTACTGTATGCTGCGCGCAGCGTACTGAGGCCGTACCTGGACCGCTGAGTTGATGAACCGCAAAAAAAGCTGCGCGAAGTTCATCATGCATCGCTATACGTCAGATTCTATCACTCGTCTATCATCGGTTGAGACACTCAGTGGCGGCGGGATCCAGAACGGTTTCCCGGAGGGCCCAAACACGAGAATATAGTTCAAGATGCTCGCCCCGCATCGGTAGTCGTTAACCTCCCAGCTGACTCAACACGATCGATGGAGAGGGATTAATAGATGGATGTGATATGTCCGGCTCTCTTAAGCAGATTTTAAGCTGCTACAGGTTAAATGGTAGTGAGAGTACTGCGGGAGGCCGTAGGCTGGCGTGACGTACCCGTGCGCGGCACAGTGGGTTGAACCGCATTCCGTAGCAACGGAAACATCAATGTAAAATTTGCGTAGTTTGCCTAGGGTTTCATTGCACAGAATGCCGTTGTCGTTCAGATACAATACTGACATTTTCTAGGGGCTCGCAGATAGTGAACGGTAAGCAATGCTCAGTTCGGAGATGGTGGTACAGAGCCAAGTAGCGTGGGAAGACCGGCGCTACAGAGCGGCTCATTAGACGCGTGAACTCGGCAGCTAGCCATCCGGTTCATAGCTTGTGGGCATAGTGGCTACTACCGTGTCCCCACACAGCGGTTTTATTGCTGTTACCTTCCTTGATGTGGCGGGTGCTGGCTGTCTACTATCGGAAACTTTAACTGCTCGTCAAATACCAAGAGCTTAGCAACATGCAGTCGTTCCGACTTGATAAGCAGGACTACCTCACCATGTAGTGCGTAGTTTGAGCCTGATACTCAAAAAGATTCACAAGCGACGTTCATGGCAAATATCGTTGTGAATAAACAACCCCAACCTCGTTGAGGTATGAAGCTTTGAAGAGTGTCGATGTTGTCGACGCGGTCACGTGCTCGCGTTCGGGTGCTATCTGACGTTGTAACTAGAGGCTTTGCGTTACATTTTCTTCCTCTTTTACTGGCTCAGCGCTCCAATATCATGAAAGGTGTATTGCGTTTCTCATTCGTGTCTTGGGAGAAGTATAAAGACGCGTTTAGAGGCAATCCCGTGGCGGGTTACACGTAAGCATGGGCACTTCGAGCTCAAGGCGTGGAGGCGTAACGCATGACACTGGCGGGAGACAAGATAACGAGCCGACCATTGCATACACATAGCTGACTATCACTTTCAGGCACATATTTTTCTTCGCCCTTGAAGCTTCCATACTAACCTGCAGGGCATAGAGTCATCGCTTGAGCTCTGGGTCGGAGGGCCGACGTTGTGCGCCAACCGCTGGCAGATCTGTCAATGGGAGCCCTTGGACCCATTGATAGACCATATCCGGTACCGGCGTCAGAACGTGCTCACCCCGGCCCTATGATGCAGGCGAGAGCTCTGATCGTTTACCGATAGCCATCCTGACCACTCACAGCATCCATCGTCCACGCCCGATGCGATGCCCTTTCGCTTGCGCCGGCGATTTACGCCTCTCGGGATACCCGCGCACAACTACGCGATGTCAGCGTCGGACATTCAGCTCGCATGGCAGTAACCGCTGAGTCTACACGTACGTACAGCGACGTTACGGCAAGGGCTTGAACGGCGGACCCGATCAGCACCCTTCCCCCTCCGAACCGCATGACGCACTCCAAACCACACGGCTGCCGGGGATACCACTCCCTGCCCCTGCTACATCACCTCCTGAGACAGCACACTGCGAGTCCGTCCAAGGTCTGCTCGCCACGCTAGCCCGCTCCCTGTCTGGCCCGTCATCATGGAACGCGATCCGGACGGTCCACGCAGGGGGCGGGTGCACTGGCAGAAACGCACGGGAGCACGGTGCCTGCAGACGACTGCTTGCGAGCCGAATTGCGTGGCGCTGAGATGACACCATGGACGAAGCGCCCTGAGCCCTGCGCATAGGGGGCACGCTCGCCCTGAAGCGCGTGTTGGTATTGCACATCCCGCACACGCTGACAGACAGAGCTACAGTTCAAGTGGCTCCACAGAAGACACTTGTCCCGGGAGGAAACGGAAGGCTCGAGACTCGAGGCTCGGGATGAGAACGAGCATGGCATTGCATGCGGTGCGAGGATACGGGTGCGTGTGTGCGGGCGCCGAGCGGGACCCTGCAGGCTTCTGCCCGCGGCTCGACGACGGCGCGAGGGCCGCAGGATAGGAGCTTCACGAAGCACGCCTGCGCTGTAAGCGATGACGCCGCGCTCGCTGCAGAAAGTGGCCGAACCATGCGGGGCGGCGGAGGGCTCTATCCCCGTCCAACCTACATCGCCGGGCCATCCTTCGTCTGGAAGATGTGCGTCCGCGTGTGCGTGGCTCTCCCGCTCTCTCGTTCGCGAAGACCCTCCAGGTGAATCCGAACTCGTGCAGCCCAAGCGCCCGGAGACAGCACAGAACAGAGAGAAAGAGATGCGAGAGGGCATCAACTTCGCCGCGGTCTAGAGCGCAGCCTGCGTGGGGTTCGTCGCGACGGGATTTCCGGAAGCAGGAAAAGACGCGTTGACGCGTGTCAGAGAAAGGAGAACCGTCCACGGCGATATCGTCAGAGCCTCAAGCCGCAACCACAGCGACCGTCGGGCTCAACCCCTGGCTGGAATATACGAGAAAGAACGTGAGCAGCGGAGATGACGTCGTGCGGACGCTGTTTATAGCGGCCGAGAATACGGTTTGCCCTAGCACATCGTCGCAGATGTGCATCAAAGCGCAGAGCAGGACTGTGAAGCACCGAGTTTCGCTTCCAAACGCATGTTTCGCAATCACAGGCGGGTTGCACGAGCTCGGTGTATACCCGACAGGATGGGTCCGCTTCGGCCGAGGTGGAATCAACCCGTCGGTCGACGTCAGCGCCCTCCGTGAACATCGCACGCACGCTTCGAGATGAAGGTACCGACGGAGAGGGATTTCGAATTCGTGCTGTACCTTGCTGTGTTTCGCCGTCGCATGTGGGCAGGCATTCCCAGCCATGACGGGCTTCGAGTGATGATTCGCAGTCAACACACGCCGGGCTTGAGTCTGCGCAGACGAGGATGCAGTCGAGAGTTTGGTGGATGGGCGACGCCGACAGCAGGCGCGCCCAGGCGCGAGTCTCTGCAACGGAAGGCCTCCGTTTGCGCCCAATTGTTGGGCTTGTGAACCTCGGATGCAGCGGCTGAGAGAGATGATCGAGCGATCTGGCCGAGCTGTCAACCCTCAGGGGCAAGATTGGGACCAGTTATGGTGAGCAAAGCATCTATGAGCAAGTGGTGACGACAGCACGGCGAGAGTAGCGGCGACGACGAGACTCCAGTCAAAGAGACGCAAGACCAGGCGAGCTTTCGGGGTGGCTGCACGAGAGGGCTGGACCTGAAGGCAAGCGTCATCGACAAAGTTGGATAGTGAATGCCCTTACCGTCAAAGCCTGAGAAGAGTTGAGAAGGGACTTCTCCCTCGCAACTTTATTGCGCTACTGTGGCCGATGGCCAAGCGCCCTGAACTGCTCTCCAGTGCCTGGTGGAAGCACCTGCGCCGAGCGGTGCCGAAAAGCCAAGTCGACCAGATTTACCTTCTGACGACGGTGGTCGATGTCCGAGGTCACGGAATGGTGAGGAAACGGAAATCGTATATCCCCAAAGACATCGCCATAACCTCGGGTGTATGGCCGTCAACACACGCAGCCTTGGGAACATAGGAACGCTACTGACAGGTATGTGAATGCCGCATGCCCGTGTGCACCTGACTGGAACGGACTACCACTAAGACGGTTCGATGTTCAGGCTCAGGTATCCCGGCAGCGCTTGCGCGATGGGATTGGAGGATTGACAAAAGGAGGCAAGTCCAGTACTGATGTGGTTGCTCATTCTGAGCTCTGTTTGCTACAAGGTCAAATCCGACATGTCAAGGACACGATTCATACCTTCGTTTGGGACAATCAGGGATATTGTTGTTGCTTGTGAGTCCTTGAGCACTCATCCCGTTGGTCAATGTTCAGGGAACAACGTTCAACAAGAGATTCTTCAAGCCGAACATGGCTATCCCATGATGCACCTTACCCTCAGTGGAATATAGAAAATTTGTCTGTAAAACGGCCTGGACAGCGTATGGATAGTCGTGGTAGGCTGGAGGGAGACATTGAATTTGATTCAAAGTCCGAACAATGCTGTCTCTGCGTACCACGTGGAATTCCCAGTCCGCGCCGTGCGGCGCTTGCTATGGTGCCGAGTTGGCCGAAGGGGTGAGTCGTCGTCTTCTGCCTCCTCCCACATTCGAAATACGAGGAAGGCTCGGAAATCGAGGTATTACTGCATCGGACTCCTTTTACCTCGGCTGCACCGAGAGTACGGATGACTACGGTGCGAATAGTACGGACTGCCGATTGGATCACAGGCGAGCTGAACTGTAAGTCTGACGCCTTACACCTAGCCGCCTTTCCAGCAATCGGTCGCTCACTATTCTGAGATAATGCAGTATTTCTCGGTCCGACGGCCAAAATCCCACAAATGATCCGCCCATCTCGAGCGGACGTCAATGAACAAAGGGGGATGTATCTCGTTCCCCGAGGACCACCGTGCAGTACTACATTCTTGCTTTCTGACAAGTGGCAGCGGCAGCGGCAAGCGGACAAAGGCCACAACTCCGTGTTCCGCGAACACGTACACATAATCGGCCGCAAGCGCTCACGCGCGGCAACTGCGTGTGCCCGGGAACAGGCAGACCGCAGGGTCTTGTCTTCCCGTTATTCTCGCTTCACACGCCTTCATCTGTGGTCCGCGGCGGTACATCGGGCTGGTCGTAAGCACCATAGTTCGACATCCGCGTCCGGTGCTCACATCGTCCCCGAACAGGCTTGTCCCGAACTTCCCAGCTTCCTGAGATCAAGGGCGGTGATGCTTGGTTCGAATGACACACCCTCCTTGTGCTCGATGCAATCCTTTGGACGCGGGCCAGCGCGGAAGGCTGTCAGTTGTCATCCGCAACGCGCGCCGAGAGAGATGCGATAACCCTGCTACCCTGCCGAACGTCCTTTCGCGTGCCTTACGCTCGGCGAGTTACTGCCTCGCTTGCTCCGATACAGGACATTCCGCAGGTGTATCGCGCCGGAAGAGCGTTCGGGATGGTATATCTAGGATGCCCGCGAGACTGGTGAGGTAGGCCTGCTTGTTGGGAAGCTCCTTGGCATCCTTCGCGTCTCCTCACAACACTCCTGCTGGCCACACTCGCCCGCCATGGACTACGACGCCTATGATGCCCTGCTCCACCACATCTTCAAGCAGGTACGGTCTCTCTCGTAACTCCACCTCGAGCACTCGTTGACTCCCGCAGACCCAAGGGGATGCTTGGTTCAAGCCGTCAGAGGAGAATGTCCATGCTGGCGTATGCCTCCGCGTGGACTCGGGAAATTTTCGCCTTTTCCCCTACGACAACATGTACCTCGAGCCATTCGAGGCGTCGGTCAGGATCCTCAACCCAGTAGTCGCCGTCAAGATTCGCAGCGCGGCTATCCATGCCGCCCTCGCCACAGTGTATGTCATATCTCACGCCCATCCGGCCGCTCTGCTGATGCGGCGCTGCAGTAAGCCGGATGCCGATGCCATCTACATCGACGACAACACACGCATCCAGGTGTTGGACACGATGACGCTGCTCGGGACGGCCGACAAGGAACAGTGTGGCGCTTTCATCGTACGCCCGTTATCTGCTTGCCGAGGATGGCAGAACTGATGGTTTCTGGGACGCCGCAGCGCGACGAGCGCGTCCTGGTGGTGTGGTCCTATCACCTCGACACAATCATCCCGACCTGTCGGGATTTTGAGGACAAGCTCATCAAGCTGGTATGGAACCTGCGCTCCGCCGGCACTTCTATCAGTTCGATCGTCCTCCCCTCGTCGTCTAATGTCTCCTCGGACGCCCACCTGAACGAGAAAACGCCGGACCAGGCGGCTGCCAAGGAGGCCACGGCGTCTTCGGAGGATACGCGGCCTAAGAGCAACACTAAGAAAAGCCGTCGGTGTGGCCTGGGCTACTGGGTGACCGACAAGGACGACGTCGAGAAGACCGCAGATGGACCGTCGACGAGGCCTATACGCCTGTTTGCGCCCGTGTACAATGGGCTGGGCGTCGCAATGTCGCTTTGTATGTTCGATCCTTCTCATACGAGCTGTAACCCCAACTAACACATCCTTTCCCACACCAGTCTTCATCGGAAGCGGAGTTGCTATTCTTGTCGAGGAAAGCCTCCTGGACGGTAATTACACCAGGTTTGCTCTCCTCGCCACCGCACCGTTCTTGTTCTGCGTGTCGCTGGTACGTCTTTCAACGACGGTGTGCGTGATCGCCGCTGACATCCTATTCTAGTTCTTCGCGCTACAGATCATCGCCAACGTATCTTTCGTGTGCGTGATCATATGCTATACGTTGGAATCAAAGTACTCACACGGATTGCAATGCAGGCTAGGACCCGTGGCACAGTACCATGAGAACTCAAAGTACTACTCTGCAGTACGCCCTGCTCCTAACAAGACCGTGGACACCAACCTGCCGCATATAACCATCGAGATGCCCGTCTACAAGGAGAGCCTCACCGAGACCATGTGAGTTTCCCTTCTATAGACTGCAGTCCTTCATGCGGCTTGCCAGCGGGGACATAAGATGGCATGTCCCGGATCGTCGGCCGTCTTTGAAGTACTGTCTTGGCATCATCCAGACAGCGCTATGTTTCCAGTGAACCCACGGCCTCCCGTTCTCCTTCTAGTTCTTCCGCCTCTCAGAACCCGCAATCACCGCACTGCGGATCTAGCGCTCACATACGGTTTCGCCCAGAGCACCCTCGGTCTACTCCCTCAAAAAGGCGATGCAAACCTACGCTCGGCAGGGCGGCACGTCTTCCATCATCGTCCACGAGGACGGGCTGCAATTGCTCTCCGAGGAAGAGCGTCAGGCACGCGTCGCGTTCTATGCGGACCACAACATCGGCTGGGTCGCCCGCCCGCCCCACAGCAGCGCGCCAGACGGGTACAAACGCGCGGGTCGCTTCAAGAAGGCGTCGAATATGAATTACGGCCTCGCGCTGTCGCTCAAGCTCGAGAAGCACCTGCTCGCGCTCGAGGCGGAGGGCGCGCAGGATACGCAAGAGGAGTGCCTCGAGGACCGTGCGCTTCGGATGGCGATCGAGGAGACGTATGAGGAGAGCGGGAGCAAGTGGCGGCCGTGGGCGGCGAACGGCAAGTCGCTCCGCGTCGGCGAGATCATCCTCATCGTCGACTCCGACACCATCGTCCCTGAGGACTGCCTCCGCGACGCCGCGCGTGAGCTCGCCGAGTGCCCCGAGGTGGCGATCATCCAGCACGAGTCGGACGTCATGCAGGTCGCGCACCACTACTTTGAGAACGGTATCGCGCACTTCACCCGCCGCATCAATAAGTGTATCTCTATGGGCTGCGCGAACGGAGAGGTGGCGCCCTTCGTCGGCCATAACGCGTTCCTCCGGTGGTCGGCTTTGCAGGACGCCGCCTTCATCGACGAGGCGGATGGGAAGAAGAAGATATGGTCGGAGTCGAACGTATCCGAAGACTTCGATATGGCCCTTCGCCTTCAGCTCAAGGGGTACATCATCCGTTGGGCGACGTATTCCGAGGGCGGCTTCAAGGAGGGTGTCTCTCTTACGTGCGACGATGAGCTGAACAGATGGCAGAAGTACTCGTATGGTGAGTTGTGCAATGTTTTACGTGTCAGCAAGGACATTTGCTGAACCTGCATGAAGGATGTAACGAACTGATCTTCAACCCGCTCATCCAATGGTGGCGCTTGGGCCCGATCAACAAGCAGCTCCGGACCTTCATCTGGTCGAGCGCTCCCGTTCACTACAAGATCAGTATGATGTCGTGTACGTGCTCCACTGCTTTTTGTAAATGAGCGCGTTTTGACCTACGTACCTCCCCTGCTAGACATGTTCTCCTACTGTGAGCACTCCGGAATCTCCCGTGATCTTTAGCGCCCTCTCGCTTAATGCTTCTCACACAGATGGTCTCGCCGCATCCGCCCTCCTGTCTGTGCTCAACTACTTCCTGCTTGGGTGGAACCTGAAGGTACGGTGAATGTGCTATGCAAGGAGGAGAATGCTCATTCGACTACGTACAGGTCGACGGGTTCTATGAGCACAGTTTCGAAATCTGGTTGGCGTGCACGGTCGTTTTCCCCGGCGCTGGAAACATCGGCTTCACGCTGCTCGAATACCGTCTCGGACAACGTAATCTTCTCGACTCTCTGATTGAGAATCTCACCTGGGTTCCGTTCTTGTGAGTCCGAGCTGCGCTTCCAGCCGTCGCGGTGACTCACCCGACGCCTCATTTAGCTTTTTCTTCTTCGGCGGCCTGAGCATCCACCTCTCCCAGGCCCTCCTAGCTCACTTGTTCTCTTACAACATCACCTGGGGAGCGACGAAGAAGGAAGTCGAGCGTTCGAACTTCTGGCTCGAGGTGCCCAAGATACTCAAGCGTTTCTGGATCGCTCTCGTCCTCAGCCTCTCGATATGCGCCGTCATGATTATTCTGACCACGGACTTGGTTCCCATCGGCTGGCGAGTATTCAGCTACGACTGGGCCGTCATCTTGCCTCTCGCGTGAGTCTCTCTCCCTCCCTTCCGACGTTCCCTTCTTCGGGCAGAACGCGCCTAACGGTAGCGCTTGCTGACGCCGTCCGGAATCCGCACACAGCATCGTCGCCGGCTGCCATATCGCCTATCCGGTGCGTCCCCTCCTCTCTCCCCGCCCGCAGGGAACTCCTGCTGACGTGTGGTGTGATAGATTGTCCTGAACCCTTGGTTCATGATCTTCTCGTACTAGCCTCCCGTCTCCGCCGCCCCAGGGCAACTCGCTTCCGCCATATCCTCGACGAGATACGGGGCGGTACGATACGACCGCCTCCATGCCCCAGCGTCGTTTTTGCTGCCGCCTGCGGACATGGGCGCACACGCATGCGCCCGTTCGCGACGTCGCGGTTGGCCATTGGTTCCTGAAATAGCGATGCATACCGTAGATTCTGGACTTTGTCATTTGTTAGGGATAGACGTCGTAGGGCTTCCTCGGACACGCGCGGCATGTACACGCCTCCTTGTCATGCATCTAATGCTTTTGTATGTATATACACGCGTCTATATACTAGCGGACAGTCGCACACTCCCTCGTCGTATTCTCGTCGCTGCTTCCTTTACGAGCCTCTCGTACATTCCGTACCTGCCGCGGGCTTGTATGCATGCGATGACGTACGGGTGGAAGTCTTCCGAGGGGTAGCGCGAATTCGGTGGAATGCCGTTGCCCTATTTGCTGTAGCCAAGCGGACACATTGTGTCAGTGATGTGAACCTCGGCCTATCTGTGAGCCTGAGGAGCGGCGCCTCGGCGGTCGGTCCACCACCGGCGGGCGGGCGTATGAGGTGTACGCAGCGAAGTTCGGGATGCGCGATACACACACCGCGTGGCGAGGCACGGGAGAAGCACAAGCACTGAGCTGATGACGCGCGTTTTCACTGCAGCGTCCGCGCTCAAAATACGTCGTCGAGGGAAGGTTGGGGAAGCGGAAGAAACGGCGTATTGTGTCCGCAGCCTGCGGTTGAGCTTCTTCGTATCGCCTACGCGGGAAGATGGAAGAGAAGGCCAGATATAGCCTCGCGCCCGAACTCGTCACCAACCGCCCGACGCTCGATACCGCCGGCGTTGTGGGCTCCGAACAGTCGTTTCGCTGGATAGCCCGTCTGCGGAAAGCGCTATAGTGCCAGCCGTCGCTGTTAAATGGATACAATACTGAAACACACTCACGAGTACTCTAGAAGATGTCTAGACACCTGCGTGGCAGCCCAGAGACTTCGGTGACAATACGTGCCTTCGGCAGTGCTTGCCGCTCGGTACACAACAGAACCGACGACCGAGGAGGTTTCTTCGTATGCAGAATATGCATACCCATCTGCGCAGTCGGTAGTATCCTCTCGGTGATCCTGGACAAAATCGATTCGAAGCCATACCGATATTGCGGCAACGGTTTTCACTTGAGAGGATCAAGAGTAGAGATGTTTTGAACCGAATGCCGTCATCTACCATCTTCCGCGTCGCGCTGAATGCATGATAGGAGATTCCCCACTGGATGCCTCGAACACGGTCTCAGGGCCATGGGCTGACCGAGCGATCCTGTACGTGTGCGGATCTGCCGAATCCAAAGGCCAGGGTGTGAGAGCGTGTGTATCGCCGAGTGTTGCCCATACACACTCGCAAAAGAATGCTCTCGAGCCGGACCGCTGGAAAATCACCGAAGTGGAAACCCCGTACACCAAGTGCGAGAGATAGAGCCATCGCATCCCATGGGCGGTCACGCCACAAAGGAGAAGGAGAGACCGCAGCTGTACCAGACTCATAGCCTCGCGAATTTTGCGCTCCATAGTCCACGGAACATCACTTACCACTTCCGATCCCTCACGGATCCAACCACATGTCAGACAATTGGCAATGGATACCGCCGTACCCAAGTAGTACTGTCATAACAACTCAGCTCGGAAGCTCAAGGAGAGCGGATGGCAGCACTCCCGAGTCACCGCCGGCACCGCCAGTGCGGCCACGCTCAGAGAACCACAGGCACCCCGGGCCCGACGTGGCAGCGCAGAAAGAGGGTGCTCGGACGATGTCGAGCGTGTACGGTTACGTTTATCAGGACAGCGGGAAAGCCTTGCTCCGATCCTGTGCGCGGCGGTCGGTGGTTATTAACATGTTCAGGGTGCGTGCCCGCCGGCGGTCCGCGCTGTCCCGTCGGCGAGGAGGTGCGGGAGCGGGAACGACGATGAGCAGCTCGAGTGCCTTGCCCTGGTGTGCCGCTCAGGCCGTTCACAACGGAATGTGTAACGAGGGTCCTGCAATGTCTCTGAGGGTGCCCAGTTAGTAGTGCTCAGGGATGTACCTCGTACGGCTGTTTTCTGCGGATGACTGAAAGAGGGCTACCCCTGTAAGTCGTGATGGGGGTACTTTCGCACTTTCTGTCAAGGAGAAAATGCATGTACATATTCAGGAGCTAGGGCTGAGCTTGTGTGTATCATGACAGTTAGTAGAGATCGTCGCTGGAAGACGACTAGAGGCTGGAATCAAGTTGGGCGCTTTTCTTACTGTATCACAACTGCGCCACGTGGGTTAGGATAGTCTCCCCTTAGCAGACGTCTACCGAGCACGCACGAAAGCACTCGTAGATGTCAGGGGAAATAAGCGATAATAGTCTATAAGGATGACAAAGGAACTCGCAACGATGTACATAGAAAGAGGACGGACTACAGGTCTGACTACTACAGCAACACGCACGCGAGCCCACGCCGTGCCCTACCAATACCGATAGCGACAACAGCCCGAAGTAGAACGATACTGAAATGAGCCCTATGGAAACGACTGGATGGGAGGGAGTGTACAAGGCGGGGATGTGGAGACTAGGTCGAAAGGACAGCTATCTACGAGCGAGTGGGGCGGGTTCACCTATGATACAACATGCACGTCGTGTCCGAGGGTAGGCAGGAGACAAAGAGAGGAATGGGGACGCGCGAAAAGACGCCACGGCTACGCATCCCCGGGCACAGAACGGCTCCCCGAGACGGAGGATCTCGCCCCGGAGAAGGCATGGATTGCGCGAGGCGCGGCAGCCGTCGGCCCTGCTGCGGGAGGAGGAGACAATGCGGCCGGGAAGTTCAGTAAGAGAAAATCATGAGCCACGGGTTGAGGAGAATCTGGGACGATGCCGGCAGGTCAGCGTCGCGCGCCCACGCCAGGAGGAGCTGCGCATGGTGTACGTACAGGATAGAGGATATGGCACCCGGAGACGATGCTAATAGAAACAAAGGCAAGCGCCACACGTTAGCCACACCTGTCGTCCGACAGAGCGCAAAGCTGACAACGAAACACGTACGCGAGGGGCAGGATGACGGCCCAGTCCCAGCTGAATATGCGCCAGCCGATGGGGACCGCGTCCGTGGTGAGAAAGATCATGGCGAAGACGACGCCGAAGGAGATGATGAGCGAGACGCGGAAGCGTTCGATGATCTTGGGCACCTCCTGCCAGAAGTTCGAGCGCTCGACCTCCTTCTTCGTCGCGCCCCAGGTGATGTTGTACGAGAAGAGGTGGGCGAGGAGCGCCTGAGAAAGATGGATACTCAGGCCGCCGAAGAAGAAGAAGCTGTGACGAAGCGCGAACACGAACGCGCGGCGCTGTTAGTCCAGGCCTGAGGAAGGGAGCGCGCGGGGATGTCGGACTCACAAGAACGGGATCCAGGTCAGGTTTTCGATAACGGCGTCGAGCAGTGGCCGGCTGCCGAGGCGGTACTCGAGCATCGTGAAACCGAGGTTGCCGGCGCCGGGGAAGACGACGCTGCAAGCCAGCCAGATTTCGAAACTGTGCTCGTAGTAACCATCGACCTGTACCAGGCACGCGGATAGGGATTAGCATCGAGTGGTGTGGCCGCACTAAGAGCACTGACAGGGAGATTCCATCCCAGCAGAAAGTAGTTCATCAACGAAAGGAAGAATGCTCCAGAAAGGGCATCTACGAGCTACAGTCAGTGGCAGAAGTGGCACGACGTCGACAGGGGGACTGACAGTAGGAGAACATATCTAATGATAAATTGCCGTCAGCGAGCACGTCCTGCTGAACGCGAGTATCGGTCACTTACAAGACATCATACCGATCTTATAATGGATGGGAGCGTTTGACCACATGAAGGTGCGCAATTGCCGAGTGACAGGGCCCTTGTACCACCACTGAACGATTGGGTTGAAGATGAGCTCATTGCAACCTGTCGCGTACGTCAGCGGCAACCCCTCCTGTCCCGAGCAACGCATCGTACCATAGGAATATTTTTGCCACCTGTTCAGTTCATCGTCGCACGTCAGAGAGACACCCTCCTTGAAACCACGGTTGGAGTACGTCGCCCAGCGGATGATGTAGCCGCGCAGCATCAGGCGGAGGGCCATGTCGAAGTCCTCGGACACGTTCGACTCCGACCAGATTTTCTTTTTCCCGTCTGCCTCATCGATGAACGCCGCATCTTGCAATGCGGACCAGCGAAGGAAGGCGTTGTGGCCGACGAAAGGCGCCACCTCGCCGTTGGCGCAACACATCGATATACACCGGTTGATGCGGCGGGTGAAGTGCGTGATGCCGTTCTCGAAGTAGTGATTGGCAACCTGCATGACGTCCGACTCGTGCTGGATAATTGCGACTTCGGGGCATTCCGCAAGCTCGCGCGCGGCGTCGCGGAGACAGTCTTCGGGGACGATCGTGTCGGAGTCGACGATGAGGATGACCTCGCCCATGCGGAGCGACTTTCCGTTGCACGCCCACGGCCGCCACTTGTTCCCGCTCTCCGCAAACGCCTCCTCGACGGCCATGTCTAGCGCGCGGTCCTCGAGGTTATCGTCGAGCTCCGCGTTCGGGTCGGCCGCAGCGGCGGCCTCGAGCGCAAGGAGGTGCTTCTCCATCTTGAGCGAAAGCGCGAGGCCGTAGTTCATGTTCGACGCCTTCTTGAAGCGGCCCGCACGCTTGTACCCGTCGGGCGCGCTGCTGTGGGGCGGGCGGGCGACCCAGCCAATGTTCTGGTCGGCGTAGAACGCGATGCGCTCCTGCCGCTCCTCGTCCGAGATGAGCTGCAGCCCGTCGTCGTGCACGAAGATGGACGACGTCCCGCCCTGGCGCGCGTACGTCTGCATGGCCTTCTTGAGCGAGTACACCGACGGCGCGCTGCGACACAACAGGACGTAAGCGTCTGCCTGCGCCTGCACACAAACTCCGGGGCGAGGGCTAGCGAAGTGCGCGGAGACACTGCGGCGCTCTGCGGATCGAGCGCGGAGTCGCCGGCCGAAGCTATGCCGCATTGGGCCAGGCTCGCGGGGCGCCGCCGATCGACACACAACTCGCGCAGACGCTATGCTGGAAGCGGGAGACTAGGAAAGGACGCACATTGTCTCCTTCAGGCTCTCCTTGTAGACAGGCATCTCGACCGTGATGTGCGGCAGGTTCTGGTCCACGAGCTTGTTCGGCGCGGGTGGCACGGCCGAGTAGTACTTCGAGTTCTGGTGGAATTGGGCGACAGGACCGATGCTATTAGAAACGAATAAGGCAAGCCGGAGGCATTAGCGGGCGTCGTGGCGCATGTATGGGAATGCGCCTTACCAGTATGTGATGTTGGTCACGATCATCAGAGAGAAAAACTGTTTGACAGGGGCTGCTCAGCTCTAAGAACATACACCCCGAGGAGGAAAAAACGTACGAGTGACACGCAAAACAGGAATGGGATGGTAATAACGAGCGCGAACCGCGACCAGTTCCCGTCGAGGAGTGACTCCTCGAGTAACACGCTGACGCCGCTCCCGACGAAGACTGCAAAGACATGACACACAGTGAGATCCGGCACGCTCTCGTGACACCGGGCGATACGTGGCGACTCACAGAGGGACAAGGCTGCGCCCAAGCCGCAGTACACGGGGGCGAACATCCGCATGGGCCGAGCAGAGGGGCCCTCCGCGGTCTTCTCCAAATCGCTCGCGTCGGCCTTCCAGTATCCCAAACCGCAGGAGCGCTTCTTCGGCGGCGCGGCCTTGCTCTTCGGGGCGGGAGCGGGCACTTCCTTCTCGGTCACGAGCGCCGTCTCGGACTTCTCGGTTAGGTTCACGTCCGAGGGCGTTGTCGAAGGCGCTGCAGAGCTTGCGAGAGAGGCGAACGCGGAGCGCCGCTTCCAGACCAGCTTGATGAGCTTGTCCTCGAAGTCCCGGCATGTCGGGATAATGCTGTCGAGGTTGTAGGACCATACTACGAGCACACGCTCGTCACGCTGTGAGAATGTATTAGCGGATGCCTACAGTGCTGGAGATGATTCGCCTACAATGAACGCGCCACCTTGCTCCTTGTCTGCCCGAGGAAGGTGGAACATTGTGTCGACGATCTGGATGCGAGTATCGTTGTCGACATAGATGCAATCCGCATCTTCCTTACTGTACGTGTACGGTCAACATCGCCCTCAAATTGGCACTGATAGACCTTACAGAGTGGCCAGTGCAGCATGGATGGCGGCGCTGCGAACCTTCACAGCGACGACGGGGTTAAGGACCCGGATGGCGGCCTCGAAGGGCTCGAGGTACTCGTTCTCGTAAGGGAACACACGGAAGTTTCCATTGTCGACGCGGAGGCAGACGCCGGCATGGACGTTCTCTTCCGAAGGCTTGAACCACGCGTCGCCCTGGGTCTACAGCAGCACGGACGGTCAACGGGCCATCATCGATGCGCAGACGGCGTGCCGGCATGCATACCTGTTTGAAGATGTGGTGCAGGAGGGCGTCATACGCGTCGTAGTCCATGGTGGGAGAGGAACGACAGTGGGGAAAGGATCGGCGTGTGGGGGGCGGGTTCACTTCCGTACGAGCAGGCTCGAGCAGAATGGCGGGCCAGCAAGTTCGGGCCGCAGCCTGTAGACCTTATAACGGTCGAAGCCACCGACTCGTGGGCCCGGGAGGATAGCGATTGTCACCACAGGCTGGACGGATCCGAGATCGCATAGGGCGTGCCTTCTCCATTCAGCTCCTTTCGGGCCCTACAATTGGGGCGTCGCGCGCGCCATCGGGCCTCAGGGGGGTCGGAAGGTTCGACTGGACTGGTGTACACACCGGGACACTGCATGGCAGCATCCCGGAGCTGCCAGGCCTGTACATCGACAGGGCGTATCTCGGCGCACGTACGCTAACGATCACAAGTCGCCCTCGAGCGTCCGCGCCCGCGCCCGAGCACGACAAGTCTGCAGGTCAACTATCAGCCCATGTGCAGAGCTGCATGCGGCACCCGCGAGACGCCACCGAACACGCTATGGCCCGCGCAAGCGACGAGGAGATGAAGGCACCGTGCTTGTGCGGACAGGAAGGCCGGGTCGGTGTGCCCTGGGCGGCTGTGCGGCCGAACGAGTGCTGAGATCTGGGAAGCAGATGCACCGACAGGGCGAGCATCAGAGGTGATTGAGCTGCCGTGAGGCCGCTGTCAATGGCCGGGTACGAAGTGTGCACGTCAATTCAAAACGAGACGAGGAGCCCGCACGAGAGGGGCGGGCTGAACGGCCGGGCTGCGTAAACGCCAGCTCTCGCCACTGCGCATGCGTGAGAGGAGGGCGAGCAGATGCAGACACTGCGGCCATGGCCCGAACGCACCTTTCCTCCCTGGCGGGCCGTGATGGACTGCACGGAGTTTGCGCGCACTTAGGTACACTCCGGGGAGGCCGGAGGGCGCGCCTAGAGCCTGAAACCGTCCT
Organism: Trametes polyzona; assembly: GCA_022606195.1. Taxonomy (NCBI): domain Eukaryota; kingdom Fungi; phylum Basidiomycota; class Agaricomycetes; order Polyporales; family Polyporaceae; genus Trametes; species Trametes polyzona. The sequence goes on along the minus strand of JABYQF010000010.1, from coordinate 1,264,891 downwards.
CGGACTTGTGCAGATGGACAAGACGGTATCAATATATCGGCGCGCTGAACTAGGTTGGTGCGCAGAAGGGCTGTCGGCCGTCTGTGGCGCAAACAGGAGGATGTTTGACTATCAAGGGTCTCCCGCCCGGGGCACGCGTGCTGCGGCTCATACGAAATTGACGACGTCGGGTGCGTAGTACGGTCTGTCGCGCCGCTCGCGCCACCACGCCCGATGAGTTCACACCCGTGGGTGCGCAGACCTTGCATGAGTGGGCTGGTCGACGGATTCCGTCAGATAAGGGCAGACGCTAGTACCAGTTCTTGCAGTTCTAGAGCTCCAGAACCCGGAGATAAACGATACGTGCCGGTATTGAACGGAGTCATGGACAGTCGTGATACGTCGCAGAGATTCTGCGTTTGCGATCGGCTCGACGAACATATGAACGAACGTGAGAGTCGAGAGCAAGAGTCCAGAGATTGGTGTCTAGTCGCATGCCTCGGAGAAATGCGTCGGAGTTGTTACTCTTACAACTCCGACACTAGATGATGGGCGCTGATTCGGTGGTAATCATTTCTCCGCTCGAAGTTTTGCCAAAGCCGTGCTGAAGCCGAACCGCATCCTACCCACGACTGCCATCTTCTCCCCGCCCATGCACTACAGCTACCGCGTTGGACGTTGCCTGGCCGGCTGACCAACTATTTCATCTCCTTCGCTGAGCAGCGATGTATAGGGCCAAGACATTGCTTGGTTTCGATTCTCGATGGACATGAGGCAGCAATCGTCGAGAGAAGAACATAGCGGATGGAAAGAGGACGGTCACTTGCTGCCGCGCTAACACTATTGGCCCGGAGATGTCGCTGCATGACATCTCGCGGACAGACAGTGATAGGTGTTTTCGGCCCTTGTATGCGCATTATGAGACTTGGACTGACCCATTCATCCAGAGATTGTTCCCGGGCCACGGCCGTTCTACTCCACGGCGCCGTCCGTAGCCATCCGCGTCCACCGCGCCGACTTTCACTTTCCAGGAACGACGTTTTCGCACACCATGTGGGCCTGCCCACTTCGCTTTCCAGAGGATACAGTCCATCGACGCTCCGACCGCCGCGCGTCCCGGGTACGGGCGGTACCCGCGCCCCCCTGCCCTGTTCGGATGCGCAAGGGTATCCCCTTCGCCTCCGGGCTACCCACAATCGTGCTCTTGCCCTGTGGCCCCTGTCAGCACGCTTCCCGTAATCGCTGGGAGTTGTACCCCCGCCGGTCCCGAAAGCGATAGCTCAGGGCCAGACGTCGTCTATGGCGACATTCCACGGTTGCGCACCATGCATACACCGCAAACCCAATCGGCGTTGGGTGCGCTGTATCATGCGGTCTGCCGCTTCATGATTAATCCAGGGCGAGGACCCTGGACTTCGGGTGAAGTTGACTGCGATGATGACGCCTTCATGTCCAAGGGGCCGTGCACCTCTTCCAGGCTGTGTCCGCCAGATACCTTCTCGGAGGTAGCTTGAATGTGCGGGTTTGTGCGAGACGTAGAGGCACACTCCCTTAACGTCATGGCTTCAGTCTCGTTGGCCGGCTCGGTAACGAAGAACTCAAAACGGCGCTGAGAGATGGACACCGGTGTTCCTCGCGCGTACCAGATTGAAGCTTGGTCTGTGCGAAGAGCTGTTCTATGCTCTCCCTTGTGCCATATGCTTCCGTCGCGTCAGACAGGTAGCCCTAACTGTGAACAAACCCCACAGCTTCCCCGGTGGTGCTGAGATTACGTCCTGGAATTCCATGCACAATCTGCTCGCCCTGGGCAGCACAGCCGCCGCCCCTTGTTTTATTAAATCGCATTGCTCGTAACGTACACACTACAGTGACTGCACCCGAGTAAAGGTATGTTCTGTCCCATCTGCGAATGATTGATGGCAGATGATTTACGATTTACGTCCCTCTTAGGGTTCGATGACAAAGGATGCTGGCATACCGGCCGGAAGAAGAGCTCGATGCATCTCACGTCGATTGCAAGACAGGCCAGCGAGCAGCTGTCGGGGTGTGGTGATAGTGTTCCCATACACGCACGCACGTGATGACGTCTCCTGCCAGGACTTGTTCGCCGGGGCGGACGCCGCCGTCGCATCATGGCGGGTGACGCGGCGGCGCAGTAGCATGGACGTCGAGGCGTACAACTGCCTTCAGTGAGTGATCCAGTCAACAGCCAGCGCTGTGTGTTCTCACCCTCGTCCGGAAGAAGAAGGTCGATGTGTCGGGCGAGGTACTGGCCGCCGCGCGCTACCGCCTTCTTTCCATTCTGGACGTTCTCTGCAATCGCCCAGGCGTACAGCGCTCGGCGAGCATCCTATTGGTCGGGCTGCGGATCCCGCCGGGAGGTTGCGCTACTTGCAGGCGAGTGCTTATCGACCAACGAGTGACTCCCTTGTTGACTTCCTGTCGGCTTTTTGTCGCCCAGGTACATTTGGCATCTGTGGCGACCACCTTCCCTATCGCTGGCCGCACCGATATCGTGCGGAAGGAGGGGGCACCCTTTGCTGCCCGGAATGCCCGCAGCGCGGGTACAGTGCAGGCTTTGCGCCCCCGCATTGACTGCCGCCGCGCTCTCCTATTTCCCCCCTCACGGCCCTACAAGGGATTTCGCCATCTGGATAAGAGATGGTTGAACCGAGTACGCTGACAGGCTGCGTCCGTCCTTTCCGCCGGGTCGTGGCGCGCTTCCCTTGCCAGGTACCGGGAGTGGGACTGGCGTGTTTCTGTGGTCCCCGCGCTATGTGCGTGACGGCACGTGTCACGAACTGTGCATTTGCTCTCCGTCAATCTCCGCTTACGATCAAGGCCCAGCCAGGGCAGGCGAGGCGAATACAACCACCGCTCCTTCCGCTCTGTCTCCTCGCACCACCTCAAGGGGAAGGCATGGGACGTCCCTCCGATCGGTCTCGAAGACACGCCTCCTTCGCGCGAAGGCATCAGTATCGTCATGTCCTCCCACGCTCCTATGGCACATTCTGAGACGTGCTGTACGTTGGCAGCAGGCGATAGCCTCCTGATTCTTCAGACACCGGCCAGTGTGCATCGATTCGTGAAGGTGACGAGACGCCTGGGAGTACCCCTGCCGGTGGAGAATTGGTCGGATCATGTCCTCTCCCCCGACGTCCTGGTACCTGACGTCCGGAAGGACCGTGTCAACCCCCACAGCGGGCAGACCCGCACGCATGGCACCGGCGAGAAGAGTCGCCTCTTCTCGTAAGCGACGTATCGGTTTTGACCGTCTGTCTTGTCACTCTCAGGCGCTGCAGGCGAGGGACGCGATGCGGGCGCGCGGGTGCCATCCTGAACGACGTCCGCGCGTGGACAGGACCGAGCGATGGAACCTACCACCGCCGCTTCCGCTTCCGGGCGGCCGAGAGGAGGCTGCCGACATGATCGCCCGCACTTCAAGCCCACCCCGGTGCCTGCTCCATTCAGCGGCCTACCAAGGTCTCTTATAGACCCCTTCGCGCGTTCGGAGGGCTCGAGACGGCCGTCCTATCACTTGAGTCTGTGACGACGTCCAGATCCCCTCGCTCCGAGTCCTCGCTAGATCCGCGTGAGGCTATCCTTCCTCGACATGCCGAGTCTATCCCCTCCCTCCACCAGCAGCTCTGCTGCGTCCTCCTCTGACCAGCTGCCGGCACCCCCTCCGACGACGATGGGCTCGAAGCGCGAGCGCCCCCTGCAGCCCCCGAAGCCACTCTTTCCACTCGCGCAGCAAGGGATCGACGGCGCAGAGGACGCGCGCCGCGACCCGTTCCGCACGCCGGACATCTCCGTGCCACCCACGCCACGAAGTGGTGTCAGCAACCCGTTCTCCCCTCCCGCCAGCGTCGTCAACTTCAGCTCGGACAACACGCACCTGCACCACAGCAGCGCGGCGAGCATCGTCTCCACCGTCTCGTACTTCCCCGACCCGACCTCGTCCCCGCCCGCGTCGCGCCCGCACACGGGCAGCCGCGTCTCCGTCCAGTCCTCGCTCCGGAACTCGACGACGGACCTCCACATCCGCGAGGCGACGCGCGGCGTGCGCAGTCGCAAGAACTCGAACGCGCATGTGCGGAGCTCGTTCATGTCCCCGCCCGCGCTGCCGCGGCGCGTCACCGTCTTGGACAGCGAGGGCACCGGGTCCGGCACGCTGCAGGCGCCCTTGCGCGCGGCGAAGCGCCAGAGGTCGAGCATGCTCACCGGGGAGGTCGTCAAGCCGTGGGTGACGGACCAGGACTTCTACGAGAGGCTCTCGTACTGGGTCACGTACTCCGTCGCCATCATGGGTATCATCGGTGCGGTCATCCGTGTGTACTTCTCGTATGTTCAGACCCCGAACGTCGGCAACCTGTGCCTCATCATGGATGATGACTTTGAGACGTTCGACACCAAGTACACGTGGTATCATGAGGTCGACATGAGCGGGTTCGGGTAAGTGTCCCTTGGGGTTCCGGGGTGTATCATGACTGACGGGGTGTACAGGAATGGGGAGTTCGAGATGACGACCAACTCGCCCAACAACTCCTTCGTCCAGGACGGCAAGCTCTATCTCGTTCCTACCCTCACCTCAGATGTCATCGGCAAGCAAAATGTCCTCGATGGGTTCACGTACAACATCACTGGCTGCACAGCAGTGAACGTCACGACCGGATGCGGCGCCGTCTCGAACCTGACTGCCGGCACGGTGATCAACCCTGTCATGAGCGCTCGTATCTCGACCAAGAACAGCCATCACATCCAGTACGGCCGCGTCGAGGTCAAGGCGAAGCTGCCCACTGGCGATTGGATATGGCCCTCCATCTGGATGCTGCCCGTCTCCGAGACCTACGGCGCCTGGCCCGCATCGGGCGAGATCGACATCATGCAGTCTCGGGGGAACCCACCCGAGTACCCGGCACAGTGAGTACCTGCACTCTATCGACAGGCTATCGAGCAGCTGCGTTCTGCTTCACTTTCTGTGCCCGATTGTCTTCGCGATCGCATGCTGATTGGTTCCTGCATTGCGTCTATTCCAGGGGCGTCGACTATGTCCGCGGTTCCCTCCAGTGGGGCCCGTTCACGTGGCTGAACGGCGTGAGCAGGACGTTCGGCTGGTGGACGAACCGGCGGAAGACGTTCGCGGACGGCTTCCACACGTACGCGCTCGAGTGGAGCCCCGAGTTCGTGCGGATCTACGTCGACTCGCGGCTCACGTATAGCCTCTTCCTCAAGTTCAACGAGCCGTTCTTCAAGCGCGGCGACTTCCCGCCCATCGTCCAAAACGGCTCGCAGTTCATCGAGACGCCGAACCCCTGGGAACACGGCACGCCGAACGTGGCGCCGTTCGACCAGCCGTTCTATCTCATCATGAATGTCGCCGTCGGCGGCACGAGCGGCTGGTTCCCGGACGGCGCCGGCGACAAGCCGTGGCTCGATCATTCCCTCAGTGAGTGGGCACGATCGCCCTGCCTTGTAAAGATTGGACTGTGTATGATTGACACTTTGGGCCCTCTCTGCAGCCGCTATGCGCGATTTTGCCGAGCGCCAAGACGCGTGGTATGCGAACTGGCCGAAGAATATCGAGGACCGCGCGATGGTCGTCGACTCTGTCAAGATGTGGCAGCGGTGTTGAACGCGACGCGCTCTGGCCTGCGCGCCCATCCCCTCGTGAATCCCGCTGTGAGGCCCTGTTACTACACACGATCGCGACCCAGACCTACTGTCCCTTATGTCCCCATCCCCATCCCTGGCGCGGTGATACATGAGCCTCTTATTCCGGCTTTACGTCTTGGACTTCTACGGCCTTTCGTCATCGCCGGTCCGCCCGCAGACATGCGTCGGGCAGAAGGTAGCCTCCACTTCCGTCGATATCATCGCGCAGTGTTCCATGCATACGTAACCTTCCGTACTACCTTCATGTTCCACCACCTCTTATCACTTCCGGCGTCTTTGCCGGTCCTCCGGGCTGAGCGGAGCACCGGAGACGGGGAGGAGCCTTCGCTGCACATACGTCTTCGTCGCGTTCTCGTTCTACTCCTCCGCTCGTTCTCAACCGCCCACCTTCCCTTTGATCGTCGTCTTCCTATGCATCCATTTTGGCCGTAGGTTACTCTTCTGACTTAATCGCGTTACCGCTGTTCGTTTCCGTAGGGATAGGGGCCGCTTTGTGTATCATTGCCTCGTGAGCGTTCATATAGACTGTATTTTACCCAGTTAGGAGTTCGATCGATGCCTGTGGCTCGCAACTCTACGGAGTCACCTCAGCTCCTGCTGAGAGCAGGTTGTAACCTGTCTGTATTCCCCCAACAAACCAGTAGCACTCCGGGAACCACGGTTGACAACTCGTCCAGCTTCATGTCGTGTTCCTTCCATCTCTTCGTGGTGATGAGCTACACTGCTCCAAATCAGCGCCATGCCCGCCCGCCATCCCATCCCTCTCCCGCTCCTTCCCCGCAGACGATGCCGCCCGATTCCTTGCCTACGGCAGGCGCGCCTCGAAGCCACAAATTGGCCGCCCAGCGTCAGCGCCCTTCGACGCCTCGTCGGGCGAATTGATCGGCCTTACCGTTCTATCATCGCAACATGCACTGGCGGTGTCGACATATACACCGCCTGCCAGGCTGATTGTACGGGAGGAACGCCTCGAGGCGGCGGCAATAAGCTCTAGACTTGGTCTTGGTCGTGAAACGAGCTGTCGAGCTGCCCGATGGAGAGCCATAAAATAACCCAAAGCGAAGGATATTTGTGGCGGTCGTCTGGGTGTTACGTGCGGCGTGCGCAGCATCGCAACGTTGAACTTTAGCGCATCCTACCACGGCGCGTGTCCCTCGAGGAAGGTTTGGTACGGCGCTGAGGGGACGATAGAGCGGAATGCGACCCGCCGGCAAGTGGTGCGGATCTGTATGATGTCCGGACGGACGTCAACAGCGGTGTGCCCCAGTGTATACACGCACCTTGCACATATCAAACCCAGTTCGCAGCGGGAAGGAAATCCCCGGAGCAGGACTAACCGTAGAAGACGGGCGGGCGGAGATAAGGAGAAGCCTGACCTCGGGGCGATGGCAGACTCCGCGGCGTCCTGCCCTGGATTGCGCTAGTAGTATGCACGAGGCTGGTGAGGGCGGTTCCGGCAGGCGTCCGGGCCCGGCGGGCAAGGAGGCGGTGGAAGCGCGCTGGGAACGGTCGTGTCAGTCCCCAGGGGTGCGGCGCCCCTGGATGCAAAACGAGCCCGCGCCCGCAGGCGAGGCATCGGGAAATACTTGCCGGCAGCGTGCTCTGAGTTCAAATCTTGTGCGGCGCCCTGGACGGTTTTGACCACGCACTTGGCTCGAAAGGGTCCTCCTCGCGCTAATCGTCCCTGGACGATCTGTGCGGACCGTACCGTTTGCATGGGATGGGAGGGGCCGCTCGAGGGGGCATGGCCATCCCCGTGGGCGCGTGGGTGTTGGGTTGCCCGCTATTGCTTGTTTCAATGGATAAACGGGACCGATCAAATGAGGTGATGCTGTGCAACTCGACTTCTCTTGAGTCTTGACCAGTGCTTCTCCGGATGGAAGATACCTTTAGAGTCTCTGGGAGGTGCCATCCTGCCAAGTCATTCCCGGGCTACAACAAGAGGGACATACCTGGCTCCCGCCGCCTGTGAAACCGTGTTAATAACATTCTGTTAGTAAGAATAAATGTTACTACACCGGGTTGCGTATCCTCGTACGCGGATGAAGGCTCTGCGCTACTAACGAAACAATGGTGAAGGTACCCATTATCGTTAGAGGCATAGCTTGTGATGTTTGAAGAAGAGTCTATACACAATATTAAACTGTCAACTTTCAACCACGCTACGCCATCGCGTGGTCGGGAACCACACCCGCGGCCGTTTGCAGTATGTCGTCTCAGAGGTTCCGCGATATCAGTGCTCCGACTCGGAGTCGGCAGCGCCTGATGTATGTGTGGGCCACCCAAGTCGTGTGTCTAGCTGAGGCGCCCTCAAATCGGTTAGTAGTCCTAGAAATAGCAACGCATGTGCCACCAAGCTGGGTCGGCGGCTGAGGACCTTGAAAGTGGAAGAGTGTCGAAGTTGTGTGGTCCAACCGACATTCTTGCCTTTTTTGGGAAGGGCCCCACCCGGCCCGGTATTCCCGCCTTGCACTTGACGTGTTTGTTGACTATGGAACGGGCGGCAAACTGCTTTGCCTGCTTTCTTTTGACCGCGACCGTCGATGGTGCTGCTTTGGCATCTAAGTTCCTCGAATACGTCGGTATTCTGTCACAAGATGAAATGGCTGGAAGAACCACCAGCAGGCTAACTCGACACTCGTCCGGGCCACGAGGATCAGCCCTTTGATGTGCATCAGTAGTGAACAGAAACGCACGTGAAGAGGACAGTGTCGTGGCCCATAATCGGCGGCATGGCATTACCAGTGAGTGTTATTCTTTGCTCACGGTATAGCATTGCCGCTGAGTCTCAGCGGACATCGACCCTGCAGTATCAATCATCCAGCGCATCCGCGGGGCTCCGGCGGACGAAACCCTTCACTGACATCTGTTACTACTACGAGACGCCTTGCGTCTTGAAATAACCCGTGGGCTTGAGATTTCTCAAGCTCGCGGGGAATTTTCGTTCCCCTAGACGCAGTATGACGACACCAATGTCCCACTCATTGCTTCTCAGGTTCGCGAGTTCTAAACTATACAGGCCATCCCATGTCCATTCTTGACCGGGACCCGCGCTCGTGTTATGCTCTCCCTGCTATTCTGTTAATCCGAGGGGTCTTCGGACATGTCTTGCCTATGCTGGCCACTGCCCCTGGTGACGTCTATCCCGCGCACATGCTCAGGGTACCTCGTCGGTACGGCCGTGTCACTTTGACTACGTTGCTTCTCCTATGACGGTCTCATGCTTCGCCCAGATTGCTGCAGTCTATTGAATCTCGCTGGAAATACACTCCTGTTCAAGGGCTCCCAGCTACCATCGTAAGGCTTGTGCCTCGAGCCCGAGGAATCTTAAGGCACAAGCGTCTTCGCAAGGTTGATACGCGACGCTGTACTTTCCTCATGCCGCTCTGCCAGCTACGGTGCCGAGAATTCGTGGGCGGACTGAAACGGCGATGTTCACCTCGCCGGTATGTGAAGCCCCGAGCGCATCCTAAGTCCTGCATGACTCAACGAGTACTGTCGACTGACGCGTCGCATATTTCTAGTTCGCTACCACGAGCGCTGCCTTGTTTTAAATACATCTCAGGACTTGTAGATATCGCATCCGATTGGCCCGGGAGGCGATGCGAGGCTTCCAAGCAGGCAGATTATGCGCGCAGCATAACAGAAGCATAATCCTGACGGGGCTGTCGTGAATTGCATACCACAGCAATGTCATGTATGGCCTCACCGGGTGTCAACGGATGTCGATATGATATCCAGCCGCCCATCTACCGGCGCGTTCTTCTGGGTACCACCGCCACACCTGCCATCTTCAGATTGGTACACCGGCCGCACCAGACCCTCATGTTATTTCCAGGAACGTCCGACCCACTCCTTCAGGACTAGAGGTGGCTTTCCGATACGGTACTCCTCTTCGCCATGAGGTAGGTGAGTTCATGCGATATCTTTGGCAAGATCGTCAATATATAACGGCAATTTGACAGCATGTGAAGCGCTCTAGCGCCTAACGGGCGGCGTGGTCGAGAACCCTCCGCAGCGTCATCTGTTGTTTGTCCCGAGGCGGTCGGTGGACGTACCTTGACAGTATCATGGGCACTAGCCAACCGCGGGCATTCTCGCCGCATCCTCATGCAGCCGCCACTGATTATTAGCGGCCCGCTCTCAGCACCCCTTGATCTGCCGAGTTATTTATTAGGCCGGAAACCTTCGCCTTTATTTCAGCAGCTCCCCGCTCGACCCCCCGCCCCCGTATGTCCCATGGCCCAATCCAAGTCGCCGTTTCATCTGCAGTCCGACTCGAGGCCTTCCACGGGGCACTCGTCCTCCTCCATCAACGATGCTCCCTCGGATCCCCACGACCGACGACCATCGTCCGACGGAACTAGCGAGGCTGCCCGAGACCCCTTCTCCACCCCGGAGCACTCCGTCCCGGCCACTCCTGCTCCTGCAAGCATCATCAGCTTCAGCGGTAGCGCCTACTTCATGGAACAGCCCGTATATCGCAGGCACGACAGTCGTGTATCGACACAGTCCGCACTACGTCAGGCGAACACCGACGTGCAAGAGCAAGACCGGAGTGGACAGGCGAGCTCTGCGTCGTCGCTGCGCTCACCCGGACGCAGCTCGTTCATGCCTCCACGCCCTCTGCGTCGGACCACCCTGCACGAGTCGATGACTGTTCCGCGCATGTCTGCGCCTCCCCGCGCCAAGCGGCAGATGCGAACATCGATGCTGACGGGTGCGATCGAGAAGCCATGGCTGTCGGAGAAGGACCGGATGGCGACGCTCTCGTATTGGCTCGTCTATTTCGTGTCATTCCTCGGCATCGCCGGAGGTGCGATCCGCTGCTACTTCGCGTGGAAGCAGACGCTGCTGCTCGGAAACGTCTGCCTCGTCATGGAGGACAACTTCGACACGTTCGACACGGAGAACGTTTGGATGCGGGAGGCGAGCATGAGCGGCTTCGGGTACGTCCCCTCTCCTTCCCCTATCCCTCCCCTCTATCTTCCTTCCTGCGCGGTCCACCCGCATCGGAGTCTGGACACGGCTTGCTGACATCGGGCGCGCCGCGCGGCGCAGCAACGGCGAGTTCGAGATGACGACCGCGTCGGAGAACAACTCCTTCGTGCGCGACGGCCGCCTCTACCTCGTCCCGACGCTCACCTCGGACGTGATCGGGTACAACAACGTCTTCAACGGGCACACCTTCAACCTCACCGGCTGCACGGACGTCAACGCCACGAGCTGCGGCGCGGTCTCGAACGAGACGCTCGGGACCGTGATCCCGCCCGTCATGAGCGCGCGCATCCACACGCGCCAGCCGTACGCGATCAAGTACGGCAGGGTGGAGATATCGGCGAAGCTTCCTCGCGGGGACTGGTTGTGGCCGGCGCTGTGGATGCTGCCTGTGAACGACACGTACGGGCCGTGGCCGCGCTCGGGCGAGATCGATATCATGGAGGCGCGCGGAAACGGCCCCGACTATCCTGCTCAGTGAGTGGTCCCCTCTGTTCACATCTCAGGTGGTCATTTCGGCCTGAGCCTCGGATTTCAATCCAATATCGCTGCGAATAGGAGATACTGACTGGAATGCATCGCAGGGGTATCGACTACGTGCGCGGCTCGCTGAATTGGGGACCATTCACATGGTTGAACGGCGTGAGCAAAACCTTCGGCTGGTGGACCAACAGGCGCAAAACGTTCGCGGACGGCTTCCACACGTACGCGCTCGAGTGGAGCCCGGAGTTCGTGCGGATCTACGTCGACTCGCGGCTGACGTACATGCTCGTGCTCAAATTCGACGAGCCGTTCTTCAAGCGCGGCGCCTTCCCGCCCGTCGTCGCAAACGGCACGGACTTCATCCAGCTGCACGACCCCTGGGCGGCCGGGACGCGGAACGTCGCACCGTTCGACCAGCCGTTCTACCTCATCATGAACGTCGCCGTCGGCGGCACGAACGGCTGGTTCCCGGATGGAGTCGGGGGGAAACCGTGGCTTGACGGCTCAGTCAGTGAGTGCCACCCCTCCTCGTGTCCGCTCGTCCCGGGGGGTGCCTGGGCCCTGGGCAAAGAGGGGAACGATTATGCTGACATGACGTCGTGCGCGCACAGCGGCTATGCGGGATTTTGCAAAGGCACAGGACCAGTGGTCTGCGACGTGGCCTGAGAATATCGAAGACAGGGCCCTGGTCGTCGACTCCGTGAAGATGTGGCAGCTCTGCTGACCGGCGCTGCCGGCCGTGCGGGGCTTCGGTGGCCGTCAAGTCCGCGTTCCTCGCCCCGGTTTGTTTGTCTGCGTGGCATGATATGGTCGGACGCTGCGAAGGCGGCGATCAGGGCTTGTTGGGTCATGTATGCACTTCGTTCTCCGACTATCCAGGGTTCTCGGTCGGGCTGCCCGTTGAGTAATAGATTTGATTTCCTCAGCAGCCCTGCGACTTCCGTGTTCGATCGGTCAATGATCATTCTCCACAGCGGCGCGCTGTGTGTTCTTGACCTCATCATATCTCTCCAAAACACGTCCAGCTATGCAACCTCTGTCGGGATTTAGTGGTCTTGTCATCATTGCCGGAGCCGTAATGCACATTCAGGCCGCGGGTACTTGTATCCTCGTTGCCAGTGATCCTCCTTGCTCGAAGCAGCTCTGATCAGATGCGACACAGTGTGTAGTATTAGACCAACACTGCTCCACAGGGTCCTTGTTAGAACATCGCGAGCAGTGGGACACATGTCGATGGAAATCCATCGACAAAAAGAGTGTGATTGCATCCGCCGGGAGTCGAACCCGGAGCTAGGCCATGGGAAGACCCAATGTTACCGCTACACCACGAATGCTTAATGCAAATTGACTGTATTGACGCTATATAAAGTAACCATTGGTATTTCCCTCCCTCCCAAAAGAGCTTGGCCTCGACTATCATCAGTTCGTTCATGTCTCCATGATCATCCACGAGTCTCTCGTACGCCTCCGTTACTGTACTCAAGAATTGCAGGCAAGACACTCACCTCTAGCTCAAAAAAATGACTAGAATCGACGTTATTAGCGGCCAATGGTCCTGATTCACAGTGGAAGAGTCGTGACGCAGTGCATACTAATGGCTCAAACTCGCCAGTGCACAACGATGGTCTTATCAGCCCGTGGAGTAATACCATAAGTGAACGTATAGAGCACTCCACTGTACTTACCCATAGGTGTTGGTCCGGTCATGATGCTCCAGACTATCGCGTATCTTTTGTAGCCTCGGTGTCCATGGCCGACCGCGGGGCACACCGAGGGATTACTCTGGAATCGTCGCTAACCATGGGCGCACAGCTCCGCCATGAGGTCTTCCTGTTGCATAGAACGTCTACACCAACAGACGTACGTTACACTATTTGTCTGACTTCGCGATATCTCACTTCGAGATCAACCACTGGCAGTCTTGCTACAGACGTATGCATTGCAGGCCGTCCGTGTTCACGAAATGGTACGTCTGTCACCTTTCCGTCTTCTGGTGGTCATTCATGCAAACGGGCAGCCATTCTGTTGACCTCGGACGCGCCTGTGCCGGACCAAGGTTCATAACCTTTGCGATGAAACAACTTCTCGTGTCGCCTGACACTGTTCTACCCCAATACTTGACGTAACTGCTGTTGAAGAACGTTTTGTGAGCTGTGAACATGGTGATATTGCGCGCCATCTTGATTTACCCTCTTGACTACCACATCTCCCCATCTCCGCCGTACGCCCGCTCAGGTCTCGAGGCGCGAAAACTGAGGGAGCGCCTACCTACAGCGCCTGGGTGTCGTCGTAGAAGCATCCAATGTGAGTGCCATTTTCGTAGCATACCACGGCGCCCAAACTTACCCTCCCCCCGCTACGGTGCGCATATATGCAAGCAAACCAATCCCCGAAGTACGTATATCCGGTGCTTATATTCCCGGCGAATGATCCGCTCGTGCCTGCCGCGCATCTTCTCCGGCGGCTTGATCACACAGAGACACCCACCGAGGATGGCGGGTCCGCATGACCGGTGAGATATTTCCCTCGGACGAAGTCCAGCGCTGAGAGCGTTCCCTTCGCGCGGCTCCGTGGGGCGCATGATGGATGGCGTACGCCAATAACGTCCTCCCCAGGCCCACCGAGGGCATTCGAGAGCCGCTGCGCCCGTTCTACCATCGAAGAGGCGACAATTCCTGCGACGACGTCGGAACCACAAAGTCCTCGTATCCCACCGTAGTAGTCGTCTCCGATTTACATATTTTCTCAACACTGGTGTAAGGTGCGGACGTTTAGACGCTTGACCGGTTACCCCCTGCTGTCATTCGAAGCCTCAACGACTCGACTGACTTGTGCAGGTGCTCCCATTCAAATACGGAAACTCCCGCCCTCCGTTCTGGGAGAGCGTCGCGCTTCTTTCAGGGACAAGTGTACTGGTCAGTCCCGGCATCCGACTTCAGTATACTTCGACATAAGACCGACCTACGACCTTGTGGCTCTCAATCCATCGGAGGCCGGCAGTGGTGTGCCTGTGCACTTGTCAAGCCCCGGTGCAGGGCCGGAGGTCTTCAGGCAACCTCGGTCTATTCCTATCCCTTCCATCCACTGGAGCGAAGAGCATTGAAGCATTACCCAATCCCTGTCCCAAGCGCGCCATGGCGCGCGGATGCCCGTTCGGGACACTTGTTGTTTTCAAGGCGTATACGTTGCGGACACCAGGTCGGACTGGGTCGATCTCAAGTAGCCCAGCGCGCACAAATGGTAGGCGCAGTCTGGGGCCCCACATAATCCGCGCAGTAGGACTGGGCTGATCTTCGTCGAGGTACGTCCCGCTTAGATCGAACATCAGAGTGAGATTGTCTCGTCTGACACTCGGATACGATACGGTGTCTCCCCTGACATGACCGAGAGCGTATCGCCGACATCCAAAACGTCCAGCCGCGCGGACACATTCGTTCGCCCGACTGTCGCTGCAGACATCGCCTTCTATGAAGGGGCGGCCGGTGTCGGACTTGACGCTCGGCTTTGCGATGGAAGAGAATGCATGGTAGAGATGCCTTCGTCCTTATTCCCGTTCTCATGCTGACCTGTTCCATCGCAGATCGAAGAACGTCTGAGCATTGCCGGTCGTGCACTCGCCCCGCCCGGCCGCGCTCTCTCCCACTCGCCGCCTGGTCCTGCCGACATCCTCGTCAGGGCGCGCCGAACCCCCATACAGTCAAGAGGCTGCGAACCATGGCGCGGACGTGTGCTTCCCTGCCGCTCTCCGCCCGACGAGGTTCCCCTTGCGGCTTGCTCGGGGCTGGAGACGGCCAGGCGCCAGCCTCTTCCGGCGGGACGCGCTGGCGGACGAGCTTGGCCGACAGCGAGACCGGTGCGCTGTCGACCCTTACTAGGACCGAATGTGATCCGTGGGAAGGCACGGCTCTGTGATCTGTCAGGCGGCACTGACAAGGCAGGGGCTCCCGAAGGTGTGGGGCATCGTCCGCGCAGGCCGCTCCGCTCCCTCTATAGGATGCGAGGCGCCGAGTATGGCAGTCGTAGTATTCCATCAGGCCCCAACCCGCCTCGACCTGGCCACGGCGTGAATGAAGTCCAAGGAACGCGCATCGCCGCCGCCGTCGGCCCTTGCGCTACGGACCATCTCATATCTATCTCGGTTGGCCGTGTTCCTGGGAGTTTGGCGCTCGGTGAGAATTCACTTCATTTACTGGCTCTGCGCCCGATCCGAAGAGCGAGCGGTGTAGTGCGCATTAGCCCGCTAGCACGGGCGTGGTGGCTTGGGAATTGCGTCGCGCGCGCGAGATTCCCAGGTCGTCGCGCTCGCTTCTACCCTCGATCAATCGCAGAGCAGTGCAAGGATCGCACTGTCCGTGCGCGCGCTGCCGGAGGGATGTCCTGGTCTATATCAAAATGATCCCACCAGCCTGGCAGGCGCGATGACTGGAACGGGGCGCGTAGAGGGGACTGGCAGCCTGCCTGATGACTCTGTCAGGAAGTGTCCTCGGATTTTGACGCTTCTCCTGGCCGCCTCGACCCACATGCTACACAGCGGGCGGTGGTCTTCTCGCCCATGTATGGTTAGGCCTCCGAGCGGCTGGAAGGGCTGCATGCCGAGAAGGCGGCGCTCCTTCGCGTCCGGGATGCGTCTTCATTTTTGGACAGCTAAGGTTCCTGCGGGTTCGCCATGCCCTAGCCGGATCGAACTCATCGGCGTCGTCCCATGCCGCGCGCAATTCGTTTTGGGGGAGCCCTGACTTCCGCATCTTGTGACATAATCACCGCGATGGGTGACCCAACTGCTGCTGCTTGAGCGGCTCGTGCAGGCCTACTTAAACTCGTGGCGCGTCGACCTCGTCTCCACCACAGCATCCTGATCCTCGTCGGGAGTGCTGAGGATGGCCACCCTCGCCGCGTCGCTCGCAGTGCTCTCACTGTCCTTCCCTTCCGTGCGTATTCCCTGCCCCCACCCCGCCTGACCGACGGCTGACCCCGCTGCAGATCACCCATGGTTCCCTGGTCCGTGTGCGCCAAGCACCCAGCACGCCCGACATCCCGGGCACAAACTTTACCTTCCTTGGATGCTTCACGTGGGTCACCTCTGCCCCGCGACCGCAGTGCCAGACGCTGAGCCTGTCACCTCCACAGTGATCAAGGTGCCCGCTCGCTGGGTGGAGCCTCGCTCGTCAACACGACGGGGATGACCGTCGAGTCCTGCGTGTCGTTCTGCTCCTCCCAGCACTTCAACTTCGCAGGGCTCGAGTTCGCGCAGGAGTGTTGTACGTGATGGCGCGGGCTTCGACGCCCACGAGCCTATTCCTCGGCCCGCACTCGCGCGCTGACCACGCTTCGGCTGTTTCCGCAGGGTGCGGCAACGAGATTGCTAACGGCGGCACGAACGCCACCGAGACGGACTGCAACTTCGCATGCACCGGGAATGCCAACGAGATCTGCGGAGCGGGAAGTGAGCGCGGAGCAGCCTTGTTGTGCTTCGCCCGATGTCTGACGAGTGCTAACAGACAGGCTGAGCGTCTACTGGAATGGAGTGCCTCCGCCCCCGCCTCCGATTACTGTGCCTTCCGTTGGTCTCTGGGAGTCCCTGGGTTGCATAACGTGAGTCGCATTTCTCTGTGTTGACGCCCTCAGCGGCTCATCGAAGAACCAGGGATAACGTCAACACTCGCACTCTTACCGTCGGCGTCAACGTCCCCGGCCCGTTTACCGTAGAGGGCTGCACACAAGCCTGCTTCAACGACAACTTCCCTCTTGCCGGAGTGGAGTTCGCGACCCAATGCTGTAAGTGAATGTGCACTCGCTGGAAATGTCAGCTTACGTCGGATCTAGTCTGCGACACGGCCATACAGAATGGTGGTGCATCTGCGCCTCTGACGGATTGCAACATGGCCTGCAGCGGAAATAGCTCAGAGTTCTGTGGCGGCCCCAACCGCCTGAACGTAAGTCGCGCCTATATTTGGCGCTTGGCCTTACCATAACGGAGTATCGTCAGGTCTACAACTTCACGGGTACACTCCCTGGCCCGCCCAACCAGGGCGGTGGTGGTGGCGGAGGCGGCGGACCCACGCCCATCGACGTTGCCCCTGTGAAGACCGGTCTGCCCACTCCGTGGTCGTATGCAGCATGCTACGTGTAAGGACGCCGTCCATCAAGTGTATCCGGCCGCACTAACAAGAACCGTTCAGGGACAACGCGTTCGGGCGCATCTTCGCCAACCAGCTGCCCGACAACCCGGCGGTGACGGTCGAGTCCTGCATCGCGTCCTGCCAATCCCAGAACTTCACCCTCGCCGGTCTGGAGTTCGGCGTTCAGTGCTGTGCGTGCCACCCACGACATTGCTCCGCTCGCCGGCTAATCACCCCCAACAGTCTGCGGTAACACGCTGATCGAGGGCGCCGTTCCTGGCGAGGAAGACACCTGCAACATGGCCTGCGGCGGGAACTCGACGTGAGTGGGACTCCATGCCTCGCTCTCGGCGCGGAGGTACTCACTTTCGTACAGCGAAGCGTGCGGCGGACCCAATCGCCTTTCGGTGCGGATCTTGAACTGATATCTCCGAGATGGCTCGTTCTCATTGCCCTGACGGCATTCTAGGTCTACACTTCGACCGGGAACGTCGTCGCCCTGCCGGTTCCCACTCCCCTGAACAGCAGTCTCCCAGGTGCGTTTCGCCGGTGTCCGATCTGGCTCCCGCCTGGAATGGTCCGCTTACGTCGCTGCGCTCAGGCCTGTGGGAATACAAGGGTTGTATCCAGTACGCCGCCCATCTGACTCGCTGTCATCGGCGACGCTCAACTCTTTTCATCCAGGGAACCTAATGGCGCGCGTGTGTTCCCGTACCAGAGCATCTTGACGAACAACAACACCATCGAGGCCTGTCTGAACCTGTGCGCGGCATTTGGCTTCCCCGCCGCTGGCGCTGAGTTCGGTAACCAATGCTGTGAGTATCTCCCATCGCATCGTCCCCCTTCAGGAATCGACAGCTGAACTGCTCTCAGTCTGTGGCGATATCACGGATGTGCAGAACAACAGCCCTGGGTTCGTTGATCCCACTCTATGCAACATCCCTTGCTCCGGAGACCCTATCCATCTGTGTGGTGGCGAAGCTCGGCTTCAGGTCTGTCGTGCCCTAATGATTGAGTGCAAATTTGGCCTAACGTTTCGACAGCTCTATGAATGGAGCGGTGTCATGAACGACTGGCACACTCCCGCGAACACCGGACGCTACGAGGTGGGCCCATTGTACCCTACGATATACCTTACAGGGCTAACCGCTCTCGCGCAGTTCTTCGTGCCGGGCGTTGTCGTCCCCTTGATTGTCACACTGGGTATCAACAACAAGGTCTCCTTCGTTGAGAAGTTCGGCACCAGCGAGTTTACCAACTCTACTGGGGCTTACGAGCTCGATCTGAGCTTGGTGAACGACTTCGAGAAGACATGGCGCACGATGCACGTCAAGACCGACGTCTTCTGCTCCGCGGGCCTTGTTCTTCCAGACAGGGCCGGACGACAGCTCACCATTGGTGGATGGTCGCTCTCCAGTACTTTCGGCGTTCGTCTGTACACTCCTGACGGGAGCCCCGGTGTCAACGGCACGAACGACTGGGAAGAGAACGTCGATGAGCTGTCGCTTCAGGTGCGTCTCATCGCCCATCATCTCAACTTTCGCATTCCAACCGCAGACACGTAGAGGGGCCGCTGGTACCCATCTTCGCTCGTGCTGTCCAACGGCAGTATTCTGGTCGTCGGCGGTGAAATCGGAAGCAACGGCCCTCCCGAGCCTACCCTGGAAATCTTGCCCACTCCAGAGGGCGGCCCGACCTTCCTGTTCATGGACTGGCTCAACCGCACAGACCCCAACAACCTGTACCCCTTCCTTCAGATGCTTCCGAGTGGAAACATCTTTGTTGGTGCGTCCATGACAGAACTTACGACATTCGGGCGGGTGCTGACCCTTGTTGCTTGGATGCAGGCTACTACAACGAAGCGCGGATTCTGAACCCCGTGACGTTCGACACCATCAAGACGTTGCCCAACATGCCCGGTTCGGTCAATGACGATCCCGCCCGTCCTGCTGGCCGCACTTACCCCCTAGAGGGCACTGCGGTGCTCTTCCCGCAGCATGCACCGTACACCGACCCTCTCACGGTGCTCGTCTGCGGCGGCTCGAACTTCGGCATTGCTTTGGACAACTGCGTGCACATTCAACCCGAGGCTGAGAACCCGCAATGGGTGCTGGAGCGGATGGTGGGTTGCAATAGTCTCCACCTTCCTGCGGTCTGCTTACGTTTCTTGCATCGAAGCCGTCCAAGCGCGTCATGAGCTGCATCGTAAGCATTCCTGCTGCGTGATTCTGTGCATCTGGCCTTACTGATCCTCCCTCGCTTCCACCCGATCACAGTCCGGTCAGTAAAGGCCGCCTATCGTCGCAGCGAAACGCCCTTCACTCATCTTCTTCCCCAACAGCCCTCCCTGACGGAACCTTCCTCATCGTCAACGGCGCCCACCAGGGTGTCGCCGGATTTGGCCTCGCCACTGACCCCAACTTCCAGGCGCTGCTGTACGACCCCACCCAGCCCGTCGGGTCGCGCATCTCGATTCTCAACTCCACCATCGTCGCCCGTCTCTACCACTCTGAGGCCACGGTACGTAGCGCCGGCATGACCCCAGGCTGACTGCACCGTAACTGACACCCATGGGGGTCCGCAGCTCCTCCCGGACGGCCGTGTCCTCATCTCGGGCAGCGACCCCCAGACCCCCGGCTTCCCCGAGGAGACGCGGGTCGAGGTCTACATCCCGCCGTACTTGACAGATGGCCGCCAGCAGCCCAGCTTCACTGTCGACGAGAACGATTGGGCGTACGGCGGCCAGTACACGATCCATGTCACCCTGCACGAAGGCGCGACCGATACCATGCGGGTGTCCCTTATTGCCGGTGAGTGACAATGTACGGTGCATTCAGCGCAGCTGAGACTGACGTGCAACGTTTCTTCTCAGCCACCGCGAGCACGGTTCGTGCCCTCCTTCTGTACCAGCACGTTCTTTCCGTACTGACCTAGTCCCCTTCTCCCCACCGTTACACAACAGCACGGTAAGCATCCCCTCTCCTCCATTGCTTTCCCTCGACATATCCTAACAACTCCCTTCCCCTCCCCAGGCAACTCGATGGGCATGCGCACGCTCTTCCCCGAATTCTCCTGCAACGGCAACACGTGCACGGTCACCGCGCCGCCGAACGCGCACGTCTCGCCCCCGGGCTGGTTCCAGCTGTTCGTGCTCGACGGGCCCACGCCCTCGCACTCGAACTGGGTCCGCATCGGCGGCGACCCCGGCGAGCTCGGGAACTGGCCCAACTTCCCCGACTTCACCCGCCCGGGCCTCGGGCCGTTGTAAAGGGAGCACTCGAGCGTCCTGCGAAGCTTCGAGCTCTGAGGGACCGGGCCAAGTTGAGTAGTTGGTGTGGTAGACGATACCTTCCTTCCCCTCCTTTTGTTTATTCTTTTTTACTGTGGTCTACGGAGATGGACATGGTCCCGCGCGTGGTGTTGTATGTACGAGATACCTACCCCTTTCCCTTCCCCCTCGTGACCGTCTCGAGGTTCTCCTTCCGTTCGTTGGACACTTGACACTTACCACCTAGGTCTAATCTGGGCCCCCTCCCGTTCACTTCGTACCTTGTCCGTCGATCGCTTCCTCTGTCTCGTCTACTATGTTGTTGTTGTCGTCGATGTCGCGTCATAATGAGAACTGTCTTCAGCAGAGGCTGTGTCCAGTCAGCGATTCTGCGAGGCGAGGCTCCTTTTACCAGACAATGTGTTCGTTATATTCCACGGCGATAGAATATGAGGTCGACGCGACGGCATACCGCAGACGAAGCACACATGGAATGGTCTCTCTAGTTTCACAAGGTGCGGCACCAGGCAACGCAGAACTACGACGGCGCATCGGACGCCAAACGTCGAAATTCGGACGTGGGGCGCATGGGTCGCAGAGCGGACGTCAGAGGCCGAGCAGCACGAAGGGAGCTCGAGGTCACAGGTCAATGGTCATGATCATCACGAATATCACCAGGACACAGAAGAGCGAAAGACGAGAAAGGCTGGGAGGGAGGATACACGAGCGAGCGAGCGGGGGGCGGGGCGGCCGACGATGCAGGGATGCAATTGGGAGCGGAAGAGCGTGGTAGAACTAGAAGGCGAAACCGAGTCCGGGACCGAGACCGGGGCGCGGGTGGCAGCGAGAGAGCTCGAGGTATGTATGGGACAGGGACACAAGGGGGCCGAGGGGCCGGGGTGGGGACAATACACGGTAATGTACGGGGGAGTATGTATCTGTATCTGTATCTGTAATGGTAACTGTAACAACTGGGTACGAGAGATCATCATGAATGCAGGTGCGTGAGGAGCGATCGTGATGCGTGGACGGCGGCGAAGGAAAAGACAACAACAGTCGTGACAGGACAACGGGCGCGAGAAGAGCGACGGAGCGTGGCGGGGGCTGATGGGGACGGGTCTAGTTGGCCAGGATGTCGGCAAAGTAAGGGTGGAGGAGCGTGCGTTTTGCTGCGTGATACGGCGTGGGGTAAGCGGCTGGAGGAGCGGACAGCGAATGACAACGGATACGTACCCGAGATACGCTTGGCAGTGTCGTACGTGAGCATGAGCTAGATAGAAAGGTCAGTCCGGAAGCCGGGCGGAGATGAGCAGGACGCGTCACCTTCAGCAGGTCGATGCCGTCGTGATCCAAACCCGGAACATGATCACGGAGGTCTTGCGGCGACCAATGAGGGAAAGAAGGCTTGTAGTCCGGTAGTTGGTGTACCCCAGGCCAAATCTCCTCGTTGGGCGTCCCAAGAACCCTGAATCATTGGGTCAGCGTCGCAATCGTTAGGCGAGCTATAGCGCTATATTACCTGAAGATCTTGAAAATCTGGTCGATTTCCGAATCTCCGGGGAAGAGCGGGTGACCGCGCGCGCACATCTCCGCAAAGATGCAGCCTACGGACCACATGTCGATGGCTGTGGAATAGTGACGCGAACCGAGCAAGACCTCCGGCGCGCGGTACCACAACGTTACGACCTGGGCGGCGTGCACGGTGAACGCGTGTTCGACGTCGAAGAAAATGATGCACGTACTTCATGCGTGTACGTCCGCATGGGAATGCCGAACGCGCGCGCAAGCCCGAAGTCCGCCAGCTTGAGGTTGTCATCTTTATCGATCAAAAGATTTTGCGGCTTCAAGTCGCGATGAAGGATGCGATGCGAGTGGCAGTAGCGCAGTCCCAAACACAGCTGGTAGGTGAATTTCTGCAGGGTACGTGAGCATTGATTGCCTTTGGGAACCAAAACTCTCCCCGCCAACGCATGGTGCGCGCGCAGGTACCCGTCACGTGACATATGCAGCACCATATATGCTCTGAAGAATGGTGGCGGTTTGGACGCGTCGACACGCGATGCAACCTGGCTACACGCGTTTGCACGCGTTTATCCGCGCTAGCGTGCGCGGGGTGCTGCGTACGAGCGACGACGGGACAGAATAGGGCGGAGACTGACCTTCACGATGTCGGGGGTAATAGGTTTACCTTGCTTGTTGCCGTTCTCCATGTACCTCTTCAGGTCAACATCGAGGAATTCGCACACCAGATACAGCTTTTGATCCGCGTGTACGATATCGAGAAGCCTGAGATAAGCCGCGTAGAGTTATAGTGAGTGATCACGTTCGAGGCCAGACGGCGAAGACGCGATCCGATGCCGAAGCAAGGCCAAAAAGCGAAGGGTGAAAGGGGAGGAAGTGCGTCCTGCGGATGCTCACCTGACGACGTTGTCATCCTTGAGTTCTTTCAACAGACTGATCTCCCGGATTGCTGTACTCGGCACGCCTTCGTCCTCGGCCTCTAACCTGATCTTCTTGAGGGCGACGATTCTGTTCGTGTTGATATCCCGGGCTTTGTAAACGACACCATAGGTACCTAATTCATCCGGGCGGGGCGCATGCACATGGTGAGACATGGGCCTGCACCAAGCATGGACGCCGGTCGACTCACCCTCGCCTGTACTCCGTAAGCTCCTTGTGCTTCGTAGGAGTGGTACAGTGTAGTTTCGGGGAGTGTGTGCTCACCAACTTTCTCAATCTTCGAGTACCTTTGTGGCAAGTCAGATGTGGACCCTCGCCACAACCCGCGAATGTCGCACGCACCGTTCCATCTGTACGAGTCTCCTGCGTGTGGGGCGTCGCCTGCGGAGCTTGCGGTGTCTTCCTGAATCGTGTCCGGCGGTCAGAAGATCGCGCGGGGGATGGGGACGGCGGGGGGAGGACGGCGAAGAGGAGGGTGGGGAGCAAGGCGCGGTTTGGCACAAGCATCTTATGGCAGCTTAAATGAGCTTACATAAGCCAGAGTGCGCCCCCATAAAAGGGAATGTGATGCGGTGCGGGGGGCAACCGACGACAATTGTGGAATGTTGAATCGGAGTCTGTTCCTTCAGTCGCCTCCGGAATTCTTTTGAAGTATGTTTTATGGTAGGATGTCGATACAATGTCTAGGGGGACCACCTAGCCACTGCAATTCGGTCGAACGCCGACATATACCTCGACCTTTTGTTCGTTCACACCGGTGTACGAACGTGGAAAGGAAACGGCCCACACCGCAGCTTGTAACGAGGGCACGGTGGAGTAAGTCTTACGTTTACCCGGACGGACTGACAGTCGGCGCTCTTCCGTTCCTTCCAGCCTGCTGCCCTCTCAGCTCGTTTTCGCCGGAATTGATCACGGCGTCCCGCCCAATATTTCCTCGATCAGGATATATACCTCCATGGCAGCCGCTGACCCCTCACATCGGTCATAATGCTCAGAAGCTATCGGCTGGGTGAACTACAGGTTTGAAGCGGTGCACAAGGGCTGGCTGAGGGGACCGTACCGATGATCCACTCCACCGACTCGGCGATAGCAGGCGCAGCTCGCGCCGCGGTGACACAGGATCTCCGGAGATGGCGACGATCGCTGTGATCTACGCCACTCTCCCCCTGGTCTGGCCACCTTCCTGCACCTCTTCCAGAGGAGATTCAATAGCTACTCCGCGACTCAAACAATATATACGGCTGCATGCAGAGCACGCGCATCCTCAGATTCGTTCTACGGCTCACTCGACCTGCGTATAGATATAAAACCATTTGCTGGCTGGTAGCCGCATCGGAGCTTCGGCCACAAGCTCCCCGGAGTTGTCCGCCACGGCAGTACATAGGGGCGTCAATTGCACGCGGTACTCCTGAACCGTCCGCCCACGATCCTAGCTGTCGTGGCGTCGTCTGATGTCGATGTTCAGCTGCGCTAGGCGTCCACTCAGGTCTCTAGCAGGTCCATGAAACATATGGTCACGCCGAAGAGCAACTCGGCGGCGTCGTAAAAAACAAATATACCGTTCGCTGAGGGCAGGGACTGTCTGACCTGGAAATACTCTTCTCTTGGACGTCAGAATACGACAGGCATGCGACGGCAACGCTCCTACCGCTGCTTCAGCAGTTGCAAGTGGAGATAAGTACCGGCAACTCTTTACTTTACCGCTCGCGACAGCGAAGTCTCCGAGACCGCCGATGTTCCATGCTCGATCGCGTCGACGCCTGCGTAGCGTTATAACGGCAGTCTCCCTGCACCTTGACCACCCACCAAGCGACGCGGCCGCCTGTTGTCCCATCGCGCTCCACAAGGGGTAATTTGCACCGCGCCTATCGCAACTTGGGTGCAGCGAGATCTTGCATTAGGGGTGTCTCGCACCGTCCCTATCTGAGCTTCTGAGCTTGGGTGAAGTGAGGACGCCCGGGTCCACAGGCGCTACACGCATAGCAGCAGCGTCCAGGGTGAGGCGAACGTACATACATACGAATCGTGGAGAGCCTCACAGACCGTTCCCTGGGCGCATCACCCGTTCCAAATCACCCCTCTTGCACTCCTCGCACACCACTGACACTCATCTCCCCGGGGATCTGCAAACCTGGGGCGTTTGCCCCTCCGCGATGGAACCACACCTCGTGCGCTGTACGGCAGCACCTGCATACGAGGGTGCTAGCTCCCCGGCGTCCTAGTGTACATGGGCGTAATCTTCTATACCACCTGACCTACCGCAGCCCAAACCTCCGATGCCTTCGCGCCCGCGCCTGCACACGCCACCGCCGTCGAGAATAATACCTCAGCCGGGCCGCGGCCACGCCATGCCCTCGTCGTTCCGTGGGCGCATGCGCGTTACGTCAATGTACTGGCCTGGCCACGCATCCTCGCCTACAGATCATGTCAGCGGCTGTGGCTACCGGGGAGAAGAAGAGTGTAGGGGACAAACGCACTGCGGTCGATGATGTTCACGTCCAGGTCGTCATCGTCTTCCTCTTCGTCCTCTGCCTCGTCTGCAGGGTCCCACCGGTCCGCGGCTGCGGCAGCAGGATTCCGCTCCCGGTCGAGCGAGAGGTCTTTCATGAACCGGCTCATGGAATCTTCCTTGACCGCCTTGAGCGATTTTTCCCGGGCTTCTCGGGCGCGCTGGAGTTCTGGGAGGTATTCCCTAACAAAAATTGCGTTACGGTCAGGAGTGTTCGTACGGGTGTAAATATGTGCGGGCGTACTTCTCGTATTCCGTGCGCGAGGCGTCGACCGCGTCAAAAAATTCCTTCACCCCCGCGCCGGTAACACTCGACACGCCGACCGCCTGTACGGTTAGATGTCAGCTCACGACGTCCTCCCGAGTTGTGGAGAGCGGAAAATCTTACGGTGAGATGCTTGTAGAACTCGTCGAGCACGAGGCTCATGCTGTTCATCAAGCTGTTCATGTACGTCGGCTCGCCCTCGTCGTCCGTGGTGCCCTTGTGCGTCGCGAGCGCGGCCTGGAACGCCTCAAAGTCGTGCATCCACTCGAGCGCAAAGTCGTGCGGCTGCACGTCTGTCTTGTTAAACACGAGGATGAACGGCAGCTTCGTCTTGTACAGAATGCTGCGGACAGACGCAGTCAGGGGTCTCGCTGCGACCGATCGTCGAGTTTGCTCACTGACCTGCATGCGTAGAGCATGTTCGACATGAACGTCGCCGGGGCCGTTGTCCGGGGGGTGTCGATTATGTACGCCACGACCGTCGGCAGCGAGGAGGCAACGGCATCGGTGATGATGGCCCCAGAAGCAGACCAAGTGAAGATCTCGATCTGTCCTGGCGTATCGAGAATGACGTAGCTGTGTGCACCGCCAGTCAGACGTCCGCTATACCCAGGTCACATTAGCAAACCAAGGATTTTTCTGGGGCCACTATAAATTCCTGGAGGCCCATCAAAGTGCTCTACCGGCAGCTTCAGGAGCTCCAGAACTCCAGAATAGGGGAATCGACTCGTCCACTCCCCTGCTCTGATCCTCCTGGTGCTTCCTGGAGTTCCCTGTGCAGCGACTTCCAGGCCTCCAGGAAGTTCCAGGGGCTCAGGAAGATACCTTAGTTTGCTGATGCCAGTAAGCGAGAGCAGGCGTACTCGACGGTGTCGGCGCGCTTTTCTACGATGTCGAGCACCTGGTCGAACTTCGTCGTGAAGAGGTTGAGCGCGGTGAGGATGCCACCGTTAGGACCCAAGTTATATCTGGATTATCTGGGTGTTAGTAAGCGATCGGAGCCGAGAGGGGTGAAGAAAACACACACTCCTTCATGACCTTGTGGTAGTCAACCGTGTCGCGGATGTCAATGTTGGCCTCGAATGGCGTATTTGCGACCGCTGGATCTAAGTTGAGAACGTATGGGGGCGAGGGCGGTTCTTGTGAGTGCAGATACGAGTTTATTTGCTGCACGAAAGTGGATTTTCCTGCTCCCGCCATGCCGATGGTGATGATCACAATCGGCTTCTTTTTTTCTGCGCCAGCCATGGACGACTGTGCTTCCGTAGTCATTCTAGTTGTGTGCTGCTCCTACGAACGATGAAGGAGAAGGAAAGAAATGTGGCTGAGGCCTAGTCTGCAGCGTATTACGGGGGGTTGAGGGGAGAGTTCCCAATTCTCAATGCCGAGTGATGGCCGCCAACTCCGCTGCCCTGCCATTGGACATCTACCAGAGCGCCTCGTGGCATGGCGTCAAGCGCTCGTATTCAATGAAGGCCAAGTGAACCCCTACGGAGGGCCTTCTGCGCTGAAAAGCATGGAAGTAAAGCCACGAAGGCGTGTGGAATTCCTATATGTAGCTTGTTCTACCACGCATACTTCAAAAGAATGCGATAGGTCGTGCATTAATTTGCGGTAACACGATGGTAGGGCACTGGCTACCAGCGCTACGCGGGATTAATATTTGAACCACTCAAGATGTGGGACGAGCTCCTGCGAAGGGGCTGTATTACGTAGCGCTAGCAGTGCGAGACGTCTGTTGTGCTCGCTCAATAAACATATGCGCACTTAGCTGCGACCGCCCAGACTCGTGAAGACCACCGAAAAGGAAGCAGAGTCACGCGTTACGTAACGCCTGGTCACAGCACCAAGGCGCGCCGCCCGAAGGCGGCCGCCCCTTGACCTCGTTCCATCTCGACGTCGACGACGACGCCCAACACAACGAGGACGATGGATTCTACAGGCCCTGCACGCACCGACATATCAGGTATGCGGATCTCTAGTGCCCGCTGCGCCCCCGTCGGGCGAGAGGTGCTCACCAGCGTCGAAGGCATTGTCCTGCACGTCAATGAATACGAAGGCCATCCTCCCGAGGCCCTCTCGTACTCCAAGTCTGACTCGCGCACGATCTCCGTCGGGCGCAGGCCGAGCCAGGGATACGCCCCAGATGAACCCGAGCGCGCGCTGTTCAGATGCCCCGTCGTGAGCCGTAAGCATGCGAAGATCACCTTCACAGAATACGGAAACGTATGCCACGGTCCTCTCTCAGTGCGGGGACCCGTCTGCTGAACGCTTCTCACACAAAGGTATACATCACTGACCTCCACTCCCACCACGGCACACACATCCTCCGCCCGGGAGAGCTCGTCTGCACCGCCCTGAAGCCGGAAGTGCCCACCGTCCTTGCCGATGGGGACGTCATCACCTTCGGGAAGACGGTTGGGCGAGACAGCTTCCTCGTACGCCCAGTCGTCGTCCGTGTCCAGTTGGTTTTTGGCAGGGACGCCTTCCCCAGGGCCCCCTCACCCCTGCCGAGATCACTGTCCAACGTTGACTCATCCCCAGACAAGGCGTCCACGAGGACGTCTACGGGCCGCTATGGTGTACACCCGGCGTCTTCCGAGTCCTCATCGTCGGCGTCGGACGGCGATTCTGACCTGCAAGAGATCTCGCCGCCGGCGTCGCCCTGTAATCGCTTACCCTCTTTCGACGAAGTCTTTGCGAGACCGCAGAGCGCATCTATCAAGAACGGGAGACTGCGTCTCCTTCAGAGCATACTCCCCCCTATCCATGTATCGCCGGAGACCCCGCCTCCCGAGGTCGAGGAATCGTTCTTCGAGCAGGCGCAGGTGGTCCCTCCTCCAGGCTACGAGGAAGAAGACATGGATCTTTCTTCCAGTCGTTCGTCGTCCCCGGCCGACAACAACGGGGATGATGTGACCTTCATGTCGCTTCCGGAGGTGCCTCCTATCGTCGGTGCCTGGCCCGGCACTTCCTCTAGCTCGTCTGCGTCGTCCGAGGAAGCTCCTGAGCCCGTTGCCGAATCAAGAGCCGTCGTACCAGAAGTGATTGAGATCTCAGATGACGAGCACGATACGCCTTTCCTGCCGGCTCCTTACGTCGAACCTGAGTTGGTCTTCGAGGAACTCGCACAGGTCGAGGATGGTAGGGCAGACGCCGACATGCCGCTATTCATCTCTACTCAGGATACATTCCTCCAAGACGTCGAAATTGTCGCCGAGACGTCTGCAAGGGTCCTGGATCTCACGAGGCCTGACCCACCCAGCGAACCCGGCTCCGATGCAGACGCCGACGCACAGACGGCGAAGATTCTCGTCAGTTATCTTCCAAGGCTCTGGATGCCTTACTGACACCTCACTAATGTCTACGGCGTTGGCCTTGGTAATTTGTTCAGGACGAGCTAAAGTCGCTGCGGAGTTCCCGCGAGGGCGACGAAGCCGCCTTCTCTGCTCACGTCCAAGACACCAAGGAGCGCCTCAACGCTCTCGACGGCAGAATGCTCGACACCCAGACGCGTCTCGTCGCCCGCGATGACCAGCTAACGAGCATCCAGACTAGACTCCAGGGTCTCGGAGATCTCTTCTCGGATCTGCGCGAACGAAGCACTGCCGCCGAACGCGAAGCCGCGCGTGTGGATGAGCTCGTGAAGGGCGTGGAGGCGGCGAAGGACATACTGAGAGGTATACATTCGATTGCACACATCCTCCACTTGCACGGCATCCCTGACCGACGAGTATCGTATCCAAAACAGAGACTTACGAGCTGCAACGGGAGACGGGGGCGAAGATGGCTGAAGAACTCGACGCCGTCAGGGCGCTCCGCGCAGAAGCCGCGGCCACTGTCGCAGAAGCTAAGCGCGCCGCTGAAGCTGTATCCGCCGCTGCCGCCTCTCTCGCGGCCCAAGTGAGCGGTCCTGTCATCACATCGAGTCTCCCAAAATGACCGTTTCTGCAGGCCCCAGCATCTCTGAAGCGCAAGCGCAACGACGCTGAGGACGACATGCAGGCCGGTGACGAGGAACGCCCGACCGCCAGTCTGCCATCTAAGCGGCGCCGTACGCTCGCGGTCGTCTCGAAGGTCGCGCAAACCGCGACGGTCGCTACGGTTGGCGCAGTCGCCGCATGGGCCGCGCTCGCCTTCTCGTGAAGATCGGAGACTCGTGTAAGGTATGGTATACACGCCGCATGCGCCTGACAGCCTGCCCATCTTTTGCGGGCGTTTTACTGACGGTCCGACTCCAGATTATAGGGTTCGCGTGAAACTCATGCAGACTCATTCGGTACGGTGGGTTGGTTGGGTGTCTGTTTGCCCTGTGTTGCGTTGCCGGAAGTATTGGCTCTTATGATTGCTTCGAAGCGGACAATGGAAGATGTATGTATTGTACCATTTCGTTCGTTCGTCCACCATGCGCCTGTATGCTAGAATCGGGGATGTCGCTGTACATTGTTGTAGTGCCATATGTTATGTATACACTTCACTCATTGTGTTGTGTTGTGACCGGCTCGTGTTTATGTCGACACGAGTCGACGGCGTTTCCTGTTGTTACAGCAACAAAGTACGTATGTATTGCAGTGCGGATATAAGTCTCTACGAACAGATGGCGACGAGCGTACGAAAGCACGATATATACAAGCTAGGAAAACTCGACTAGATACGAACTATCCATATAACGACGGAGGATGCGAGGGTCTAGCAGTCCGTGGCAGGGTTTATTTCGCGCTACCATACGTCTTCAGCACGTCCCGCGTCAGCGCGCGGAGCATCGCGACCGTCACGAGCGGCTTCTCGCCCGCATCCGTGGCGCCAGAGGTGCTCGGGGGCGGGGAGACGGACGCGCCGTCAACGTCGATGTCGACTACGCCGTCCTCAGGAGACAGTCGGAGACGCTTCGAGGAGACGGACCTGCCGGGCGAGTACATGACACATGAGCCGGGATACCGACAAGGATGGCGGAAGGTGGACGTACCCGTTGAGACGGAGGTCTTCCTGTGATGCGCGTCGTTTGGGCGAGGGGCCGAGGGACGCCTTGAGCGCGGCGTCTGCAGCGAGCTGGCGGAGCCGCTTGGCTTGTGTCTCGATGGCGTTCTCGAGATCCTGGACGGCCGCGTCGAGGGTATCGCGGGGAACAGTCACGGGTGATGCTAGTTTGTTCCCTAGAATATCTTGGGCGGAAGAGGCGACAAGTTTGGCAAGGCTCTCTGCAAACGGGCTAGTAGCGTATCCTGGACGTCCACATTAGATTCGGGTTTTGTGCATATGATGGCGTCGCCCTACCTCTGCCTAGCTCTCCAGGCTGAGGGAGTAGCTCTTCGGGTATCTCGACGGACACATGCGGCGGGCTGTCGGGGAATAGGGAAAGAATCGCGCGTAGCGCCGAGTTCATGATCTCTTCGACCGCTACCACTACTCGGTCATAACGAGACCAGTTGACTGCATATGTGCGCGTCAGAAAGCCGTCGGAGTTTCGAGTGTTTGAGGCACTCACACTCGCCATCAGACCAACAACTGTCGACGAAGTCGGAGACAGCGGATTCGACGGGGTTGACGAGGAACTTGCGGATATCTACCGCGTACGTCAACTATGGGACCTCAAAGCTTGATTTCATATTTCTCACCTTTCAACGACAGCTTCACAGCTAGTCGGTCGTCGGTATCGAGCGGCGTAGCGTTGACGACCTCCGCAAATTTCTTGTCGAGCTCCTTCGCGGTCGCCGACACCGAGAAATAGGAGACATGTTTCAGCAAGCCGTCCTTGACTGCTTTATGGGTCTGCGAGAAGGCCGTTGTTATTACGATCCACGAGTTCACGGAATAGGGTGATTTACCATGTCCACGAAATCCCTCGTGTTCTCGTCGTCCGCTTTTTCAGACCAGTTGATCACCAGGAGGCAAGGGAGGAAGTGCTCCTCCTCGGGGGGTAGACGGGTCTCCAGGATATCCCGGAGTCGTGCACAATCGTCGATCACCCGGTACTTCCTGCATACACCGCATACATTGAGCTCTCATTGTACGAACAGCCGCATACATGCATCTCACTGACCTTTCGATCTCGTCATCGACACCTTCCAAAGGCGAGCGCTCAAAGATAATGAGCCCGGGTGAGCCCTGCTGCTCCGGAGCATCGAAGGCGGGTATGCAGAACACGTTCTCCGAGACCCAGTGTCCAGAGGCGGGCATGTCGAACTTGTGCTCCAGCCATATCGCCGTCTTGTCGTTGACACTGTTCGTCGATAGCCAGATGCACCACTCCGGTAGGCGCGTGTCTGGTGGTAGCCGAGCTTTGAGACGGTCGATCACCGTGCGCCGGAAAGAGCCCTGTGCCCATCGCCGTTCGTTCTCCTCCCGGTTCTATGGAGAGGAAGCGTAAGCACTTCATCATCTAGACGAGTAGATGAACAAACCTCTTGCAGCCTCTGGGCGAGCGCCTCATCCGTCAACGGTTCTGCCGCAAGCTGCGCGGACTTGCGCCGCTTGACGCGTCGGACCTGCGCGGTATCTACGGGCACGACAGACGACACCCTCCGCTTCTTCGCGAGCGCCATCTTGTCGGCATCGGCATCGAAGTCCGCGGGGCGTCCGTTCAAGCTCGATGAGAGCCTGCGCGTGCGCTGGACTTCAGCTTGATACGACTCGCTCCGCTTGCACGCCTCCTCCCACGCCTTGCTCGCCTCTCTGCGCTGCCGCCAGCGGACCCAGCACTGCTTGACAGCGAGACAAGTTCGGGCGAATGACGCGGCGCGTTGCTCGAGGTCGGCAGGAGTCTCCTTCGCCTTGCCCTTCTTCGACGCGGAGGGAGAGGGTGGGGACGAGATGCCATTCGTCCGGATCTCGAGCACGGGCTTGGGCTGCTTCGATGCGGAGTCAGGCGTGCGGTTCACGGGCGACGACGCAGCAAAGGACTCCATTGTGGATTGTCGCTCGAGTGCGGGCGTACCCGTCTGGAGGAGCAGTCCATTGCTGGTCGATGGTGCGTTCTTGCCTGTGGGAGTCGTGAGATGGATAGGGCTGAGGATGTCTGCAGCACCAGGCGTCGGAATAGAGAGGGAGGGGAAGTGGACCATTGACTGCTTGCGGGAGAGACTTGCTTCGGCAGACTCGAACCATCTCGCTGTGGGCGTCGGAGGGAGATTGATGTGATTTGGTCTGTTAAGAGCTGGAGGAGCGGCGGTAGGTGAGATGGGAGACGATGGTCCGGTAGGTGTACCAGGAGAGGGGGTATACGTCATACGGTCCTCCTTCAAGCGGGAGAACGGAGATGACGATCCAGGCAGGTCCCAGAGCGTCTGTCGTCGTTCAATGATCCGGGAAGGGGTAGGAGGTGGACCCATTTGCTCAGAGACATTCTCTTCTGATACAACCGCAGCGGTCTCGGAAGGACCAGTAGCTGGCGGGGGGAGACTGAAGCCATTGAGTTCCGTGGGAGCAACGGAGGTTTGGGATGGAGGGGCGGCAAAACCGGTGGAAGATCCGGAAAACGGGTCGGAAAATGTGGGTGTTGGCACAGCAGGTTTGCCATCCGTGGCCTGTGTTGCGGGTGTAGATGTAGATGAGGATGAGGATGATGGATGAAGGGGCTGTGCTTGCGGGGGGACGAAACTTGGAGCAAACGGATTGAGAGTCGGTACTGGGGCAGGAGCGGGGGCAGGAGCAGAAGAGCTAGACGTTGCCGTCGAGAACAGAGTGGACTGCGGGGTGCTTGCAAACCCGCTTGACTCTGCGGGCCAGGTGGGTTGCGCGCTTAGCGTCGTGGGAGGCTTGGCCTGTTCGGCGGAGGGAGCAAAGGACAACGGGGTCGAAAAGATCGAGCCACTATTCTTGTTGGCACTAGCACTTGAAATTGCGCTGGGAGCAAAGGGACTCGAACTCGCGCCGGTAGAGCCGAAGACTGACTGTGAGGAGCTCCCGTTTCCGAAGACGGATGTGGATGAGGCACTCGTTGAAGCGCCAAAGGTCGCACCGCCGAAAGCGGAAGTCTTGGTGGCCAAGTTGCCAAACGCTGACTTGGCAGGTGCTGACGTCGATGAAGGTAGTGACGAACCCGAGCCAAAGAAGCCAGTGCCGGATGTCTGGCCCATGTTGGAGAATAGGGAGCTCGTAGCCGGCGTGGAAGAAGAGGCACCAATGGTGGAAGATCCGAAGACAGGCTGGACCGGAGGGAGCTGAGTGGTTGCCGCTGGCGGCCCACCGAAGTTGTTGGTCAGCCATTCCGTTGCACTCTGCTTCAAGGGTTGAGGTGCGGCGACAGGTTCTTCTTGACCGTCAAAGTCGACCTCCGTCAGAGCGCTAGGGCTCTCCGTGACGAGGGCATCGCCATCTTGCGACGTTTGACCATCCTCCTCTAGAGGTTTAGAGATGCCGTCTATGATGTCGGGGATGCTGAGGTCGCCTCGAATGCTCTCGATGTCTTCGATCGCGTCCTTGCCAAAGAGGTGTTCCAGGATGCATGCAACCAGGTAGATCATCACGATATTGTTCTCCTTGCGGAGAACGTCGGCCAGTTGAGAAAATATCTGCATCGCCTCCATATCGACTACGAGCTTTGAGGTCTTCGTGATAGGGATACTGATCTGCTGGACACGTTCGCGAAACTGTGTGGTGAGCTTGAACACGTCGTGATGGAGTATCTCATCCGGGATATTGTCGTGGCGTTCAACTTGATCTCGAATGTGGATGAGGCGATGGTAAACACGCATCTCGAGCTCTGTAGGAGATTGATAGCGGCCACGCTGTTCTGCGTAGAACTCCTTGAGACTTTGTAGTGCTGCAATCGCCTATGCATCAGTTGCCCGTGCACATATTGAGAAACAAACGTAGCTCACTGTTCATGAGCTGCTGTTCCTCCAACGCAACGGAGAAGCGTGGGCTGCCTCGTTCCAGGTGCAACGCCAGGATGTGGAACCGTGCACAACGGTCATGGCATTCGATCGCCAAGGGACCGCTTTCGTGCTGAATTGTGAAGTCATTGCGGACTGCACGAGACCGGTCGCGAATGAAGTCGTATGTGTGAGTGAAACCCCCTCGCACGATTAGGTCGTGGAAGAGGTAGTCAAGGGTTTTCTGTGTCGCAATGAGCCAGGTCCTTAATCAAACACCATGACGAACGAACCTTCAGTACAGGAGGAGGTCGTAGGTCGGACGGGAGCGTCTTGGCGCCTGCAGCGCGCTCGTAAATCTTGACGGCTCGCTTGTGGTCTACGCGCTTGGTACCAGGTATCTTCAAGTGAAATCAGTGTGTTGCCATAACGTAAAGTGTAGTGAGTGTTTGGGGGTCGGGTCGAACACCGCCAGTGGCGCAAGAGCCCGCATACAAGAGAGCGTGCGTAGACAGGGCACACGCTGAGCCAATGACAGGTCTTCTATGAACATTATATCAGTCGGGAGTACATAGACACGAGCCAGTGGTGATGTGAGGCTCGCCGGCGGGAAGGACGTACCTGGTTGAACTCGACCTCCGCCCCAAGAACTCAGCAGCCCCAAGGAGACCGACACGAAACGACAAGGCACGTACAACTTCCCACTTATCAAGATTGTTCTCCCGTTCTCGCCGGTAACGCTCGAACCGCGGGCACATGTCCATACAAGTCCCGACCATGGTGATGGCGTCCTTGAGGTGTTTCTTGACCTCAGGGTCGTCCATCTTGCCTTCCGCAATCGCGCGCTTCCTCTCGACCTCCCGTTGTTTGACAAGCTTGACCGAAGGGTGAGCTGTCCACGCGTCAGCCATACTGGCCTAGACGCACCTCTTGGTAGAACCGTTCGCGTTCCTCGGGCGTTTCCAACACCGGCTCGTCGTCTGGATGCTCCTCGTGTTGCTCTTCATGCTGGTCTTCATGCTGCTCCTCATGCTGCTCTTCATGCCCGCTCTCAGCTCCACTGATGGCCTCATCCTCGGTCGCACTTGTGGTGTCTTCGTGGAAGTCGTTGGGCACGGTTAGGTGAGTCCCATGATGCCCCTGTACGCGGCCTCTTCCACCGCGTCGACGGTGTCCGCCACGTTCCCACCGCTCACCACCACCGCTTCCACTCTTTCCTTCGCCCTGCCCGGCTACCCACTTCTTGTTGCGCGAATGGGGCCGTCGACCCTCCGCCGCACCCTGGATATGTATCATAACGGCGGAGAGGGGTGCACGCCTCTAGTGTTGAGAGTTCAAGAAACCTCTGTCAGAGCCCAAGAGTTTGTGTCGTAAGTGTCGTGAAAAGCGAGGTGGTGGGCGAGCGAGAGAACAAGGACGAGGGTAGGGGACAAGCTGTGTAAGCGCCCAATGCCCACACTTGTCATGAGTTGCCACTTTGGGCCCAATGCTTAGTCAGCTCTGCGGGCCGTTCGCCCCGGCGTTAAAGTAGCGACGACTACGACCACGACCACGGCGACCGAGACGACCGCGACGATCACGACCACCGCAGCGACGACCAAGCGCATCTTGGACACAGACTGTGTTGCGCTTGCGCACCTTCTGAGCCTGTCTAGCAGTCTATCATACGACGCGCACGCACGACAGTGAGCGCACATGCATTCGTTGGATTCGGTGGGACGGACACCTCAAGATATAAGTACGTTTTACACAACTCGTGATGCCTTGTGCATGCTGCTGACGGATGTGTAGTCGCTATATTCCATGCGTCGTTCCACCCAACTAAGGGGAATATCATTGATTGGTCGCTGAAGGCCAGCGAAGGTACGAATGAAGACATGAATCCCGGGTTTCACCTATGAACACGAGCCGGTAGACCTGGACCTGTCTCACGTCGAGTTCAGTTGTTTGCCAAGCGGACTGCATCTTATAGAGCGCGACGTCATGTGAGTAATCATCTGCAATGCACTCTGTGTTAGGTACCCCCTCGGTCGGCGTTTCTGCCCACCCAAAGGCCTCCTTCCCGCTGCCAGGATCACGGCTCAGACGTTTGTCTGTTTGCTGACCGAATACGGGTCCCACTCGCATCAGATGTGACAATTCAAGCGGTCGAAGCAGGGGAGGTCCGGGTTCTGGTACGTATGTCGTTGGGCCGACCGCCGTGTTACAGTCGTAGCATGCTACACTGTAAGACGTGGTGTCGCACCGTTGCTGGGTACCGCTCGTTTGGTTCTAACTAGACGCAAACAATACCTATCCTTGATACCTGAAGTTCTAATGATATATCCGTCCAGATACTTCACCAAGGATGACCATCAAGGTGTATGCATATTCCGTAGGCGACAGACCACGGAACACGGGCATCGTGGATTCCGTCTCTCGTCGCTAGGCATCCTCCTGGCCAAGTCTCCACGCCCTCGACCTTGGAAGCACGTTGCTGGTCTGAAGGCCTTGGTAAACACCATCTACTCTTCTCTCGAGGACCGTGACGCGCTCGAGCCTCTCGACGATGACTGGGAACCTGCCCGTGCGTTCTTCGAGGAGCGCAAAATACGTCGTGCAGATCTTGGTGGCATGGGCAACTGGCAGGGCTGGAACTCAGAGTTCGAGGGTGCTCAGTCTCAGTCTAGTCCCACCGTTCATCTCCCGCACTTGCTCCGCATCCTGGGACCGTCCTCGCTCACGCTCTACAAGCACATTCTGGGCCGCCGGAGGGTCTTGATCATCACCCTTCCTCCCGTGGAGGCTGCTTGCATCCTGTGCCAAGTGGCTGCGGATATGTGCTATGAGGAGCAGGTGAGCGCACCTATACCGGATTCCGGTGGGGAAGAAGGCTCCGAAACGGACGACTCTCCCTCGCGCCTGAAGGGCCGCAGCACCGCTGGCGTCAAGGTGCTTGGAATGGTCACCCTGAACGACCTCGACAAGCTGGAGTTCGAAAGCAAGACCGGTCGAGGCTGGGTTGCATGTACGACGGACTCTATCTTCCTGGACAAGCCTTCATATTACGACCTGCTCATCGACCTCCGCTCCGCCACACCCAACACACGGCCAACATTCCACATTCCTAAGCCGGTAGAGCAGCAGCCGAATGGTCGTGGACCCTCCCATCGGTTATCGAGTGTTCGTTTTACCTGGAGCGATGTTCGGCTCGTGAGTCTCTTATAATACGATGCTTATCACCTTCTCTGAACATTGAACGTATCCTAGTGGACGGAGCTCGATCGTGTCCTCCAGCTTGATTCCGAAGGTTCGCTCGACGTCTGCTGCGATCCCTCACATCACACGGGGAAGGGCCACTCCGCAGGCCCTAGCTCAGCCTGGACCGACGTCTGGCGGGTGTACGAAGACGTTTGTGTGATGTGTGCGGGCCTATGGATGGGTGCCTGGCGCACCTCGTCGTCGTCGACCTATCCTTGTGCGCCCCGCCGCTCCGAGAACTGGGGCAGCATTCGACTCGAAGGGGAAGATGACCTCGCGCTCCGCACACGCTCAACGCCGTACATTCGCACCGTCGGCCTCGGCATCGAAGGTCGTCCAGCGGGCGGCAGTGGCGGCACCCTCCCCTCAGGGCTCGGAAGCCTCACCCCTCGTGCTCTGCGGCGTGCAAGCGCCATGTCCGCGTGGACGTGGACCGGAGGCGGCAACGCCAACAACGCCAACAAAAGCGTCGACCCGCACCAGCCGACCGAGGACGCCCCCGCACCTTCGAGTGGAATGTTCATTCCTGGCCAACGCAACAACGTACCGGAACCGAACGCGCGCGAGGACCCTGGCGCCGCGGCGGCCCGACGTGAACGGCAGGTGCTCACAACGCTTGCGCTGCTCGATGCGTTTCACGCGAACACGACCGCGGTTCTCGCGCGGCTCGCGGTGCTGCTCGAGGCGCGCAAGGCACAGCAACAACAGCTCCCGCTCACGCGAAGGGCGGATGTGGACGCGGCGCTCGCGCAGACGGTGCTGTTCACGCCGAAAGACGTGATGTCGTTCGAGCTCGGGCCGTTCAGCGCGCTCGACGCCCGCTTCGTCGAGTGGCTTGGGGAAGAATATGGAGGGGGCGTGCGCGTGCTCGTCCGGCGCAGCTGGAAGGATCTAATCGGGTTGGTCCTCGGGTTCGGTTGATGAAGCTGGCGTCGCGGAAGGTGTAGGAAGAGCCGCTGGCCAGTGCTCGAGAGAGACGCACTCTCGGTATGTACTTTGCGTTACCCGAGTTGGCTGGCATTATGTGCCTGCCGCTATGTTATTGATACCCCTATGTTATATATATACGCCCCGACGACGGTGCATGTATGCAACGGTCCTTCCACGATACCACCACGCCCCAGCACAGCACAATGACAGGGTGCCACACTGCGTTTGTTCTCGGACGGGTTTCCACCGGGTGGCGCTCGTCTCGTATTCGTCCGCGCTTATGTTCCACCTCGCATCTCTCACTTCTCCATCTCGCGCCCGTGTGCGGTTCGTCTCACGAGTCGCAGACAGCACTCATCAGACATCAAAGCTTCAAACCCTTGCTCCTCACAGTCGTCGTCAAGATCTCGCCACCCGTCCGGTTCGAATGCCAGTACTTCCCGATCTTACGCCTTCGGTGTTCTGGTCGCCTATAGAGGTAAGCGTCATGCTGGTCCATGACCACCCAGAGGATCCTGTGCGAACGCTGGTAAGGTTGCTGGTCTCACGGGAGTAGCTGTCCTACGTGCTGACCACTCTACACCCACAGCGACTGCCCCATTAGCTGGCCACATGGTCGTGTCGGGCGACATGTTGCCCCTCGCCGGAGGCGATTCTCTGAGAAGCATCACACTCAACTTTACTTGACGCCGGCGTTCATACCTGGCGCCGGAGAAGCAGATATATACGACACTCCTTTGCGGAACGCTGCGTTCTCATCATGGGAGCTTCTTTCAACCCCCCTTCCGACACGACTATGTCAATCCCACCTCAACCACCGAAGTTAGACCTCACTTTTGGCGCGTTCCTCATAGGGACCTTCATCAGTGTTGTGTGGGTCCACTCCTTGACCTGAAGGCTTGGCGCTGACATCGCTCGTACATCAGGCTCTACGGGGGTGTATTACAGCAATCGCACAGATACATCCGCTTCTACGCCCCAGAGGACACGGCTTTCGTGAAGGCGATCGTGAGTCCTGAACTCTACTGTCATGAATGGATTATAAGACTCTCGACAAACAGGTCGCTCTGATATTGTGCGTGGCAAGCTTAGTATGGCTCCATCGTGGGATATCTGCCTTACTCAATTCGTACAGAGTCACGGAGACGACGGGCGTTGCCACATGCATACATGCCTGGTAAGCAGCGCCCCCTGCACGTCTCAGCGAGCTCACCAGCACCTCCCTCCGTAGTTATCACTACCTTGTCACGAACTACGCAAACCCTGCTGCGCTCCAATTCACATGCTGGTATGTTCGAAGATCTTGCTCCGTGCGGCACATCGACTCAAGTACTATCCCACCATAGGTCGCTCAATGTAAGGGAGATCTGAGAAACATCGGCATATGTGCTGACCACGTTCTACAATTGCAGTTGCAGTCCGCTCTCGTGGTCAGTTGCTTTGATGAGAATGTAATGGAACACTCACCGAATCCGGTCCTTCCCATCCCGAACTAGGGATTAGTCATTTTCCTCGCGCAGACGTCCGTCTATTTAATTCGCAATGATTGTACACTACACTCACCCACCGGAATCACCCGAAATACAGTTTCTACGCAAGAAGAGTCTACTTGTGTCAGTTCTGCACGTATAGTGCTATATCATCAATACTCACGACACCATACCTAGTGCGACCTGGATACGCCGCGTTGGTCGCAATCGCTGTTAGTGCTGAAATCGAGCATTGTTCTACGTACTCATGCGCGGTATACAGGTATCACTCTCCATCCTCAGCCTCGGTACGTACCTCCCCCAACGTCGAGGCCGAATCCAGTACCTGATCAACTGATTCGGGAGTGGACGACGCACGTAGTATTTGGGACAGGTCTGTTCATCGATTTCTCAAAGTCCCGTCAGTAGCTCACAACTGGACGATCCGACCGCGCAGCCGCCAGCGTACTAGGGTACGTTACCAGCACCTCCTAACCCACTCGATTCGTGGCTCAATAGAGAATTTACAGGTTCAGCTCCGGCACGTTCCCCACCTTCAGACAGTACACCGTCAGATCCTCATTTTCAACGTCTTGAGGTGTTTGCGTGACTGACCGCGTTCCGCAGTGGCTCGATTCTGTGGGACTCAGCACTGCTGTCATGTCGGACTTGCTCACTACCAGTGTGCTAGTCGTCTTCCTCGCGCGCAGCCGCACGGGATTCCAGAAGTGCGCCGCCGTGAAACTATTTGCCCACACTATTGCATACTCATGATTTCCGGTCTAGGACTGACCATATCCTGGACCGCCTAATCCAGTACTTGCTCAACACGGGTATGATCCTTTGCACTTCCCTTTGTCATGAACTCTCTGATTTGTAGTCCACGCGCAGGCCTCCTGATAGGGTAAGGTGAATGGGCGACTCGATGGGATGTACACTGAAATTCTGTGCTGTCTATCTCCCTCGTCAGGATTCTGAACGTAGTCGGCCTGGTTCTCGTACGTGGGTTCTCCGCTCGCTTGGTGCATAACTCATCGATATTCACACACCCTCAGGCGATTGTATCTTCGGGGACGTTCATCTACTTCGCGGTCGGAATTGTGGGGACCCGCGGTCAGCCTCTCCACTTTACCCTGCCTAGCACTGCCGACGTTCTCACACTTGCCACGCGAACCTGTCCACAGTCTACTCTAACTCCGTCCTCGCTGCGTTCGTACAATGCCCCTCATCTCTTTCAAGTAACTAACGCGCTGACGCATCACTGCCCACTCCGTTCATGTCGTAGACTCAACACCCGCGACACGCCCTCGGCCTGCTCCAGTACTGCGGAAGACGGGCAAATCTTCGGCGTCGTCGACGCCCGTCGCGACCCGAACATCAGCGCCGCGACCCCGCGCATCGAGCCACAGGTGAGCCACGACAGTCTCTTGTCCTCTGACCTTTCATGCATCGCCTCACGGTCGATCGTAGGTGCTGGAGTGGGGCATCGGTGGTGGCGGGTCGGATGCGGGCATCGAGCTCAAGCGCGTCCGCAAGCCCACAGATCCCGTGTAGGAGTGCCAGATAGAGGTTTGGGTCGCACGGGGGAACATGGATGTACGATAAGTCGTATTCCGCTGTATGTACTCTCTGCGGCGCTGTCTTGTTGGCTTTCTGGGTTCCTATGTCGCATCCGCGTTTCGTCATCAGACGTGGGGTTATCGAGTCAGACGTTGATAGTCCAATGGATGCTCGTGCATAGTCGATACTACAAACACATACTAATACAGACGCACACTGTACATACATAACGTACACCGTTCTCAGGCCCTCAGCGTACCCCATAATTTAGAACGATAAGATCCGTGAGTACCTCTTCATCTCAGGACACCCTCACACGCGGTTGGACGCCTTTGACACTTGCGGCGTCCGGTTGAGGCCGAGCTCAATAGCCGTGTCCGACCCCACCATCTACGTTCACCCCGTAAACGTCAACGCTCAACGCTCAAGGTCAGAGCACCACGGGCGGCTCACCTGATGTTGAGCAGCCCACAGGTCGGGCCTCACGGTCAACGGGCCGCGGACAAGCGCGGACGCGGGGGACTTCACGCCTGGGGTACTCGCCACGGGAGGATTCGTACTATCGGCGCTGCTGAACGTTCCAGGGAGACTGAGCCCTCTCTCGCCACTGTTCGCACTGTGCTCGGTACCGCGCCCCACGAGGGAGTGGTGGGTGTTCAGTCTGAAGCGGTTAGGCGTCAGTCTCCCGATATCTGGAATCGAGTGCAGTTGTGAAGACGTACACGGCGAGAAGGGAGTTGGAGTACACTGCAAACGAAACCGTGGACCGGTTAGCACGGGTTGCGAAACGAATCGGGAGAGCAAGGCTGACTCTTTGCGCCGACGACGCATACTCCGAAGTAGATGAGGTTGTCCGGCCAAACGAGGGCCTAAAGCGAGACATGCGTGTTAAAGCCCGATGGAGCCTTTGACGGTGCATGTACGTAAGATAAGGGCGAGCAGGTTGAAGATCCTGTGAACACATCAGCAAGAGGGTCATTTCATGAGTGAAACACGAGGCGTACCCCGTCAAAAGACCTGGTGCGCATATTGTCCGTCAGATACCCTACAATGTTGCATCCCCGTCTGCGCCGATGGACGGGAAATTCACCCACCCGTGTTAACCGCGTACAGGATAAGTCGTTCGACGATCCGATCGGTTCTGCGTTCGATTCGTCACGGTTAGGACCATCGCCACACTAGCCTCGAGTGGGCGTTGCGCGTACGTACTGTCTGACTCCAGTGCGGCTCTGGGTCAGCACTATCGTAAGTACGCTCGTGGTAATGAGGTCCGAGATGACTGCTGCGCCAAGGGCGATGGAGTCAAGCCACTATCAACATGACCGTATGAGTGTGTTGTAGTGCTCTGTTCAGGTTCATTACTGACCGTGTAGTGTTTAAAGCGGCTAAATAAGTGGACTCGGATGCTAGGTATTGTCGGGGACGACCTGTCAGTAGTGACATATATTGGGCCTCGACCGATGGAACCCACCCTTCCGTGGTTGCGGCTGAAGAGTAGTGGTCAGCGATCAACATAGTCTTGGAGGACTTTGCATAGTTCTCAAAAATACGAACCGATCGAGAAACCTGTAGTTGTGGCACATCATGGAGCGATAAGTTGAGACTCGGAGATCAAGGTGCTTCAGATGATTTGATGGCGTACCGAAGGAGACGATGGAGAAGAATACCTGGGTCATAGGGGAAGGACCGTTAGAACTAAGGAGCGACCGGCGGGATATTGGGGTGATATCGGGTACTCACTGCGATCGTGACGAGCGGGCTTAACCTTGGCCGGACTGCGATCCGTAGAGTCAGCTTCCGGTACCAGTTCGATAAATGTGTGTGCATACGTATGTAGACCCTCCACGAGAAGAAGCTGAACGATATGTCAGAAGGCCTGCTTTGCAATATGCGCCGCCATTGCCTAGCCGCACCTTTGCGAGATGAAAATCAAGGCACCCTGGATCACATCAGATACAAGGAGCATGCTTGTGAGGTCTCATTGTAAGCGTTTGCTTACCGTTAGGAGAGAAAGCAGCTGTATGGGACGTGTTAAGGGCTAAGGGGTCAGCGGTTCCCTGAACTACGCCTCGAGGCCCACCTG
Source organism: Trametes polyzona (assembly GCA_022606195.1). Classification (NCBI taxonomy): domain Eukaryota; kingdom Fungi; phylum Basidiomycota; class Agaricomycetes; order Polyporales; family Polyporaceae; genus Trametes; species Trametes polyzona. The sequence continues at coordinate 1,221,039 of JABYQF010000010.1, read as the reverse complement.
AATCGACCTGACAAGGAGGGCATTGTGAATATGTGGAAGTTGCGGATGGAAAATGATAGGTCTTACCACACGCCACGAAGGAGGGAAAGCGGGTCGAAGTAGTTCGTGACGAGGTAGTAATAGCTGACATTCAAGATTTCCGTTTGAGCTACTCTCACGTTTGCACCATCGCTGTAGTGCTCACCAGGCATGCATGCAAACGGCGGCGTAGAGCGTTTCCCCGATTCTACACATATGTTAAGTGGTTAATCACACCCGCACCGCGCATCCTCACTGTACTGACATCATAGCGGCAACCTGGGCCACGGCGGGTGTATAATCATAAGCAGGCACTGAATTATAGGGGGGCGCGACTTACAACGGTCTTGATCACCGCACCATCTCTCTGATACAGCCTGAAGTACCTGTACGCCTGGTGCACGCATATGCCGTATAGTCTAGACCGCGAGGGTCAGTTCGTGGTCGGTTCACGTTGCCTGAGCGGCATGAGACGTACATGAGGCTGAGAAAGGTGCCTATCAAGAAGGCGCCGAAGGTGTTATCGAGAGAGGGAAGGGAAAGCAAGGGAGAGAAATCCCAAGCTGCAAGTTCGCCAGGCTCAAAGGCTGCTGCAGAGTTGGTACGGTTCTTCCAAGCGGCGTCCATGTTTTGGAGCAGTGCCAGGCACGTATGCGCATTCTCGCGCCGAGACGCAAACCTCTTTATACAGATGCGGTTCGTACCTGTGATAAGTTTTGAACCTTGCAATCATGACGCTCCTTCCGCGAAACGCAAAATGTACGCTTCTACGCTCGATTGCCGAACCTCGCAGTGCGGCGAGATGGACATATGCGGGGAGCCCCGATGTGCGCTCGCTATGCATAGCCTGCAGAGCTGCAGAAGAAGTCTGTTCTGTAGACACTCCTGATAGCTGTTGGCTCGACAATCCCCGAGCAAAGAAAACATACATCACCTTTCACACCCAGGTAGCGAGCACCTCCCAGAGGCGTGAATTCTCGAGGCATCCCCACACCGCCGCTCGAAGCAATGGTGAAATGCTTTCGGGATGACTACTAATCAGACGACAGTTGGAAGACAAATTCTAGGGCGGAGGAGGGTGTAGTATTTGTCGACGACGATTGTGGTCCGGTCTCAAGCGGGCGGTCTGTATAGGCGCCCATGCTCTTTGGCAGGTCACGGCCAGTGCCTGGATGATCAGTAGTACTAGTGGTCAGAAGGCTCACAATCTATGTTCGGCATCACAAACTGAAAATATATGCTGGCTCAGAACTATCCAAGTGTGTCCGATGTACTCAATTTTACTGTTCGCCAGCAGCCTGAGCTTCAGGCTCAGGTCGCGAGTCATCGCACCGTTACTCACTTCTGGGAGAGCCACCGCCTAGTCACCGGGCCGGACGGGTGCATATCAGGTCGCTGAATGTCAAATACTGAATCGCTCAGTGATCTTGCTCTATAGACCTAGGCTACTTCCAGGGCGGTGCCAGTAAGTACATGATGCCGGGCCCTCATCCGAGCCGTAGGAACTCAATTAGGTTCCCAACAAGAAGGTCCTACCGCCACTATCGCGGGAAACTCCTCGATGCTGGTCAGGCGAACATACGTTGGGTATCGCACGTTGTATGGCTAGCCATCGGTCGGGTCAAGATCGCATACGCTGCCAGTGCGGTGATACTCCGAGTCCACGTCAGTGCATCAACAACTTCATCTTTTTCTCTGTCACGGTGCGGCCCCAGGATCATATTGTCGACGTAACTCTACTCCTATACCGTTCCATAACGGAACCTCCTCTTTGACTCTCGCCACGAGCTCTTTCCAGAGTAGCGACCAAGTTCATGAGCTTACAACGGTCGCAGCCGAGCGTAAAACATGGCAAATGCTGTGCTACTTCCCACATCCTGCACTACGTATTTAGCGTGCAGGCACAGCCAGTGTTGTCCTAGGTCAAGTCAATACGTCAATGGACGTCAAGGTCATTGACTGACCCCCGACTGACCGGTCATTGACGGGGTCAATGACCGGTCAGTGCACCACGTGGAAGGGCGTGCCGCCGGATCAGACTGCCCGTATATAGCAACTATGTTCTGTTACTTCGACACGGGTCCCGTAGAGTTTGAGAGTAATATGAGGTCGTTACGAGGGCTGCTTTCTGTCGTGCAGGGGATGAATACAAAGTGTGTGCTGCGTACCGGGTGTCCGGTGCCCACAAACACCCACCATGCCCCCCAAGAACGATATCTGGAGACATTTCGAAGACCTCAAGGATGCCGGTGGGAAGACCGTCAAGTACCTGCGCGATCGTTCCCATTCGTGCGCATGGTGCATTGCTTGCCTTGATGAGTGCGTGCGCGAATGTCGCGCGCAAGATCTAGTGAGCATCGCGAGGGGAGAACTGCGAGAGGTGCGAAGTGAGAGCAAGCTCAGGAGTTCTTGTGAGTTCTTCCTGGGTGTCAGGAGTGCGCAGTAATCTGAGTGCATACCGGTACTGTCAGTCAAGAACCCGACCCTCGCACTATCAGCCGCAGGGTGGAAGAAACCGTCAAATATAGTGGACGACTTCACCGGTGTCATCCCAGTTTGCGGCAAGAAGGACAGTATGGCCGCGCATATTTCCCATTGCCCTCATTACTTGAGGTCCGGAGCCCAGCGTGACCCAATCGGGGAGGCAGAGAATATCCCTCCCTCTACGTCGCAATCATCGCTTGTCTTGCCTGCTTATACTCCAGGTGCATCACCCCTCACCATCAAGATCTCCTCGCGAGGAACCCCTGTCACGAAGCTGTCTCCTCTTTCTCTGCAGTCGGTTCTTAGGCAATCTGCACAGCACGGATCCTCGCCCGCATCCTCATCCTCTCTACCTTCAACTGCATCCGCGACTCCCTATGCGAGCCCCGCAAAGCGTGCGCGGACGCTACCGGATCTCACCAGCCTGCATCCTGGACAGGGCGCTTTCGACGAGACTAAAGCAGCGCATGCGCTTCCGGCCGGTCTACAAGAGCTACTAGAAAGCCCGTGCGCGTCCTGTCCCTGTCATCACTGGGATGATAATCGCCAGCATGAGCTCGCCTCTGACCTGTGTAAGCTGTGGGTTTCGTGCAACATTCCTTGGAATGCTGTAAGTAACCCGCAGCTACGCATTTTTATGGAGAAGTGGATACCAGGAGGAGAGGTGCCCGACCGGAGGGATCTTGCCGGAAAGTACCTCCAGGAGGCGGTCACGTCTGCAGTCACGGCCACCCGCTCCCGAGTCGCGGGAGGTTTGGCGACTGGCATGAGCGACGGCTGGAAAAATATCGCAAAGGTGCCGGTCCTGACGTCTGTGATGCTAGTTAAAAACCAGGTATGTTTTTGACAACCTTTCGAACATGATAGGGCTGATACAAGTGCGAATGGAACCCAGCCCGAGCTTATTCAGATGCACAACATGGCTGGCTTACCAAAGACAGGGGAGCAGCATGCGAAAATTATTCAAGAAGACCTCGATATCATGCGCAACAAGTTCAACGTCCACCCGATAGCATGGGTGACGGATGATGGGCCTGACGGGAAGGGGGCTAGAAACCTGCTACGGAGGCTGCTTCCATGGTTGATGACTTTCGTCTGCTGGGCTCATCAGTCTGGTCTCTTGGCTGGCGACTTCCTCGTATTCCCTGAGTTTAAGGCTACCGTCAGTGCAGCTCTAGACGTTGTGCGCTGGTTCAATAACCACAGCTCGGCCCTCGATCTCTTCAATCAGGAACAATGCCTCACATACCCTGATCGCCCTCGTCCTCTCGTGTTGATTCTCCCTGCCCTTACACGTTGGACGACTCATTTCCAATGTGCAAGCCGTCTTCTGGAGGTAGGCCGGGCCCTAGAGCTATGTGTTGCACGCCATCGGGAGTCTTTGCTGCAGATCGGGGAGAAAAGCCAGACGGCACACGCCAAGGAGACAGCACGTAAGGTTATCGCCACAATTGACGATAAAGAATTCTGGAAACGCCTCGACAGGTAAGGAAGCCATTTGACCTGTCAATCCCGTCTCAAACATGGCTACCTCATCAGGAACGACCATTTGCTCTGTCGGCTCTATACGATACCATATGGAGCGATGGAGTGATGGAAAAAAACCCAATTATACAGAGACGCCCGTCTCCATCCAGAGATTACTGTCTCCATCCGGTGTCGCATAGCGTCGGATAGATACAAGGCGCTAAGACAAGCGAACTCGCCTCTCCTCTACCACCTGCCGAACTCACTCCGGGTCGCGCAAACCTTCTGTAGAGGTGAGCCAATTTTCGGAGCAAGTCTCTACGCGATGTTTTAGAGCCAACTGACGTAGACCGGTTTCGCGGATGGAGACAGGTAAGCAAGACGGTCGGATAGAGCCAGATGGTACTGTAGAGATCTGATCTCTGTATGGAGATCATAGCGTTTCCTGATGCTAGGGTCGAAGCATATCTCAAACCACTTGCAATTGCTACCAACATTCTCCAGTCGCATTCAGCACGGCTGGACGACGTATTGCTGACGCTCGGCAACCTCTTTCGAATCTACAACAATGACACCGTGGAGCGCACCGTACGGGACCGCATGCTCTCTCGACTGGAGCTGCGTTGGAAGAAGGGTGCAGGGAGGGACCAGGGCCTCTTCATCCTGGCGGTATTCTTCAACCCATTTGTCCGCAGCTCTTGCTTCAATCGCGAGGTGTTACCACCGAGCGAGATATATGGCCTCGCCGAACAAGCATTCACTCGGTTCTATGGCTGCGAACCTGACGCACACTTCGCCAATGCACTTGCAGACTATTCTGACGAGGAAAAGGAATTCTCCTCTGAACGCATGCGCCTCAATCAAGCCGAAGAGCGAGCAGCTGCGGAAGATGCGGTACGTTATATATTGCATATTGGGCTCCTGTTAGCAAGCTTATGGCTATATACAGGACGTCGATCTGGTCAAGATCTGGATGGAGGCGGATCGCTCCAATGACCCATTGGCTGTCTGCCCTGGACGTAACGGTGTTGTCAAGCTCGCGATCCGCCTCCTCTCTGTGATCGCGAACTCTGCAAGCGTTGAGCGCACATTCAGTGACTTCGGGCGGACTCATACAAAGGAGCGGAACCGCCTTTCTACCGACGTAGTTCACAACACTGGAACCGTACGTCTCGCCCTCCGTCGGGAACACGCAGCTGCAGGGCTTGCAACGAGGCGCCCAAAGCGTAAGCTGGGTGCCGATCTTGAGCCGGAGGAACAGCCTCGCATCGCCCCCTCGGCCTCTCCTCCTTTGCAGGAGAACGAAAACAGCGACGAAGCCTTCACGGACGACTTGGACGAGCTCGTCCGCGTGGCTATCGATACCTCAGAGCCTGACGACGAGCTCAGTGCCGAGCTTGAGGATCAGGCTACTGACGAAGCCGCTCCTCCCCCAGTGCCCGCGGTCCACCTTCGTTGGCCCGCCGTGGCTCCTAGGACGAGGAATTCGCCCTCGCAACCGTTCCAGGTCCCTCTCGCCGACCTGTTCATCTACCCGGGGCCTGCCACCACTGGTGCTGAAGACCTCTGCCCCACCGAAGGCTCGCCACTGATCCCTCGCGATCCCGGTGTTCGGGTCAACACCCATATGGAACGGGTCTGGAAGGGTGGAATGAGGCTATATAATCGGGAGACGGTGCTCTGTGTCAGAAGTCCCGCGAGGAGGCGTGAACAAGTAGATTAATGGCGCAGTGTAGGCGGCTTAAGGCCGCGCTTATATACAGAATACAACGAAATTTCTGGTACTCTAGGTGGAGCATCTAAGTAATCGCTTAGTCATCAATAGAGCCTTCGAGCGCTAAATCGCACATTCCGACACTCCCCCTCGATTTAGCCAGACCGATAACCCTAGTTGGGAATTATCCCATGAACGCCGGAATTCTCGAATGCCCATCTCTCGCTGGTACGCCGCAGGAGCCCTCGCTCGCGGTGCGCGGGCCTCCCTGCCCCAATGCACCGGGTACCTCTACCACTACGGCGGAGCACGCGCTCGCGAGAGGACGCATCGCGCAATTTCCCAATGTGGTAATCGGCGTCTACCAGATTGTGCCGATTAGGCCGACGGTCTCGGGCTCGGAGTCGGATTGAGTCGTAAGGTTCGCGACGTCGGGCCGCTTCGGGCAGTCGCGTGCGATGTGGCCGGTCTTGTTGCACACATAGCACGGGCCGGTCGCGTGGCGGTGGTTGCGGTCGTGCGGGCGCGAGCGGCGCGATTGGCGCGAGACGAGCGCGGTTTCGTCGGGCGAATCGGAGTCGCGCGTGTAGTCAGGGGCGCGGCGTGCTTCTTCGTCGACAAGGGCACCGATGACATCGTTGATCTTGAGCGTGCCTTGCGTGGCCGAAAGCGTGCTTGCGATAGACGCCCACGAGGGATCGAGATTGAAGATGAGGACGTCAATGACGTCGTCGTCGGTGAGGGTGACGCCGATGGACTTGAGCCGGTTCGCGAGATCGGTGACGCGGTTCGTGTAATCGCGGACGGGCGCGCGGGGGTCGTGGACCGTCGTGTAGAAGTCGCGCTTGAGGGCGATTCGGTTCGCGCGGGAGGACTTCTCGTAGACGCTCTTGAGGGCGGACCAGGCCTCCGGGCCGGATGTGGCGTTGCGGATGTAATGGTATTGGTCCGGGTTGATGGTAAGGCCAATTATGGTAAGGGCCTGTTCCGAGGACTTGTCCCATTGGTCGCTCTTCTCGCGAGTGGCTGGGCGCTCCTCTGTGCCGAGGGCGACGGCGAGGCAGCCGGCGCGTCGCATAACCATCTGGACGGCAAATTTCCAGTCCTGATAGTTGGCGGCGGTGAGCTTCGGGACGGACGAAAGGAGGGAGTTGATATTATCGGCGGCCATGGCGGAGATAAGATAAGAGAGCGACTAGAGCAGGAAAGTGAAGACTACGGGCGTCGACTAGGGTCTGAGCGCAGGGCTCATAACCTGTCAGAAGTCCCGCGAGGAGGCGTGAACAAGTAGATTAATGGCGCAGTGTAGGCGGCTTAAGGCCGCGCTTATATACAGAATACAACGAAATTTCTGGTACTCTAGGTGGAGCATCTAAGTAATCGCTTAGTCATCAATAGAGCCTTCGAGCGCTAAATCGCACATTCCGACACTCTGTGAGGTATTACACGGCTCGGACTGTACTTAAAGCTTTCCGCCCTGCAGGTAGACTAACTTAGAGCTCTCGGCCGACGAGTGTAATCACGCTGACTCATTGTTTCGGGGTTCCGGACAGACCTATTGACGCGTCAATCATTGACTTGACGTTTATAGGCATTGACTTGACGCATTGACTGACCGGTCAATGACCGGGTCAATGACAACGCTGGGCACAGCATCAGAATCACGTCTGCCGGATCGCAGCCACTCGAACCTGTGTTCATTCATATCTAGCAAGCGTGGCCACCCTCTCGTATCCCATGGGTAAGACGTCATCAACATTTCCTTCCGCCATCTGCCAAATGACTCTGATGAGCGTGTTCGCTCCACTATCTCTGCGCCCAAGGGAAACTCTACCAAGCTCCAAGGATGAAGATAGCCCTCTCGTCACTCCATCGCATCCGTGCTCGGCTTCCGCACAGCTCTGCGGCGGAACTCAGGTATAATGCGGCAATGGAGGAATGTCCCCGGGGGGGGGGGGGGGGGTTCCACGCCTCTAGAACCTAGTCCGGCTCTTCCATCTGCTATCTGCCATGCTGGGTGCGCAGCGTATGATACGAAGTGTCCGTACCCTTGCGAATGTGAGTGACACTCCGCAGTCCCATCCGTCACTGCGGTCGGCACCGGGCACATAGGCTTTGGAACCGTTGAACCCTCGGGACTCGGACTGCGTGTACACTTCCGAAGCGGGTACCAGCATACATATGGCGTAATCGTACAGCGCTTGTATTGACAATAAGTTAGCAATAGATCTCCGTTAACGTGCGATTCCGAGCCGGCTTCAACGAAACAGGCCCCCGCCGTTTCACACACGGCCAGAGGCCTCCAACGTCTGCGTCCCCGCCTTCAGCTCGAGCTCGATAGCCGTATCCGAGCTGGCCATCTACATTCCCACAAGCACCGACACCGCTCAGCTTACAGGCCTGAATAGCGTGACGTTCGTGCTGGCTCTACTCACCTGGTGCTGAGCGGTCCACAAGTCCGGCTTCGCAGTCAGAGCTTGGCCGCGAACGAGCGCGGACGCGAGGGCCTTGGGTGCCTTGGCGCCTGTCATGCCAGGACTGACGACGGGCTCGGCGCTGGGATCAACGCAGCTGAAGTTCACAGGGAGGCTGAGGCCCCGCTCGGTGCCGTTTTCTCCGCGCTCTATCCCTCGCGCGGCTAGAGACTGGCGCGTGTTCAAGCTGGGATCGGGAAGAGATGAGTTAGACTGCGAAATGGTGCTTCACGTGATTGAGAAGCCGTGAGATGGGAAGCATTTGAACGTACACGGCGAGGAGGGAATTCGAGTAGACTGCGAGAGGGCGGCGACACAATTAGCACGGGTTGTGGTAGAGAAGACTAGAAGATGCAGGTAGACCTTTGCCACCGGCGATAGCTACACCAATGTAAATGTAGTTATCCCGCCAAACAAGGGCCTGCAGCACGGCGATAATATCAGAGCTTTGAGGAGGATACGGTGAACGCCCTTGGCATGGACATACAAATACAAGCGCCAGTATGTTGAAGATTCTGTGCATTGCAAAGGGATCAAGGAGTGTAAGCAACCGCTCACTACCCCAAGATATAGGCTGCGCGCGCTTCCCAGCGTACCCTGTCAGGAGACCTAGAGTGCATGAGACTCTTTAGCACCTAGTTTGTGCTACTTTTACAAACGATACGCAGACTACTCACCGGTGTTGACAGCGTACAAGATCAGGCGTTGGAGGATTTGATCGGTTCTACAAGAGCGAGCAAGCCACGGTTAGTGGGAAGATCGGTGTAAGCGTACACTGCGAGTGAGGGCGGGACATACTGCTTGATTCCCGTCCGCCTCTTTGTCAGAACTGCTGTCAGCACGCTCACGGTGATAGCATCCGAGACGACTGCCGCGCTTAGGGCGACGGATGTGAGCCACTGTAGACGTGTGTACTTCAGTACAGTACTGTGATGCTCGATTGATTGGGTCGTGTACTGACAGTATGGCTTTCATATCGCTGGAAGGAGGCCACGTGAGTGCTATGCATCCGGATACGGTATCACAGGATCAGCTTTGACTTGGCGATGCATCGTTCCAAGTTCGTACTCACGCTTCTACGGTTGCAGCTTAACACAGGAGCGATGATCAACATAATATCAAAAGCGGCTTTACAGAGGGACGAACCAGTCATGAAACCTGCAGGTGCGGCATAATGCAAGATATATAAGTGGATACAATCCTGCCGATAACGCTCTCACCAAATGAGACTATGGAGAGGATGACCTATGTTATAGGTATTCATCCGTCACGGTCAGAAGGATGGACATCAATGTGTGTACGATGTGCGCCACTTACTGCAACCGCAACCAACGGACTCGATTTCGGACGGACTACGGCTCTCAGCGTCAGTGCCATTCTTCTATGCGGGCTCGAACGCATACGCACGTGTGTAAACCCTCCATGAGAAAAAGCTGGTAGTGAATAGCATCAAAACGTGAGAATTTACCCTTGAAACCATCCTGTATCACCTCTGTGAGACCAGGATTAAGAGGCCCTAGAAGGGCTCCAGTGAGACCAAAGAGAAACTTCAGTGTATGTGTTCCTACGTACCGTAAGAATGGGTATCATCTGTACGGCATACGTCAACGAATAAGATGCGTATTTGTCTGCAGTGGGATTCGTAGCGCTTACATCAAGGGTCCTGACAAAAAGGATGGGACTTTCAGCATAGATGGGTGCCGAGAATTTCAGCAGAGCTCACCGAGTACAGTGAAGAAGAGAGAGCGGGTTGAAATAGTTTGATACTAGATAGTGATAACTACGTTACCGAGGCGTCAGATATAATCTCGGAACGTGTGTAGGTGGGTGATACGCGCCAGATATGCATGCAGGCAGCGGTGTGTATTGTTTCTATCATGCTGTCGTTGAATTAACACCTTCCTGCGCTCGAGAGCGAGAATGTCCAGTACTAACATCATAGCATGCACCTGCCAGCCGAGTCCGGACGAACTATCAGCACCTTTAACGGGGAGAGGGCTCAGATGCAAACAGCTCACTCACCATGACCTTGACCAGCACCTTATCTTTGCGGTAGATCCTGAAGTACATGTACACCTGGTGGATGAATATGCCATATAATCTGTTTCCGTGACGTGACAATCAGCAAGCGCTCATGTAGCGTCGCTCGAGAGACGTACATGAGGCTAAGATAAGTGCCTATTAAGAAAGCACCCTTATTGTTCAGAGGAGGTAGAGATGGAAGCGGGGGTGGTCCACCAGCGGGTACCACTACGCCGGGGGTTGAGGGTACCAGTGACGTTGGAGCGGCGAGGCTCATCCCGGCTGAGGGTTTCGTGTGGGGGAGTAGTGTGCATGGTCTCAACGTGATACATCCCCGTTATATACTCATAATATGAGGTGTATGACCTCTTCTCGATCTTTTGCGGCATTTGCGGGTCCTAGTGTGCCCACAAATGACCTTCAGGGTTCCTTGCCGAGACGCAGCGGCGCCACTACCGCCGGTGCATGAGATGACAGAAGCAAGAGATAGATGCTTACTGGCGTATGCATCGCCCGCGTGACTGCCAGTGTGGCCCGATGGGCCCTTGTGTGTGTGATATTCGCAACATCGAGAAGTTCGAGTGAAAGATGCGCGGTGCTCAAGCGCCCGTGCCGCTTTCCTACGTCACTGTCACTGGCCCTAACCGACAAGTTGCCAACTTGCTGATGATTCAGATCAATGACCACAGATACAACGCTCGATAAATTCACCATCGCCATCGTGGCTTGCACCTCATCGATGCCGCTATCCAAGACGACGAGTGCCGAGGATAACCATTCCACTCTGTCCGGGATCTGATGGTCACTTACGTTATTCTACCTCGAGCTTGTGCATGGATGAACGATAGCCCCGCACACAGCGAGCGTACAAGCTCTCTCAAGATCTAGACGGCGACAGAATCTGACTCGAGCCTTAGATGCACCGCTTGCTGGGGCCCGAGTTGGCATTCTTCATCATCAACACTCCTAGTCGATAGGTCATTAGGTTGACGCGAAAGCATGTCGCGGACTCGAGGATCCGGCGTTGTCGAAAGCATCGTTCCAGCACCACAGGGGCAATACGTGTTATCGATTATGCGTCTGCATCTGGGTTATCGGCTCTCCACTCCGACGGCCATCCGTCAAATTGTCCACCGAATAGGTACGTCGTCTTCCACATCACGTCGCTCGTAAGTTGACCGAACTCAGTATCAAGACGACTCTACCACACAGTCAATGGGCAATGCACAGGGGTTGCGGATATTACCAGGTAATTAAATTGTATTTCTAAACGTAAGTCACGCTTCCCGAGTGACTCACCAAAGCACTCTCCATCTCCTCGACATCTTCCATCCATCAAGAAGTATCAAATTGTCCGGCCCCGGGCCTCCGTATCCTGTTGGGAACAGCTCAGAACCGTGTCCCCAGCTACTCTAGGGCGTTCTTGACACAAAGAAGCGTGAATGGTGAAACACAGTTTGACAGCTGATGGATGTTATCCCGCATCATATCGTTTTGCTAGCGCGCTATGTATATCCTCGCGTCTACACTATCAGGTAGCCCTTGTGGCAACCGACGGATCTCAGTGCAGCCACACTCGGAGTAAGACCACGCTCTGCACATGATACCATGCACAGGTCAGCCTCGTCCGCGTCGCGCGCAGCCCGCCTTTCTTTCTTCTGCCTCATTCACTCCTGCGGCAATTCAACAAGCTCCCTCTCTCCCGATTGCTCTCACTCTCGCTGTCGTCCTCACCCTCGACATCATTCGTTCTCTGCGCAACACCTCGCATTTTGCCCGCTCCGCTATACCCCCGCTCCTCGTTCTTTTCCTCCTCCCACTCCTCCGCCGTGCTCGCTTTCAACCTTCACTTGCCCGTCCTTCAGGACTGATACCACTGTGTCGCTTGCAACTACCACGCGAATATCGGGCGAGCTTCATCACACGTAAGGCCAACGGCTCCCATGAATGCGGTATGCGATGACGCATAGTTCACACGAGTAAGCGGACAGTACAGAGGAATGCGATACAGGGTCCAGAAAGACGTATACATATCGAGTAGTGGACAAGGACGAGGCCCAACGGAAGATTTCATTGCAAACCACCAACTTGAAAGTGGGAACGACTGGCCGGTGCTGGTTACCAGCGTGGACTCGCCATAGCCGGCGCTCCTCATGCGCTTGTTCAAGCACTCGGTCGTCCCCGTGTTGGTGCTCATAGCGCCGCATCCACGCTAGCAACCTAGGTCATGCTGGGACATGGGCTCGTAGCTGGTCGCCGAAAGCGTCGGTGCCGGCCCAATTGTTCGCTTTCTGCTGGACAAACGCGGAAGGAACGATATCCGAGACGTCTGCGTTGCGCCAGGGCTGTTCTTTCTGCTCAGTGACTCTGTGGGGACGAGGCAGCCGCACAGTGGGCACTGCATCGAGTGGGCGGTCGCGCAGGGAATGGACGAAAAGGTCATGAAAGTCGTCCAGGTACGCCGCTCTTCTGTGGGCAGAGCGCGCCTGAGTTTCTTGCTCGTAGTGTATAATCTACTCTCGCGGGCCACTACAAGCTCCTCGAGCCGCGCGTTGTGATCGATGACTGGGTTCCGGGCGCAGCACAAGGTGGCAGTTTTGGTGACGAGCGCGTTGAGGTGATTCCTGGTTTCGCCGTAGTATAGGAGTCTCCTCTCTGTGAGAATTATCGCTCTACAGTCGCAGCCTCTTCGTCGGTTCGCATGAACAAGAATGAGGTAAAAAAGAGAGACTAGCGGTAATAAGTGTCGGATGAAGCAACCAAACAACCCGGCCGAGCACAACGAGAGGATGGTGATGGATGATTGTGTGTTGAATCTTGGTTTTCCGTCTCATCTCCCCTGAATCTGGAAATGAGTTTTGCTGGGACGGCTACCCCTAAGCCGGGATAGCTCAGCTGGGAGAGCAACAGACTGAAGCGCCGATGCTTTCTGGAGGTCGCGTGTTCAATCCACGCTCCTGGCATGGCTTTTGTTTTGTAAACTTTTTCCACTCGTTGTGCTACTGGGTTGCAGCTGCCTAACTCCTGTAATGTACCAGTGGACTGCCGACCTCGACCTCACCGAGAAACGCTGGCATTTGTGTCAAGTCCGTCGTCGCCGCGGCGAGTCTTGTTTTGCCAGAACTCAACGTTGTCCGGAGCACAGCTAACAGCCTGACAGATGGACATGCGTTGCGACTTCTCCGCCTATGCAGACTATCGCTCTCTCCTCCAGTCCAGGTTTCAGCACCAACAGGATCTGCAGAAGATGATCCTCACACACACATGCCTGTGCTCGACGCGCTCATCCGATACCTTCACCCCTCTCTAACCCCTGTCCTTACTCTCTTCATGAACGATGCTTGGATTTAGTCGTACGCGATCGCAGCAGCGAGTGAAGTCCTCTCGACGTAACTCAAGCCTTCCGTGGACGTAGATCTGTCTCCTTGTCCCCATCTCCACAGAAACGCAGCGCGTTGAGCCAATGGCAGGTGGACGGCGGGGTCCTTTCTGTCTGTCTGCCTTCGCCTTCTGCCGGACTCGAGCAGCACAAAATTCCACGTCAATAGGCCTCGAAGTTCCTTATAGGTCCTCGAGATGAGCGAGAAGCAGAGTAGGTTTGTTCTGCGGGGACTCTTGTAGCTCCGCACCGCGATAGGGTAATCATTGTCCTGTCCGCGGCAGGGGAGGGACGTACATAACGCGCGGCCGTGGCGGACAGCTGGCAGTCGCTTGCGACCACCACTCTTTTCCTCGACACTCGACATTTCGGCATATCGGCACGCCTGGCGTGTGTCCCGCACCCTCCCCGCACCGCTCTCTACTCCTCCCCCTCGTCCTTGCCTTGGAAACGGAAGTAGCCCGACAATTGTCCTCGTAGCCGAACGCGCCATGGATGCAGATGCCGAGTTGATGTCAGCCGTAGTGCAGACGCGGCTCGCGACCACGCTGGGACCGGCGTTTTTAGGATTTGCGTGCACATGCGTGTGCGTATCACCTCAACCCCTGCTACATGTGTGTGCGGCTGACTCACGAAATATACGCTGAATGTTCAGACTCTACGGTATAACAAGCTTACAGACGTGGATGTACTTCGACTACGACTTCAAAGAGGAGAGGACGCTCCGCTCGACGGTGAGCCTGCCTCGATCGTGGACTTCCGGGTATGCATCACCGCTAACGTGCTACTCAGGTCCTGCTGCTATGGTATACTGGCGCATATTGACAACTTCCCCGTACTGAGCTCATGTGTGATTGGGCCGACAGGTTCCTTGACACTCTGCATATCCTCTTCTTGACCTTCACGATCTACCGCTACGTCGTCGTCGACTTTGGCGATTTCGCCGCCATCCTGAAACCGGCATGGTGAGCGAGCCCGTGTAGCACTGCGCGGCTGCTGCAACCGAAGGTCCTGACCATCCCCCCGCGTTAAACAGGAGCCTCGCGGTGAGTTGTGTCTTCCGCACACGCCAGCACTGTCGAGCTTATCGGTCATTCCAATCAAGGCGATGCTCATGGTTGTGGTGAGCGTGCATTCATCAAGCCTGTCCTGTAGTTATTCTGACGCTCCCTTTAGATCATCAGCAACCTGATCGTTCGAGCGTAAGTCCGTCATCTGAGTCGATGTCAGCCCATCCCGTAACGCCGTCCTCCAGGATCTTCGGTATGAGAATCTGGAGATGTACGTGCACTTGGTTGCCATGGTGTTAAGTGTCGGTGGGCTGAATGGCGGGTCTGTGTTCGTCCAGTGAGTGGCGGGCACTGGTTCGTCCCGGTCGTATTAGTGGTGTGTATTGGCCACCTCCTCTAACGGCTCGATACTCACCTTCAACAGAACGTACTCTCGTTGTTCGTCCTCGGTACGTTCCGCTGCAACGGTCGCTGTTCTGTGTCTTACTGACCGTCGATGGATTCTCACATAGCGGACGGCATCTGTAAGTCCGCTCGTCCTCACCCTTTTCGTGACCTGTTTGAACGGCCATTCCAGATTTCGCAGTTCGAGGGTAAGTCTCACCACCAGCCCAATAAATCAACCGGTAGACTTCGTAATCACCGTCAACCTCAGACTCGAGGTCAGCTCGATGCTCCAATGGCAAGACTTCGCTGTACGTGCACCCCTCCACGCACCTGCGCCGCCATTCACCGCTGACTCTGCCATGCGCATTTACCAGTGGAGCTTCTACGCGGGCTTCAGCGGCGAAGTCATCGCGGACACGATCATCGCCGTTTCGCAGTGCATGCTCCTCATCCGCATGAAGACCGGATTCGAAAAGTACGTGCTCCATCCCTGTGGCGCCACACGGGTAGCACGCTTACCACAACATCGGGTTCAAATAGGACGGACTCGCTCGTCTCGCTCATGATGAGATACAGCATCAACACGGGTCTGCTCACGAGGTACGCCCCTCGCATCGCACCGTTCCGGCGCACGATCGCATTGATTGACGATCGGGCATCGCAGCGTCTGCGCGGCCTGCGTATTGATCTCCGTACGTGTTCTGCGCTCGAGACCGACACATAGGTGAACGCGGCTGATACATACGTGCTCTCCGGGACTCCGTACAGTACACAGCGCAGCCGGACACCTTCATCTACATGGCGTTCTACTTCGTCTACAGCAAGCGTACGTTTTCCACCGCCCTTTCTCGCTGTATCGCCGTCGCTCACCGGAGGTATCCTCGCCTGACCTCACCCTTCATCGCATGTAAAAGTATACGTCAACTCGCTGCTCGCGACGCTCAACGCGCGCCGGACGCGGCTCATGCGCCAGAGCTCGGCCGTCGCCCAGCGCATCGAGCTCACCGACTCGGGGACCGCGTCCGACACGGACTACAAGGCGCGCGACTTGGAGTCCGCCCAGCTCGGGGAGGTGCGTGCTCGTGTTCGAGCGGTGTTGCACGACATTCGAGGGGTCGGCGCGCGGCTGACTCTACCGGCCCTCGTGCGATTTAGCTGACGACGATCATCGACGTCGGCTCGCGGCTCGCCGTCTCGACTTGCGAGAACCAGCGCGAGTGACGGCCGGCGAGTAGGCAGTAGGCCCCAAAAGATAGAGTATATGATAAGTGTGGAGCGTCGAGCCGTGGCAGAGTCGCCTCCAGATCGTTTTGTTGTGTTCTATTCCGTTTGCGGGCGCACCTAGGCCCCCTGAGCACTTCCGCTTCGTCGGTTGTCCTCGGTGGAGGGGCGCTTACCAATTATGTACCATCTTATGTACCACTATTTGCCTCTCTTTTCTTGTACCGCCCCGACCTTGTACTGTCGTTACTGGGCAATATTACCGCTCCCTAGGGGTTGTGTATATATCACGTTAACACTGACCACGGACGGAGCGGGGGCCAGTGTGTTGTGCTGGCATGTGTGGAGATATGTTATAGATACATGGTGACTATGTGCGCGGGACAAGCCGATCCAATGGTGATGGTGTGAGTGTTCGTGGAGTTGAAGAGATTTGCACGCGGACGAAAGGTATATAGAAGTACGATAATATCAAAGCAAATAGCACAGTTATTGGGTTATCGGGGACGGAAACGCTCAGTAGGCGCAGGATGCAGCCTTTCTCCGCGACGGCGTCTCCGGCGCCATAGACGCGTCCACAGGGCCCCGGAATGGAAAATCGGTCTTCGCTCCTTCCCACTCGGCGGCTGCCAACTTCAACTTCTTCGCCACATTCTCGGGATCTCCGGGAGGGGGGCCGACGGAGTACTGCGGCTTGTAGTCGTGCGGCACGTTGTCGCCGACAACGCGATCCGACACCCAGCCCTCGGCCTGGGACGTCTGGAAGAGGGCCTTGAGCATGGCTTTGTGGGTCAGGAGGCGCTTGGCGTCCAATTCTTCTCGCGGCGTAGGTTTTCGCGGAGGCTCGGGTTCGTTCTCAGCTACGAGTTGCACGGGCTCGTCGTCCTCATCGTCGTCATCGAAATCCTCATGAGCAAGGATTCTCGACACCGCGGGCGCAGGCGCGTTGCACGAAGGCTCAGGTTGCTCAGGATTCACCGTGGGGAGAGGCGGCGGAAGCGCGAGCCGATCGCGCCAATCGCGGTATGTCTTCACCGCGTAGCGCGCCTTGAACCATTTCAGCACCGACTGGAAGAACGCGTTCAGCGGCTTCGAGCGGAACTTGAGGATCTCGTTCGACTTCGACATGGCGAGCGGGCGCGAGCCGGCTACGATCTCCTCCTTGAACGCGCCGCACGAGTACCGGCCGTCTTCGTACGAGTACGCGTCGAAGAAGCTCTCGATGAACTGCCCGACGCGGGTGCAGTTTGAGCGGAGGTAGCGCGCGGAGTAGTAGAGGAGCACGTGGTAGAAGGACTCAAGTTCGTCTGCCGTTTCGACGACCTTTGCCTTCTTGGAGAGAACCGCAACGGACATAAACTGCCATGTACCCTGAAATTATGCAACGTGAGCAGAGGGTGAAGGGAGGTGGGGCCCGAACGTACCGTGCGCTCGGGTTGGCGTGCACGGGGGCGCTGATTCTCGATGGATTTTGCGAGCTCCCAATCGGCAAGCAGGCCGTGCCACTTGATCATAGGATGATCGTCGTCGGGATGGCGGGTCACCATAGGGTAGATAAGGATGTTGCCGCCGCTAACATCCCGATGCACGATCTTCGCTATAACCGTCGCGTCGCGGTGAGCTGTCACGATCGTCAACGAGGGTTCCTAGAACGACATAAGAGGACGAACATACCCAAAACACAGTCGTAGATAATCGAAAAGAGCTGTTGACCGCTCTGGAACTTCTTGAGTGGCATCGCGACTTCCTCCACTACCAGGCGGTAATGCATGTGGCGTCGGAGTGGACGCTCTTCCCGAGGTCCTTTGTGCTTGGTGTGGGAAGTAGAGAAGATGGCGTTTGTGGCATCATCGTCATACTCAGCACGGCTCCGTTTGCGGCATTTCGACGAAGCAGCGCGTGATGCGGCAAGAGTACGTGAGGAAGATTTAGTAGGAGTGGAAGGAGCAGGTAGAGGCGCAGACCAAGGGCTGAATGGGGAGGAAGGGGACTGGTGTGTGGCGAGTACGGCATTGGTATCTGGGAATGTCGGTGCCTCGTGCTTCATCTCCCAGAACTCAGGAGTCTGAGTGGTTTGGTTCCTGATATCCCCGTGGCAAAGAACAGTTGGAATATGTCGCACCTTGGCAGCGTTCAGCTGCCGCAGGATGGTGCCTTCTTGGTCGACAAGCTCGTAGTGCACGCGCCAAGCGTCCTTCAGCCAGACGAAGCGCTTGCGTCGACAGTCCCACGCGACATAACCACGCGTGCCTCGGCCAGCCATACCAGAGGCATGGAAGACCGGCTTGCCGACGAGGAAGTAGTAGCTTTCGCCCTCCTCTTCGACCTCTAGACGATATCGAGGCCACTCTTCTTGGAGAGAATCGCTGAACATTTCGCGGACGTAGCGTAGAACCGAATGGCCTGCCGGGATCTCTTGGAGATCGCGTTCAGTGTGGTCAAGGTCGTCGGCTGCGGCGAGGGAGACGCCGTCCATAATCGCATAGTCGGGCATTCCCTCGTATAAGCGAACGGCGCTGGAATCGCATCCGAGTCCCTCCTCAGAGAGATGCGACATCCGCCACAACATCTCACAGAGGATGTGGGGATTCTCGTAGTAGTCCACCGACCGTGTGACAATCGTACCCGAGCGATCCCACCGAAGGAATCGGAAGCGACGTCCCATGACGAGCAGCATGAACAGCGCAGTACGGTGCTGGTACCGGAAGACGGTCTCGGCGTAGTCAATGAGCTGGCCTCGTACTTTCTTCCGCGTTATGGCGTCACTATCAACCTTTTCGTCTTCTCGGTCATCGAACGGGTCGTACTTGGTATCGTGGCGCTTGAACTCGACAGCGACCATTTGATCGGCCCAATGCGGTCGACCATCGATAGGGGCACGTTCCGGGAGGAAGAAGGCCGCATCAATCTTCTGACCAGACTCATCTGTCTGATCTGCGCGGTATTGGGAGGCGACCATGGTGAGGGTGGGTACGATCCCGGACGTGTTGATGGCAGTGATCTATCCATGCCTAGTGAGCAGTGTATATGTGTGGGTACAGCGCTGGACGCACAAATTTGTCGGACACATCTCTTTCTAACATCTCCGTTGCTCCTTCCAGCTCTTGGAAGATGGGAAGATCCCATTGAGGGAAATCGCTTTGCAGTAAGGTTTGGCGACGATGGGGATGTGATGGTGACGTGGAGGATAGAGGCAAAAAGTGGTGTACAAACTCGTAGGGCTCAAGCCGAACAGCCTTATGTGCCATGTCTTCAACGCACGCCGCGCGGTACTGATCACGTTTTTGCTGCTGACCAGCGAGAGATCCTGGACCCAGTCCAGAGGCGTGTAAAGTGTTGTAAGTGTGTAAAGAGACTGGAGTGGAGTCAAGCTCGTCAGAATGCATGATGAGAGAGATTGGGACTTGAATATAACCAACCTCGTGGGTGCGCGAATACGCGAGCTTATATGGGGCGCAACTGTGGCTAGCAGTACTCGTCAGGGTTGTGGCCCAATCCTTGGATCGGAGGGCCAAGCTGTGGCCGGAGAATGAGGTGTAAGCGCCCCAAAAATATCCAATTCAGCTACAAAGCGGATTGAATGAATGGCCGGCCGGTGGTGAACAACAAAGGAGAGGGCCAGGTGGTGGTACGGAGCCAAACATGAATTGCCCAAACGGGTTCGAACATGGCAGGCGGCGTTTGCCGCGGTCGCATTTAGCGCCCACCGCTGGGCTTCACAAATATCGCCCAAGAGCATGACATTCAGGAAATCATCTAGGGCAACCCTGGGTGTAATTAGCGATGGTTGCTTTGCTATTGGTTGTGGTCTGAGTACGAGCGGTGGGTGGTAGAGAATAAGGACGGTGAAGAAGCGCGCTCGCGCAATATCGCGATCACGTGTTCGGAATTCTATGTCGGTGGCACAGGTCGGGCGAGATAGACAAAGTCGATGCATTTTAAACGACGAGAAGTGGGTAAATAACTCTCAAACTGGCGTATCATACGTCGCGGGTACATCGTGAGGGCAAATTCCTATACGTTTGAGTCGCGAAGACAGTTATTTCTGGCCGTACTCGGATCGACTCATGTGATCGAGTCGAATCCATTTGAGGGTCAGTGTCGGATAATGGCGAGAAAACGAGGCGAGAGATACAAAGCGAGTATATACATTGGAAGTGTTATGCAATCTTGGGCAGATGTAGCCTGTATCATACATTGCAGAACGACGCCGATGAATCCGGAGTGGAGCGGGAGAAAACGTCATGATGAGAAGGAGCAGCACGGAAGTGGTGAGGTATATCTAAGCAGGTGTGGGTATCGTAGGGACAAATAGGAAAGAGAAGGATGAGCATGAGGAATTGCGTACAATGTCGACGGAGTCGGCGCGTGCGAGAGGAAGTCAACGGTCCGATGCAGTGGTGGCTCAGAGCCTGTCTGTGCCGTACTTGGTCGGCGGCGGCTTGATCGCCATCGAAACTTCGGCACGGTCTCGCAACGCGCCAAGCGTGTGCGCCTCCGTCTTGACCCGCTTAATAGATGCCTTCCCGGGTCGTTCTGCGGGAGCCCTGGGGCGCTGAGCGATGTAGTCCGCGGGGACGTTGTCGCCAGCCACGCGGTCCTTGCGCCAGCCGCGCGTGCGGAGAACCTCAGCCATCAAGAAGCACATGGCCGAATGCGACGACGCTTTGGGAGCGGCGGAGACTTGCTCGCTGGTAGGCTGGGCAGGCTTGCCTTTCGCTTTGCTGTTGCGTTCTGCGACTTTCTCCTCAGGCGTGACGGATGGAGACACATAGATCTCCCGGACCTCTTCTTCGAAGTCGTCCTCCTCGGAGGGTGGGGGATGCACGGGGAGCGCGGGAGCCAGTGCGCTCGGTTGTTGCA